>JAWDJE010000004.1:132425000-132982500 GCA_035047345.1 Bradypodion ventrale | reverse complement strand
CCTTGCTGAATAAAGTCTCCCACATCACAAAGGATGTTAAATTCACAAAAACCATAGGCTGTTTATTGGGAAATCATAGATTTTTTGTCGATTTACAAGGACAATGCAGCCGATGGAGAATTGGGGAAAAAATGCCTCCCGCAGGGCAGTTGCTAGCCCCCACACTGTTTAACATACAGTATATACTAATAATCAACCACTTCCGGAAGCCACTAGGAGCTTTCTTTATGCCAATGACCTGGCAATTGCTGCACAGTGTGCAACCTTTGAGGCTGTTGAGAAAAAACTGACTGAGGCTTTGAATGTAATGGCTATAATGGTTCCTCAGAAACACACCTGCTATTTGATCACCAACCACCAAAGCAGAGACTGAAATCAAGGCATAGCTTCCTCACAACTCCTGCCACTCTGAACAACCAGCCCCACAGACTGCCTTAGAACTATGGAAGGTGAGCAAGAAGCTACCACATAACTGGGCAGACCCACATGACTCTTTGCTGCCTGGCCAAGAACAACCATGGCTTGTGTGGAAAGCTTTAAATAGACTGTGCAGGGATAGGAAGATCAAGGGCTAATCTGAGATAGTGGGGTTTCCCTGCAGATGACAGCCTGTGTGAATGCGGAGAAGTACAAACTATTGCCCATACGATTCAATTCACACAATGTCCCTCAACGTGCACTGAGGAGAACCTTATGTTGGCAAGATGTCATCTAAGCCCTTTTTAATTCTATTTTGTTTTTATATGTGTTAATTTTAGCTTTGTATGTTATTATATGCTGGTGGTGCATCTGGCACAAATCAAGAAAGAATTGCTTTTGTTTTCGAGTCATGACTTCAAATTATGCTAACAGCCACACTTGTAGCATACTTCAGAGACTGAATGCTACAGTTAAGCTGTTATAATAGGTCATAAAATCAGCCATTGTTTCCACCTGCCTTTGATTTTTAAGAAAATTTCAGACTTTTGTAACACAATTATAGACAAAGTATAATTGATGACATTAAATTAACTAAATAGATACCATATTTGTTGGTATATAAGACCTACTCCTCCCCCTCCTTAAATATACACTGGAAAAATGGAATGCATCTTGTACTGTGTATAGTGGCCTATAGTGGGCTATTTTGATAATAACGGGGTGTATCTTATACTCCAATGCATCTTATACACCAGCAAATATGGTACTTCAGTAATGCAAATAATTATCTCAGCACAATGATATGGCTTTCTGTCCATCAAAATGCAATTTTGCTCCTGCTTCTTCACATGTCAGCCACAGATATGGAACATTAATTTGAGATTAAGGTGGTCGCTACTTACTGTAGCTCATGTAAATTGTTTTAAACAATTTCTTGTCACCATTTTTAAGAACGGTATTATCCCATTTTAATGATTATCTGTATGCTAAGTACAATACACAAACACAGCAGTTTATCAGTACTGACATGCTTATTAACACAATTTATTTTTAAACAAACCCTTGCACAGTTTAAAATGAGCATTCTCAATTTTCAAAAAGAAAATCATCTGGCCTACTTGAAACAAACTGTACAAAGGTGCAAAGGCTGTCAGAAATCTTAGTTGTTGGTATATTCATAAGGATTGCTTCTGCGCCAAAAACAGAGATCAAAATCACTTATTTTTTTCCATTTTCCAAAGTAACTCAAATTTTAATTTGTTGTTATTTTTCTACAAGAAGGGAGGGGAGCAGACCAGTAACAAAAGCCCCAGTGTGGAATTTGCATTGAAAGACTTGTAGGAGACTTTTAGGAGAGAAGTCTCTTTCTGTGAGAAGAGAGCTTATCTAGACATGAGCTCTGGTAAATAGTTGCATACTTGCCACTTCTTTGGCTTTGTGTACAATTATGGGCTGAAAAACAACCTAAAATCAACTTTCATTAGTTTCTCAAAAATGTGACTGACCCTAGTTATAGTTAAATTTATGTTCAGAATATTAAAATGAACCCAAAAAATGGCAAGTCTTTCTTCATTTTCCCATAACTAAAACTTCTATAATGCTCAGCTGAGGTTTCTAAGTTTTGCTCAATATGGGAAGTCATGACTTATAACTCTTCTATTTTCACAATATCAGAGCAGAATATAGTACATCCTGGCATTGTCTTTCATGTTAAAATAAGTAGTTCAGGTATTATAGCCAGAGATTCTGCCACTGTGCACTCCATTAAACCTGACTTGTGGAACATCTTGAGAAGCTATGAAGGGGAACAAAGTATGAATTATTCTCCTGTCCTAAATAGTACAGTAAATGAAAGGAGTCTTGTTGTGTATGTAACTGAATATAATGTTTATAACTGTTTGTATTAATTGTTGGGATGGGGTGATCCTCCATTTTGTGTTCTTCTTAGAACTAAGCTCTCACGGAACTTGGGCTCCCACCTATTCTACATGAGAAGCGCGAAGGCTCCATAGTCTCAGGTCACTCCA
Organism: Bradypodion ventrale; assembly: GCA_035047345.1. Lineage (NCBI taxonomy): Eukaryota > Metazoa > Chordata > Lepidosauria > Squamata > Chamaeleonidae > Bradypodion > Bradypodion ventrale. The sequence continues at coordinate 132,980,053 of JAWDJE010000004.1, read as the reverse complement.
TGATCACCCCACTCTTCTCCCAACCAATCCACTTGTTTCCCGCCCAAATGCATCTTCCCCAATATTGTATATAAAGGCGCTGCTACGGCATTGCTCTCCATGTTCAGTTCCCAAAATAAAGTTGTGTTTAGTGCTATTATGCTGGCTGCTGCATATTAACTCCTGAACATCAAATTGGCAACGAGGATGGGATGGCGTCCCACAGGGCTAGTTTGAGTCCCTTCGATGTGGCCACCCCAGAAAAATGGAACCTGTACGAGCAACAGTTTTGGCACACAATGGTGGCCAAAAATATCATCAAGGAAGACCAGAAGCTATCCAGCTTCCTTTCTCAGTGTGGTCTGGCCACCCTTGAACTAGCCACCCACCTGGTGCTACCTCGGGATATAGATGAGGTCCCCTTCACAGACATCCTTGTGGCTTTGTGGAACCATTTCCAGCCCAAGGTGTCCATCTTCCCGGCCCAGGTGGCTTTTCACAGGTGTGACCAACGCCCCGGGGAGTCTGTGGCTGACTATGCTGCCACACTGAGGTTGGCTGCCACCCCATACCAGTGGCCCAACTTAGAAGATGCCCTCTGTGATCGCTTGCTGGCTGGCCTAAGGGACGAGGAAGCAGAATGCTGGCTCATGACCAGAGAAACTCTTTCCTTCAAGTCAGTCTTGAGACAGGCGTTGGCGTCCGAGGCAGCACAGTCTGGCATCAAGTCATTCAAGCAGCGGCCTGCTGCCTCCAGGGTTCCGGAGTCCACCGTGCAGGCCCATCGCTGCTCATCATCTGGCTCTTCATTGTCATCCGCATTGCTGGCGTCCACATCCACGTCAGGGTCCAGCGACAAAGAGGGTGAGGTCCGGAAGGTCCACAAGAAGAAAAAGGACAGGCACATTGCCAAGAAGGCCCAGCGGAGGTGCAATGGCTGCAGAGGAAGACATGACCACCACAAGTGTCCCTTCAGGAACGCCAACTGCCACCATTGCAGAAAAAGAGGCCACATCGCCAAGGTGTGCCGGCAGTGACAGAAGCAGTTTCCAGGCCAGGACGTGCAACCGAGGTGAAAGGGAGCATCCGTCTCAAAGATTTTTTTGATGGAGCCGCTCGTCACCTGTGTCTCCAGTGCTTCCAACTGGTTCTTCACCAAGGTCCAGTTCCAGGGCATCCCAGTCAAGATGGAGATGGAGTCGTGTACGTCCTACTCTATTTTGGGCCAGGAACAAGATCCTGAGGATTCCCCCCACATCGCGCCCAAAATTGTGGGTGCTGAAGACATCCCTTCGAGATGTTCAGGGTTGCCAGATTCCAGTCCTAGGGGTGGGGGATTTTGCTGTGAAGTTCAAAAACATTTCAACGAAGTTGCCCCTTGTAGTGGTGAAACAAGGCACTAACTACTTACTGGGGGTGCAGTGGTTTGAACCACTAGGAATTAGACTGTCCGGCATCAACGCTGTCCGATCTGACCCGGTGCAGGATGTTTGTAATGTGCACCCAGCAGTATTCAAAAAAGGACTTGGAACTTATGTGGGCCCCCTGGTTTCTTTCGACCTCAACCCAGCCATGCGGCCTATTCGTCTTAAGCCTCGCTGTGTGCCTTTTGTGTTAAAGAATAAAATCGAGGCTGAACTTGATAAGCTTGTGGGTCAGGGAATACTGGTCAGGATGAGGTTGTTACTTCCCAAAACATATCACTTGCACTGAGCCATGGTATATCATTATATTATTATAGTCTACTCTTCATTTTCATGATTAACATTTTAAAGTGAAGTGGGTTACAGGACTGGCTTCTTGTGAAGAAGTGCTTCAGGAATGTATAATGTCTTACTTGATAAGTGTGTGAAATGGCACTCATGTTAGATGTGAATAACAATGTACTCAGAAATGTCAGTGATTTTCCTATCTCTAACAAAGCTAGTGTTTGAAGATCGCCCATTATAATAATCCACCAAACCTCAAACTGAATTAAATCTGTCACCTCTCTGGTTGTCCCAATGCTTGTCCTCTTGGTCTTGTTTTTTTTTTAAAGCAAGCTGAAGCAGATTTACTCAGTTGTGTTTATTAAAACAATGTAATTTGAGGTTTGTGCTTCTGGACAATGTTCAAATATACAACAAGCTGTTGTCAGTTTTGCTTCAGTTGTTAAAAGCTACTAGATTGAATTCCATTCCAAGGAGGGCTGTGCTAGGTTGGGAATGAGAACTGAGTAAGTGGTGACCTTGTGGGCCCTACAAACTCACTGAAAATGTTGAGATGAAGTCATCCCTGGACAAGTGTTGCCCTCATTACCACTTCTAACAATAAGCTTTCAAGGAATGAGCTGGGCCAAGGGCTGGTGTCATGCTGGTATGCTCTTTGAACAATATCATAGTCATGAAAGCCCTAGTTAATTTATCAAGAAATATGAGGCTGATGGGGGTCCTGGGCAAATCACTTCTTTTTAGACACCTCCAACATAATCCTAGTTTATGAATCACACAGTAGGAGAGCAATGGGTGGCCAGGTTCTCTGAAGAGAATCTCAATTTTAATTTCTACCAAATGCAACTGTGGTCTGTCAGGGGAATCTTGTGAGGAAGTTACTTTTTTAAGTTACTTCATATTCATGTAGTGTTAAGATTCATGTAGCGGATTTTCTAGGTTGAGAAAGCTAACTTAATTGAAAAGGCACACTGTCGGGTTTCACCATAGGCCTTGTTGCGCAGTTTTTAATTCCTTATCTCAAGATGCATATCAGAGATTCTTTTGGGAAGAGTGAAGACACCCAAGCTAATAGTTTTCCTTCAGTTCCGTCTCTGCACATTGCACCCACAAGCTTCCAGAAGACTTCCAAATAAGGTCCTTCCTGGATTACCTAATATGCTATAATGGATGAAGGGGGTGGGTTATCACTCACTTGCCAATAAAAGCAGCTCAATCTGAGTGATTGACATCAAGTGACCATCGATCAGCAATCATTTGAAGGGAGGCATGAGCCCTTGCTGTTCAGAACCTTCACAATGAAGACCCAGATGGAAAGCTAAGCCAGCTTTTATGGAGAGCTAAAAGCCCTCACACTCTGAAGAAATGCAATTTAGTGAGTTAGTATACTGTTATTTTACTTTGTTATTTTCATTGATGGTGCTCAGTGTAGAATAGATTAAATCTACGATATGTATCCTGTTTGTTTATGAACTATGATTCTCCTTGAATAAAATAATCAAAAGACATCTCACCTTTGAAGCAGAAAAAAGGAGAATTCAGCAGAGCTGTGACAAGGGTCTGTGGCTAGCAAAAAAGCTGCATCTCTACATCGCCTCAAGATCGGAAACCTTCCAGAGGGTGAGACAGCTCTATGTGTATGTAAGAGGGAGGGGAAAGTGGCAAACATAAACTGACTGTCATAGACAGCTATATCAATAAGCCTTGGTACCATATCCCTGCCTAATGAGCAGAAGGCCACCTCCCCCATTCCAAATGAGCATGTTTGGGGAAACAGGTGTTCTGAGAGGTAGGCAGGCCACTGAACTTCAAAAGTTCGCCCTGCCGGGATGCCCAAAGACTGGGGTCCCCCTGTAGCCTCTGTGGGACCACCACCCCCCGCCAGTCATGACATGGTCTATGGTGGGGTTCAAAAGAACTTTGAAGAAATAATAGGTGAAAGCAATGATCCACCAAACCATGAAAGCCATGTGTTTTGTCATAACACAAATGTTTCTTCTCACATCTGTGTTATACATATTTCCATGTGTTGTGTCCGGCCCTTTTAAGCACCAGTCCAGACAAAAATGAACAAAACAGCAACAAGTCTTTATTCAACAGTCTTTTAGAGGTAAGCTTACACAGGTGCTCCAGACACAGAGATGGCCATACAATCCCAATGGAATCAGTCCCTCCGGAATCTTGCCGTATACGAGGCAAAGGCTAGCTAACATAGAAGCGTAGCATAATGGAGGAGATCCAGGCTTAGCACATCGCTGGTTACCTGTACGAAGTGGGAAGTGTAGATCTGGTCTGGCCCCACCCTTGTTTACTCGTGGGGCTTATATAGTGGCTCCTTGGCGATGGCTCCTTGATACAAAGTAGTGACCCACCGGATAACCATATCTAACCAATCATAACAGGTTATATATGTAATTAACCAATGGAGAACAGGATCCAAAACTGTAACCAATCACAGGGCTTGGATTAACATAATGAGCACGCCCTGTGCAGGGGTTTTTTCATGCCATTTTAGGCTCCTAATTTGGATGGCGGGAAACCACAATTTTCCTCTTGCAAGGCGCTGTCTGCGCTACTTGCAATTGTGCCTGAATACACAACACCATGTTTTGTATTATGATTGTTAATGTGAGCTTAATTTGCAAGTCTGCTTGTTGAGGTAAACCTTTCTGGTGGGAGGGGGGAATCCATCACAAGAAGTAGAACATATTAATTGTTGGAAATTACAAATTCAAATTGTTGTGTTTGTGTTTTTTTTTGTGGGTTTTTTTTTTTTTTTGCTTCAGCATAAGATGGTAGTGGCCTCAGCCTCTTCACATGGCAATTCTCTTTAGAAAAGTGGTTCCCAAAGTGGAGTGCATGCCCCACAGGGGAACTAAGCCTAAGTCAGTACATTGGCTGATCAGTGCTTTGGAGAATTGGCTTAGGCTTCTGGGAATTGAAGTCCAAAAACCAAAGGTTGGGAAACACTGCTTTTGAGTGATAGATCCAAAATGTTTTTTAAGTGAAACATTAAAAATAAACAAACAAATGGAAAGAAAACTTGAAATGGAAATTGAGCTACCTGGAGGCCTGGTATTTGTTACAACAGTCTGATGTTAGTTAGAAACTGTGCTTGAAGGTTCACATTATCAGCATTTTATTCTGTTCAGAGAATTCTCCCCAATCCAGCTTCCACACAGAATATAATGATTATTGCCAAGAGCGCTATTTTATTATTATGAATTTAATCCTCTCTTTCAACATCACCCACTCAAATGATTTCAGTATATGACAAAATCCATATGCTCTTCTGGTCTGGTGAAAAGAGAAGTAGTGTTTTCTGGCTAGGCCAAAACTGCATTGCTGGCCAAAAACCTGTCACTTAACATAATAAATTGCACTAGATCAGTGTTTCCCAACCTTTGGTTTTTGGACTTCAATTTCCAGAACCTAAGTCAATTCCCCAAAACACTGGTAAGCCAATGTACTGACTTAGGCTTCTGAGAATTAAAGTCCTCATGTGGGGCATGTGCCCCATGTTGGGAACCACTGGTCTAGAGTAATCAGTGCGGAATCAGTGGGGATTTAGTGAGTCAACTGCTCCATAAAATCTTCAATGGCCTCTTCCTCTCTGTCATATTGCCATTGCAGATACACTTGAAGGCTACATGAGAGGGAAAGCTTTCTCTGTGGTAGTTCTCAGATTATGGGATGTTTGCACTGGTCCGATTTAGTCCAAGACCACATTCAATCTAGTTTCGACTAAGGCTGATAACACTGCGAACTGTGCTATTATAAATATCTTGTTGGTTAACCCCCAATCTGTTGTGGTGTTGCATTTAATAGTTGGACTCAACATGCCTTTTATTTATATTGCAAGTTTCTTGGAGGGGAGATTTTTTTTTCTCTCTCTCTCATTTGTGTTCCTCACTTTCTCTCCCTTTTAGAAAGCACTACTATGTACACAGTTTAATGGTGAAGGACTTTTAGTTATTCAGACATTTTGGAAGACAATTCCAGTTCCTTAACATTTGCGAAGCTGGTTTGATCGGTTCCAAGACAGATGAATCCCAAATCATCTGGAGAACTAAACATTCTATAAAGAGAGTGTCATGTTATGGCTAATGCCCTTGCCCCTTAGGTAAAGGTCTTCCTGGATCAAAAGCCATTTGTGTCCAACTCATCTCCATTTACAGCCAAAGAGCCAGAAATGTATGTGTCAGCAGACATTTCCGTAGTCATGTGGCATTTCCATGGTCATGTTGTTGCCTTTCCCACCAAAGCAGTACCTATTTATCTACTTTCAATTTCTTGATTTTGAATTACTAGGTTGGCAGGAGCTGGGACAAATGATGGGTGCTCACTCTGTCATGCAGCACTCAGGGCTCAAACTGCTGACTTTCTGGTCATCAAGTTCAGGGTCTTAACCCCTGAGTCACCACGGCCTCTTCTTGCCTCTCATATGATCTTATATTGTTGTTGTTTTGTTGTTGGGCTTTGTATGACTACTTACTATAATCAAGTCTCTAGGAGCCAACTGCTATGTTTCTCTGAATTGCCAACATTTCACAATGTGTGGTGGATTTAATTATCTGGACACCCATGTCCTTGCTACCCTCCACTGGTACAGTAAGTACAATCCTTTTCAACTCCTTTCTTAAAACAAAAATAAGTGCACACAGCTCCAAACCGGATCACGACCAGTGTATGTATGTAGAGATCTTGCTTTTTTCTCAATCCAGATCAGTTCTTTTCTTTATGAGTCATGAGTAAAGAAACATACTTATTTGTCTGCAATAAGAAAAGAGTTAACTAGTTGTTCTTATAAAATCATTATAATAGAGAGTAGTGCAGAGTTGGAGGTCTGAACTATCTAAATAAGGTTAACCGAGTGCTCCCCCAGATGGTACATTTCTGCCACTTACTTTCTTCATGGTTCCAAACGATTATGGGAATTACTGGGATTTACATCCCAGCTTGTCTTCTAAAAGCATATTTATCTTTATGAAATATTTAAGAAATTAGTTCCCTACTAGAGGTTCTCTGCTAGAGCATTGAACTTGAGCCAGACATCCTAGAGAGTGAAGTCAGGAAGGCCCTTAAAAAACTGCAAATAACAAAGCCAGTGGAGATGATGGTATCCCAGCTGAATTATACAAAGCTCTAAAAGATGATACAGTTAAAGTACTGCATTCTATATGCCAGCAGATTTGCAAAACACAACAATGGCCGCAGGATTGGAAAATATCCATATACGTTCCAATCCCAAAAAAGGTCAATGCCAAAGAATGCTCAAATTATTGAACAATTGTGCTCAACCTACATGCTAGCAAGGTTATGCTCAAGATAATACATTATAGACTTCAACAGCACATGTATAGAGAATTACCAGAATTGCAGGCTGGGTATCAACGAGGCAGGGGAACTAGGGACTATATTGCTAACATACGTTGGATCATGGAGTAAACAAAGGAATATCAGAAACAAGTCTATTTCTGTTTCATTGATTACACCAAGGTAATCAATGTGTGGCCCACAACAAAATGTGACAAGTAAAAGAGATGGGAATACCAGAACACCTTGTAGGTGTCATGAGAAATCTTTACATGAGTCAGGAAGCATCAGTTAGGACAGGATACAGAATGATGGAGTGGTTTGGAATAGGAAAAGGAGTAAGACAAGGCTGCATTTTGTCACCCTGCTTATTTAACTTATATACAGAGCACATAATGCACAATGCAGGGCTGGATGAATCACAAGTTGGAATTAAAATTGCTGGGAGAAACATCAACAAATTGAGATATGCAGATGATTCTACCCTAAGGGCAGAAAGTGAGGAAGACCTAAAGAAACTCCTGCTTAGTTTGAAAGAAGGGAATGCAAAAGCTGGCTTGAGATTCAACATCAAGAAAACCAAGATAATGGCAACAGGCCCTATCACTTCCTCGAAAATAGATGGGGAAGAAGTAGAAGCAATGACAGACTTTACCTTCTTAGGATCCAAGACCACTGTAGATGGGGATTGCAGCCATGAAATAAAAAGTTGACTGATTCTTGGGAGAAAGCAAACAAACATTCACATAGTCAAAGTAATGGTACTGCCAGTGGTAGTGTATGGCTGTGAGAGCTGGACCATTAGCAAAGCTGAGCGCAGAAGAATAGACACCTTTGAAATATGATGTTGGAGGAGAGTTTTGAGGGTCCCCTAGAGAGTGAGGAGAGCAAATATGTTGATCTTAGAAGAAATCAACTCTGACTGCTCCTTAGAAGGCCAAATAGTGAAGATGAAGCTAAAGTATTTTGGACATCAAATGGGAAGAGAGGATTCACTCAAGAAAGCCATGATGCTGGGAAAAGTAAAGGGCAAAAGAAGAAGGGGGTGGCAGAAAATGAGATGGCTAGATGGTGTTGTGGATGCAATGGGCACAGAGTTGGACAGGTTAAAGAAGATGGTGGATAGAGGTACCTGGCATGCTATGGTCCATGGAGTCACAGGGGGTTGGAATTGACTGGGTGACTGAATAACAACAACAAATGTGTTTTACTGCTAATTGAAAGTTTTTGGCCCAAGTCTTCCACCGCAGACTTTGACCGCAAAAGTAGAAGTTTTGAAAAGGATTAGCAAGACACAGGGGGAAACAGAATTGGGTGAAGTGAGGTAAAGAAAACCTCATGAAGATGCTGGGGAAAATATAGCAAAACATATGTGCAAAACCTTGTTCTTTAAGGAGAACAAATGCTTGTATGGAACAGCCCTAAAAAGATCTGAGAAATAAATCTTCCTGAGGTTACCTATTACTATTTTTAAAGAACTTATTATACTCATAAACATAATTCAGAACCCAAGAGATTGGAACAGTATTGTTCCAGTTATTGTTAATCATGTCAGAAGCACACAAAGGTGCTTTCTGGGTTGAAAGGATTTTTGCTGGAGGAACTCCGCTCAGGGGTCTCCTGAATGAGTCTCCTTTCATGTCCCTAAGATTTTTTTTCCACCGAAGTGGTCCCTATTTATTTTTTTCCAATGTCTTGCTTTCAAACTGCTAGCTGGGACAGAGACCATTCCGTCATACAGTACTTGGGTCTTGAACTGCCAACTTGCTGACTTTCCAGCTAACAAGGCGAGCTTCTTAACCACTGAGCCACTGCAATCCCTATTGTTCCAGTATAGGCCTATTTGAAACCTTACCTAGTCTGCTTCTCATGCATATGCTTGCTAGGCAAATGCAGTTGTTTATGGCTCTGTGATTTATTCAACTATATGATGTGTTGAGAACCACCACAGCATAGTAGTTAGAGCAGGAGTTCTCAACCTTTTAAAGCCAGGAGCCAGGTCATGCTGTCTTAGACAGTTTGGGGGCTGGATGGCCATTTTGCCCTTCCTCCAACACATGACACTTCCTGGTGCAGTGGAGACAGTGGGGGCCACATAAAATGGTGCCATGGGCCACATCTGGCCCATGGGCCACAGGTTGAAAATCCCTGAGTTAGAGTGTCAAACTAGGATGAAGGAACCCTGAATTCAAATCCTCACTTTGCTATGGAAACTCACTGGATGTGTGTGAGAGAGACAATGGTGAACTATTCCATGAACATCTCATACACCTCAAGTAGTATATTGGGGCAGCATAAGTTGGAAAGAACTTAATACACATAACAACAATGATACATTACATTTCTTTCAATATGATCTTTGGAGTAATAAGAGATGAAATCTGCACAACAGGTGTGGGTGCTTAGGGAAATATGACTTTGAAAAAAATGTAGCCAACTATCTCTTCTCTTCTAGTAGCCATTCTAGTGAAGTTTCAAAAGAGTCAAATTACAAAGGGATTCTCAGAATTTCAGTAACAAACATCTGCTTTCATGTACATGAAGGGAGTTGTTGTTGGAGGCTGGGGAATCTAAAACTGTTATTTCTAGCTCTGCCAGAAAAGATTCACCAGTCCTTTGTAGCAAGCACACACCCACCAACATTTTTTAAAAAGATTAAGCTAGCTAATACTGATCCCTTTCTTTGAGTAAGATACAGTAAGATTGCTCTACATGAATACTAAGATACACAGGTAAAACTCCTTTATGTAAAGGAAAATCTTAAACCAATCACAATTCATACTTACGTAGAGGAATTCTGCACATATTCATTAATATATAGATAGAGTTTGTTCTCATGTATACTGAACATGTATGTGCCAGGATCTTGGTTACTTAGCAATATACCTGTCAAGCACCACTCCAGAAGATATGGGAACTGCTCTGGCCCAGGTGTGCATGCACAGGAAAAACTCCATTGCACATGCACAGAACACAATTGTGCTTGCGCAGATGGGATTTGTGCATGCGTGTGTGCACAGTAACCCATTTCCCTGCCATTCTAAATATGGGATGGTGCCAGGAAAGGGGAGGAACGCATGCCAAAATACAGGATTTCCCGGCCAATCCGGGATACTTGACAGGTATGCTTAGCACTTTAAGGTGGAAGTGGGAAAGATAAACTGCACAATTTTGCAACAACCAGAAGGATACTGTCTGAACTGCCCCACACATGTCTACAGTATAACTGTACCCACAGAAATATATAGATCCTAATTTCAGCTGTTACTCTGTTCATTTCTCAAAGAGGGAAGTTAGAGATACTAAATGATACTCAAAACCAAACAAATAATTTTAAGGGATTTTAGTGTCTTGCACGGAAGACAAAGAAGGAGTCGCAATGAGGACTAACACAGGTTTATTGGTTGATGATCAGAACGAACATGTGGTAATGGCGGAGGTACATCTCATTATATACAGTAAGGTTACACATTTGAATCTTGTTGCACGACAGCTCATTGGCTGTTGCTGGCGTGGCCTCGCCCAGGCACGCCTCTTGCTGCAGTAGTATTAATCTCCATTGTCTTGCTGCAGTAGTCTTTATTTCCATTGTCATGTGGGGAAGTTTCCCGCGGCTATCCGTGATTGAGCAATTGAACCATGTGAGATTGAACGCTCGCCGCTGCCCTCTATGGGCTGCTTGCTCGCGTTCCTTACAGCTGTGATACATTGTAATATGAGGCAGGTTACATTCATTTACTTAAAGAAACAGTGTACATTCATACACAACATCCCTCCCCCCTAGGATGGGACGAAGTCCCTTAACCACTGTGGCTTGCCGCACATGCGTCTGGGGCGTGCGGCCGCTTGCCCTAACACAGGGGAGCCCGTGGCTCCTGGTTCCACGCGGTCTCGTCCTGCAATGCAAAGTGGGGGCCCGTTAGTGATTCTGTTGTGAGGCTGCGTTGACCTTGCCTGTGGGGACGGGAATGGAATGAACAGTTGGGAAGTGAACCCTTGCCTACTGCCAGTAGAGCCCGGGGACCCACCTAGCACGAACTTCGGAACTGACGATGAGACCCTCGTGGACCCGCTATCTCCCGCTGCCTGTTCGGGGGTTTGGGGATTTGAGGTTGGCGAGATTTCGCTGGCCGCCTGTCTTTGTGGTGTTTGCCTTTTGGGGGCCGGGACTATGGTGTACTCTAGCATGCCCGAGCTGTGGGGACGGGATGTACCAGGGGCTGAACTGAAACCCCTCTTCTCGCTAGGACGGGTGGGGGACCACTCCGCTAACTCCCCCTGGTACGGGAAATCATAATCATCTTCATATTCGGGGACAAACTCATCCCTCTCTTTCAAAGTGTTCTCGGACACCTCCGTGTCTCCCCCTTGGGTAATGCGGGTGGGGGAGGACCCTAACGCTGATTTCCCCTCACTAGTGACTCGCCTTCGGAGCTGATCGGCGTGCCGTCTCCATGTTAGCCCTGAGTTCGTCTCGACCCTGTAGGAAACTGGCCCCGTTTGCTCGATGATTGTCCCCGGCACCCACGCTGGCCCCGAGGCCGCGTAGTTCCTGCAATGAACCGGGTCCCCTGTGGAAAAGTTCTTGGAGCTCCCCCCCCCTAAATTTATATTTCTCCCCTCATCCTCCACCCTGGACGGATCCATCCGGTCAAACAGCGTTGCCGGGCGCCTCTTCATAAGCAGCTCGGCTGGGGAGAACCCTGAAGCTAGGGGGGTGGTCCTGTAGGTGATTAGGAATTGGCATAGGTGTAGGTTCAGGTCGCCGGGACCCATGCGCCGCAGTGCGTCTTTCGTAGTGCGCACTTGGCGCTCTACCTGACCGTTTGTGGCGGGGTGGAATGGGGCAGCAGTAATGTGCCTAATCGCGTTCCTCTCCATGAAGGTTTGGAACTCGGTCGATGTGAAGCAACTTGCGTTGTCGCTCACGAGGACGTCTGGCAGGCCGAAGCAAGCAAAGAGCTTGCGCAACTGCTTTATGGTTGTCGCGGAGGAGGTGCTACTCACGGGGATTACCTCCAACCACTTGGAGTAGGAGTCGACAACCAGTAGGAACGTGGCCCCGCGGAAAGGCCCCGCGAAGTCGACATGGATACGGGACCACGGCCCGCGGGCTGTGTCCCACTCTCTATGGGGTAATCGGGACTCCTCGGGCCGGGAGCTCTGGCAGCTCTCGCACGTGCCCACTAGACGCTCTATGTCAGCGTCTATCTGTGGCCACCAAAAGAAACTTCTGGCTAGGGCTTTGGACCGCACGATCCCCGGGTGACTGGTGTGTAGTAACTTCAGTACCCTTGCCCTTAATTTCTCTGGGATAATCACCCGCTGGCCCCAGAGTAGACAGCCCCTTTCCAGGGAAAGTTCCACCCTGCGCCTACAGAACGGTTTGAACGGTTCCTCTGGTGGAGTAGTGGGCCACCCTTTTTTCACCCATGAGCTAACCTGGGCTAGGATTTTGTCGGCCGCCGTTGCTTTGGCGAGGTCGGCCGGGACAATGGGGGGTGAGTCGAGGGACTCGATTAACATGACCTGGTGGTCCCGCTCTACCTCGCATGCGGAATCCCCCAGGTTAGGGAGGGGAGATCGGGACAGGGCGTCCGCATGGGAGATCTCCTTCCCTGGGCGGTAGACTATCTCGTATTGGTAGGCGTTGAGGAATATGGCCCAACGCAACATCCTGGGGGAGAGTATTTGGGGGGTAGGTTTGCCGGTAGTGAAGATCCCCAGAAGCGGCTTGTGATCAGTCACTACCGTAAACTCGCGGCCGTATAGAAAATCATGAAACTTTTTGGTCCCTGCAATTATGGCCAGTGCCTCCCTGTCTGTCTGCGCGTAATTGCGCTCAGCCTTCGAAAGGGACCTGGAGTAGTAAGCCACCGGGGCCTCCCGCCCGCTGTCTAACACGTGGCACAGGACCGCCCCCACCCCCACCGGGGACGCGTCACATACCAGAACCACTGGCTTCCTAGGGTCAAAATGTGTCAGGACCGCATCTGAGGAGAGGAGTGATTTTAGTTCTCGGAAGGCTCTCTCTTGTTTGTCCCCCCACCGCCAAACCGCGTCCTTTTTTAGTAAGGCGTGCAGTGGCTCCGCAACCGATGCCTTCCTAGGCAGGAACGAGTGATAGAAGTTAAGGAGCCCCAGAAACGACTGCAGCTCCGGTTTTGCGGTGGGGCGGGGGGCGTTCTGTACGGCTGCAACCTTGGACTCTGAGGGCCTGATCCCCTCTGGGGTTACTTTGAAACCTAGGAATTCAACCTCCCTCGCAAAAAACACACACTTGTCCTTCCTTAGTCGAAGCCCCGCTTTCTCGAAAACTGAGAGGACCCCATCTAGTCTTTTAGCTAATTCTACCTCGCTCCCCGCTGTTATCAGCACATCGTCGAAGTATGGTAGAACTCCTGGAAGCCCCTTTAAAAGGCGTTCCACGAGGGATTGAAAGATCCCGGGGGCCGAGTTCACGCCGAACTGAAGGCGCGTTACCTTAAATGCCCCCTTATGCGTTACTATAGTCTGCGCAGCGGCAGCGGCTGGGGTCACTGAAAGTTGCTGATAGGCCTGGGCTAGGTCTAACTTGGCGAAACACCTCCCCCCATGGAGTGTGGCCAGCAGGTGGCTGACCACGGGCACTGGGTATGCATTTGGCCGAATGGCCTTGTTGATCGTACATTTATAGTCCGCACAAATCCTGACCTCCCCGTTTGATTTAAGGGCCGTGACAATCGGCGTTTCCCACTCTGCCGAATCAACTGGAACCAAAATCCCCTGCCCCACCAATTTGTCCAGTTCCGCCTCGATCTTGTCCTTGAGTGCGAAGGGCACCCTCCTCGGCTTAAGGCGGATGGGCCGGATTTCTGGGTCCAACTCGAATGAAACTGGGGGCCCCCTGTAAGTCCCGAGTCCCTTTTTAAAAACGTCCGGGTGCGCATTGCAAACGTCCTGCATTGGGTTAGTCTCTATGGCATGGATGCCGGACAGTTCTATTCCCAGGGGAGCAAACCACTGCGTTCCTAGGAGGCAACACTTCCCCCCCTTGAGGACCACTAGGGGCAGCCTTTCGGAGAAATTCTTGAACTTCACCTTGAATTTCCCCACCCCCAACACTGGGATCCCGTTTCCCTGTACGTCCCGCAGATGGGACCGCATGGCCCGCAACTTGGGCCGCGCCTCTGGGGGAATGCGCATGTACTCCCTCTGGGACAGTATGGAGTATGACGACCCTGAGTCTATCTCCATTTTTACGGGGCGCCCCTGCAACTGTACCTCCACGTAGAATCGCCGGTGCTCCAGGGCCGCGCGGTGCACGCCGTCCTTGCCGTGAATGGTGGACACCTTCCTGGAACCGGCCGCCTTCCGCTGGTGGTGCTGGGGATGGCTGGAACTGCCTTTGCTCTCGGATCGCCCGCGCCTGCAAACTCGGGCGATGTGCCCCTTTCGACCGCAATTGTGGCACTCGGCCTTGCGGAAGGGACACCTCGTGCGGTCGTGGGCCGCGCCACAGCCGTCGCAGCGGCGGTCCTGCCGCTCTCGGTCTTGCCGCCGCTCCCCACGCTTCCTTACTCTCTGGACGCCGTCGTCCTCGCTGGTGTAGGAGTCCGCCGTTACGGACGAGTCGTCGGAGGTCTCTGGAGTGCCGGCGGGCGACCTAGGTGCCCGCCAGGCTGCCTTTGCTGGAGTCGCTTCTGGAGTGCCGGCGGGCGACCTAGGTGCCCGCCAGGCTGCCTTTGCTGGAGTCCGCCGTGCCGCTTGAACGGGGGACTTGGCCCGCTCGGACGCTGTGCCGCGGGCCTTGAACACCTTGACCCCGCTCCTGGCCGCCTCGGCCGCTTGCGCCTCTCGCAACACCTCATTGAACGAGAGGTGCTCGTCGCGGGTCATGAGCTTCCGTTGTAGCTCCTCGTCCCGCAGGCCGCACAGCAGACGGTCTCGCAGAGCCTGGTTCAGGTCGTCCCACTTGCAGTGCACGGCCGCCAGTCGGAGGGCCGCTGCGTAGTCGGACACGGACTCGCCTGAACGCTGGTCCCGCCGGTGGAACGCGACCCGGGCCGGAAAAATCGAGACGGGCGGCTGGAAGTGTGCCCTCAGCAGCTCCAGGAGTTGGTCGATAGGCACTGCTTCAACCTTCTTTGGCGCCACCAAGTTCATGAGAATGCGCAGCGTGGCCGGTCCCACCTGGGCCAGGAAGTGGGAGCGTATCAACGCGTCGTCGTCGATGCCGGCTGCTTCCATCGCGTGCCGAAACTGGCACTCGTAGAGCTCCCACTGCTCAGGCTCGCTGATGTCGAACTGGTACGTCTTGACTCTGGGATTCGCCATTGATCCCACCTTCGTCGCCAATTTAGTGTCTTGCACGGAAGACAAAGAAGGAGTCGCAATGAGGACTAACACAGGTTTATTGGTTGATGATCAGAACGAACATGTGGTAATGGCGGAGGTACATCTCATTATATACAGTAAGGTTACACATTTGAATCTTGTTGCACGACAGCTCATTGGCTGTTGCTGGCGTGGCCTCGCCCAGGCACGCCTCTTGCTGCAGTAGTATTAATCTCCATTGTCTTGCTGCAGTAGTCTTTATTTCCATTGTCATGTGGGGAAGTTTCCCGCGGCTATCCGTGATTGAGCAATTGAACCATGTGAGATTGAACGCTCGCCGCTGCCCTCTATGGGCTGCTTGCTCGCGTTCCTTACAGCTGTGATACATTGTAATATGAGGCAGGTTACATTCATTTACTTAAAGAAACAGTGTACATTCATACACAACAGGGATCTACAGAAGAGAGATTGCTCCACTACCAAGCCCACTGAAAGAAGGAGATCCATCCATGGCGTTATTCTTTGGAAGTTGGCCTTGATTGTATTATTCGCCTGCTACATACAGTACTACCAGTGGTGGGTGTTTTTATATAAAAAAAAATCCTACCACACTCTGGGCATGGCCATGTGACTGGGTGGGCATGGCCTATTGGCCATGTGACTGCTCTTTGCTATAGAGCTATGAAAATAGAATTGGCTGGGGATATGCTTTGGAGGAAGGGGGAAATGGCTTCAGAGGTTCACTATAGAGTGATGAAAATAGAAGAGGCTTTGATTTTCATATCTCTATAGCAAAGAGCCGCCTCCGAAGTCATTTCCCCCTTCCTCCAACGCTTTTCCTGGGCTCTGTTTCACCCAAAAGTGCCTCCCCAACCCCTCCGTTGTTGCAGTGGATGTGCTTTCAGGTGAAACGGAGCCTAGGAAAAGCCTTGGAGGAAGGGGGAAATGGAGGAAGCCCTCTCCAAAGACTCTTCTAGGAGGAGGAGGAGGAGGTGGGTGGGTTGGGGAGAAGGGTGGGGCCAGCCATTTTTACTACCGGTATGCAAATACTGGTGCGAACCTACTGATGCCCACCACTGAGTACTACCATGTGGTTTTAGTCTTCCTTTGCATACTGTATGCTAGCAATATTACTAGAATATATTTAACTTGTCATCAAAACAGTAAAATTCATATGCTGATGAATGTATGAGATTCTACTCCCATCCTTAGAGATTTATGATCTGCTTAATGAACTGTATTTGATTGGAATTTCAGATTCTCAATGCCAATGTCCATTCTTTACTTTTCTTCCTGGCAAACGTCCTCTCTTTTTCTTTTATTCCCTTCTAAATTTATAACTCAGAATTTTTTTAAAAATGATATGAAATGAAATTGGATGTTGACAATAATGTTGCTGTGTATTCCAGACAGCTGAGAAAGACCCTATGCTTTAACAATTCCTAGATCTAATAAACTACATAAGTGTCCCATTCCAGGAAGACTCATTCCCATTTATTATTATTTTTTAAAGTATGACATACAATTCTGTCTGACAGTTTCATGCCCGAATGTCATGAAGACAGCTCAAATTAAATCATACTTCCCAATGTTTGGGCACTCTAGGGAGTCTTTCTGAAATATAGTATTTTAAAGCTAAGCCTGCCCTCATCTCGCTTTCTTTCCTTCTTTCCCCTCCACACAAACCACACACGTCAAGTGTCACAAGGAGGATTATGAAAATAATCAGAGGGCAGTTTTAGAAATTTCAATGGTTTAAAAAGGAACTTCCGCCTCTTAGCATGGTTTCCACCACCACCCACTACCCCCATATACACACTTTCTTTGACAGAGAGTAAATGTTCTGTAGCAGGACAAATCTATGCGAAATAAAATTTTATGATGCACCATTGTCATCCTGGTTATATATCTATGTGCTGCTGGCAGCCTATCAAAAGGTATACTGTACAGTGTCTCTTTTTAGTGTTCAAGGAATGAAGAAACAGACGAATGAAGTAGTGGAATTCATCTCTTTATTAGTGGGGTGTGAACACAGTTTGGATGGGGCAAAACTCGGACTTATACACACTATAAACAGTAACAGTAACAATAATACAACAAGCCCATTGGCTAACAGAGTGTGCACATTTTTCGATCCACTTATTTGCATAAGAATAGATACATGAGAAAAGATACATTCTTCTCCTGTCAGAAAACACAGTTAACATACATAACATTCTTCCCCCCTAGGTAAAAACAAAATCCTTTAACGAGGATGGCGGTCGAGTTTCCCTTCTGGGTCGGACGCTTGGCTGAGCCGGCTCAGGGGCTCGTACGATGGGCGACCCGACTGGAGTGAGGGAGTGACTAGAGGGGGAGGATTGTAAACCCAAATTAAAGCCCCGTTTGTCAGATGGAGGAGTAGGGGATTGCTCAAAACCAAAATCTAATTCTGTGAATGAATAAGACAACTCAGGGTCCCTCCTGTGTGTACTAAGAGTGGAGGGCAACTCTAAACAAAATTGGTCATCTTCAATAAAGGAATCCAGAGTGCTAGGCTGAGACAGTGTAGGGGTATACCTGGCCGGAGTAGGGGAGCATTCCACAAATTCCCCTTGAAATTGGTCACTGGAAGACACTTCTGGGTCTACGTTGGCTGGTTGCTGACTATTACCTCTGCTCCTGAGTTTAAATGGGTGGGGGCCAACTCTAATGTTGAGTGTATGTATTCGTCCTGTGGGTCCAGTATTCTGGGTCTCAATTGATCCACGTGCCTCCTCCAGATCAGACCAGTGGCTGTTTCGATTCTGTAAGAAACAGGACCAGTCTGATCGATCACAAACCCAAGCACCAACGTAGGACCACCAGCTGCATAATTGCGGCAATGTACAGGGTCTCCCAGAGAAAAACCCTTCTGGTGTTGGATAGCTATATTTCTGCCTCTATCCTCCACCCTAGAGGGATCCAATCTGTCCAGCAAGGATGACAGCAATTCATCAGGGGACAAGCCCTGAGGCAAGGGGGTGAGCCTATATGTGAAAAGAAACTGGCATAACTGGAGCTCTAAATCCCCTTCACCCATATGCCAAAGTGTGTCCTTAGTTGTGCACACCTGCCGCTCCACCCGGCCATTGGTGACTGGGTGGAATGGTGTGGCAGTGATGTGCCTAATTGCATTCCTTTCCATGAAGGATTGGAATTCTGCAGATGTGAACGTGGACGCGTGGTTGGACACCAACACATCTGGAAGTCCAAATGCTGTGAACAGCCTTCTCAGGTGCATTATCGTGGTGGCAGAAGTGGTATTAGGCACTCTAATCACTTCCAGCCACTTAGGGAATGAGTCTACAACCAACAAAAATAGGGCACCCCTAAATGGACCTGCAAAATCTATGTGCAACCTGGACCACGGGCCCCTAGCAGAATCCCATCCCTGAGAGGGAAGGTGGGATTGCTCTGGGAGAGAGGACTGACAGCTGGCACAAGTGCCAACCATCTGCTCTATGTCTTGGTCCAGTTGAGGCCACCAAAAGTAGCTATGAGCAAGGGCTTTGGAACATAGAATTCCTGGATGACTTGTGTGAAGTAAATGTAAAACCTTTTTCCTGAGAGTGACAGGAATGATGACCTGCTGGCCCCATAGAAGGCAACCATGTTCCACTGACAATTCCAAATGCTTGTGGTAGAATGTTCTGAATTCCTCAGCTAGAGGAGAGACAAGCCAGCCTT
Source organism: Bradypodion ventrale (assembly GCA_035047345.1). NCBI lineage: Eukaryota > Metazoa > Chordata > Lepidosauria > Squamata > Chamaeleonidae > Bradypodion > Bradypodion ventrale. The sequence continues at coordinate 132,961,025 of JAWDJE010000004.1, read as the reverse complement.
TCTGTACCCAAGACATTACTTTAGTCAATGTTACATCCTTGGCCGTAGCTTTGGCCATATCTGAGGGGACGACCGGGGGTGAGTCAAATGCCTCAATCATGAGGACCTGGTGGTCACTTTCGAACTCGCAATCGGCTTCCCCGACCCATGGCAGTGGAGAACATGACAGGGCATCAGCATGGCTGATGTCCTTGCTGGGCCTGTGCACCAAAGTAAAATCATATGCATTTAGGAAAATTGCACAACGCAACATCCTTGGGGACAGAATTTGAGGCATTGGCTTCCCATTCACAAAGATTGCAAGAAGGGGCTTGTGGTCAGTTACGATGGTAAAAGGCCTTCTGTAAAGGTAATTGTGGAATTTCTTAGTGCCTACCACAATTGCCAATGCCTCCCTGTTAGTCTGAGCGTAATTTTTCTCAGGCTTTGAGAGCAAACGGGAATAGAATGCTACGGGGACTTCCCTCCCTTCACTTAGTACATGGCATAACACAGCTCCCACAGGGGATGCATCACACACAAGTACAACTTCTTTGTTAGGATCAAAATGAGTTAATACAGCATCCGAAGATAGCAGCCTTTTGAGTTCTAGGAACGCTTTCTCCGGGCAATGGCCCCATTGCCAAACAGTATCTTTCTTAAGAAGCTGATGAAATGGTTCAGCAACTGAGGCTTTGCAATGGAGAAAAGTGTGATAGAAGTTTAACAATCCTAGAAATGATTGCAATTTGGCTTTACATTTTGGCCTGGGTGCATTCCGCACGGCCATCACCTTGGAGTCAGAGGGCATGATACCTTGGGGTGTAATGTGGAACCCCAGAAACTCTACTTCCTGTGCCAACAACACACATTTGTTTCTTCTGAGACGTAGACCTGCCCTCTCAAAATGTGACAGGACTCGATCGAGCCTGGCCGCTAGTTCAACAGTGTCCTTAGCAGTGATCAGGACATCGTCAAAATATGGCAGGACACCAGGCAACCCTTTCAAAATATGTTCTACAAGAGATTGAAATATTCTGGGGGCCGCATTCACCCCGAATTGTAGTCTAGTTACCTTAAATGCCCCCTTATGCATTACTATGGTCTGGGCTATTGCAGCAGCAGGAGACACAGTTAATTGTTAGTGAGGCTGGGCAAGGTCAAGTTTTGAGAAGCAATTTCCTCCATGCAAAGAGGCAAGGAGATGGCTTACCATGGGCACAGGATATGTGTTTGGGTGAATAGCTTTATTGATGGTACACTTGTAGTCAGCGCATATCCTGACCTCCCCGTTACTTTTCAAAGCAGTCACAATTGGTGTCTCTCACACTGTGGAGTCCACCGGTACTAGGATGCCCTGCCCCACCAGTTTGTCCAGTCTGGCTTCTATCTTTTCCTTTAAGGCAAAGGGTACCCAGCGTGGCTTCATCCGGATGGGCCGGATGGTTGGGTCAAGCTCAAAGTCAACAGGAGGTCCTCTGTATAAGCCTAAAACCATTTTGAACACCTCAGGATGAGCAGCACAAACGTCCCGGATTGGGTCAGAGTCTATTGCATGGATGCCAGAAAGCCGGATTCCCAGGGGCTTAAACCATTGAGTCCCAATAAGACAGTTCGTGCCCTGCTTAACTACAACCAATGGCAAAGAGGTGTGAATGTTTTTGAATTTAACCAAGAAATTACTCACTCCCAGGACCGGAATCTGGCAACCTTGCACATCCCAGAGGGAAGTTTTAAAAGATTTGAGCTTGGGCCGAGAGACAGGGGGAATTCTCAAAAACTCCCGGTGTGGGATTATGGAAAAGGTAGTACCTGAATCCACCTCCATCTTGAAGGGGACATCCTGCATGCTCAGGTCTGCGAAGAAACGCTTGCTGATGATGCCTACTTGGCACAGCTCAGACTCGGGTGACACTTTGGTGATGGACATTTTGTGGTGATGACTCTTCTTGGACTCAGGTGCTGGAGTTCTTTGCTTTCGCTGTCGGCATACTTTAGCAATGTGCCCTCTTCGCTCGCAGTTGTGGCATTCTGCGGTGTGGAAGGGGCACTTCTTGCGGTCATGCCGGGCTCTGCAGCCATCACACTTGCGAAGGAATTTCTTTTCCCGATCATCACGGTGCTCTCTATGCTTTCGTCGGACCGCTCAGACTTCTCCCTCTGCGTTGCTGGACTCCGATGAAGAGGTGGAACCAGATGATGCTGAGGAAGATGAAGATGAATTTTGCTGAGCTTGCACAGCTGAGTCGGTGGCACTGGTGGTGGAGTGGGGATGCCGGAAAAGCTTGATCCTGGACCGTGAGGCCTCAGACACTACCGCCTCTTCTAGGACAGCCTTGAAAGTTAGCATCTTCCTGATCATGAGGCAACATTGAACATCTTTGTCCCTCATGCTGGCCAACAGATGGTCCCAGAGTGCTTCTTCAACGTTGTCCCACTTGCATGGGGCGGCAGCAATGCGCAGAGTGGCGACATAGTCTGCAATGGACTCACCGGGTCACTGCTCCCTTCTGTGGAAGGCCACCCTGGCCAGGAAGATTGAGACCTCTGGCTTCAGGTGCCTCCTCAGTGCAGACATGATTTCTGTGAGCGGCACCACATCCACATTCCTTGGGAGAATGAGGTGGGTTGCCAGCTCAAGCATCTCAGAACCGCACAGAGCGAGGAAACAGGAGTGCTTCTGGTCTTCGTCGGTGATCTTCTGCAAGGCCATTGCATGGCAGAACCGGCGTTCGTATGTTGCCCATTTCTCTGGATGCACTGGGTCGAATGGGCCAATGTTGCTGCCATGTGGGGATGCCATCCCACCTTTGTTGCCAGCTTAGTGTTCAAGGAATGAAGAAGCAGACAAATGAAGTAGTGAAATTTAGCTCTTTATTAGTCGGGTTTGAACACAGTTTGGATGGGGCAAAACTCGGACTTATATACACTATAAACAGTAATAGTAACAATAATACAACAAGCCCACTGGCTAACAGAGTGTGCACATTTTTCGATCTACTTATTTGCATAAGAATAGATACATAAGAAAAGATACATTCCGCTCCTGTCGGAAAACACATTTAACATACATAACACTCTTCCATGTATATATGCATTTAAAGTTATTTGAAAGCCACTTGTCTAATCACAAATACAGACAAATATACCCTGTGTATATATGCCAGATGCTACCAGTTAAAGAGAGCCTGCTTTCCGGAGATCAAAACTTGCTAGAGGGCTTCTGTTCTGCCTAAATTTGGAGAGCAAACTACTTGGTCTCACATAAAAAGGAGCTCTGCCAGGCATATTACTCAGACCCTTCCTGTCTTCCATCGCTTTAGGAGCCTGCTCAAAATTGGATATAAGTAGAGCAGCTCGTTATCTCTCTGGCTGCCCAAGCAACACCAAAGAAACCGACAGCCAAATCCTCCCAGATGGTGTGTTTCATCACAATCCATTGCAACAGGCTTGCATCAAAAAGCTTCCTTTGGTAAAATAACCTGTTTGTCTTTCTCTCTTACACACACACTCACACATCATGTCAATGTTACCAGAGTAGAGGCATGTATAGGAATATACATATAATCATATGAACGTACGGATGGATGTCTATGTGTCCTCCACTTAATTGAGCCTTTCTATTGCATGGTTTAATTGGATGGTGTTAACGATCTAAGCACCTGAACTGGATTTTACAGCATTATATAAACTACCTTGGGAGGGTTTTTTGGCTCTAATGGCTTAATACAGTACAAGCTACTCCCATATGGATGCAGGACCAGACAATTGTTGCCCTTGCCTAACTGCCTTACCTAGAACACAATTACTCCATCATTCATGAGGTATAACTTTTAACCTATGTCCTAACATACACCTCGATTGTCATCCTCTCTCCATACCTCCAGCCTAGTGTATGGACATCGCATCAAATACAATTTTCAATATATAAACAATCTTAAAAAGAGAGGAGAATAGGCAAACAAATCTACAGCAGGAATTGCTCTTTATAAATGCAGAGCTTCAGAAAAAAAATATTTTTCTTTTTGGAACTATACATTCTAGAATCCATCAGCATGTAAACTCAACCATGCTGTAGCTACCTAGAAGTAACTAGGATGGTATGAATGGGAGGTTATATAAGATTATGCAGTTTAGGGCTATCCATGGTTACTAAACTGGGTTAGATGTGTATCACTTTCAGTAACAGAAGCAGTATGCATATGGGGATTGCATGCAAGTTGTGTTGGTTGGTTTTCTATGGTCAACTAGTTGGCCACTCTACAAAAAGAATGCTGATCTAGACAGACCTGTTGTCTGACATAGCTTCTAATGTATCTTAGACATTAATATGCCAAAGTCATTTAATGCTCTAACATTCTTGAAGTGGTGTTGATTTAGTAGTCCAACAGAAAGTTTTCAAATAATAGCCATCCTTCATCCTCATTGTCATGTGCAGTCAAATCACTTCTGAATTATGGCATACCTATAAATTAATAGTTGGAATCCAATTAAATCAATTGACATAAATCTCCACAGGAGAGATAAGCTAAGAGGTCAGCCTTTGCATTTCCTGTTGCATTTTGAGTAATGCAATTAGGTGTGCAATAGTAAATGCTTATGCTGACTTCTTTGATGAGATACACCACAATAATAATTATTTCATGTCAGAAATTATTCTGAGTTGAAAAGATTTTTACTGGAGAAACTCTGCTCAGGGAATGCACAAATGAAGCTCCTTTCATATCCCCAAGAGCTGGGACAGATGGGCTCTCAATCCATCATGCAGTACCCATGTCTCGCACTGCCAACTTGCCATCCTTCCAGCTAACAAGGCAATCTTCTTAACCACTAAACCACTGCAATACATTACACCACAATAAATACCCAATAGTAGGGTGAGTTAGAGGATTAGGATTCAAAGTATTGTAACAGTTCAGCTCAAGAAACATTGAAAGCAATGCCAGCATCAACTCTGTTAAAATATTATTTACTAGCAGAAGTGCCCACTGTTGCCCGGGGCAAATGTATTAACTGTGTTTGTTTATAATGTTCCCCTTACTGAAAAGCCAGTCGTATCCAACTCTAGGGTTCAGTGCTCATCTCTGTTTCAAAACTGAGGAGCCAGCGCTGTCTGCTTCTGCAGATGTTTCCATGGTCATGTGGTAGGCATGACTACACACTGGAGTACATGGAATGCTGTTTACCTTCCCACCCATGTGGTCCCTATTTCCCTACTTGTGTTGTCTTGCTTTTGAACTGCTAGGTTGGCAGGAGCTGGGGCAAAGACGGGAGCTCATTCCGTGCTGCAGTACTTGGAAATTGAACTGCTGGTCTTCCGCCTCCAAGTCAGCGACGCCATGGGCAACCTTGGGAGGAGGGTGGGCTGGTGGATGCTGATGGAGGGCAATGGACTGCCCCACCCCAGGAGAAGGCCCACCCACAGCACCTGGGTTGGGTTCCCCACCCATGTAGCATCAGTAGGGTGGGGTGGTGGCTGGGCCTGGGAGAGAAGGGCGTGCTCCCAGCCTGGCAGCATCTCCCACATTGCCAGGCGATGCCCGTGGCTCTTCCAGGTTGCGCACGCAGGGCAGCTGTTTCCAAAGAGCCGGCCAGTGTGCGGAAGCCGGAAGAGCTGTGGCAGTCACCTGGCAACATGGGAAAAGCTGCCAGGCTGGGAGCATGCCCTTCTCTCCCAGATTCCCCCCCACATGTGCTAGCATTCCCTGGGCATCCCCCCATGCACTGCAGCCCCCTCACCCCATGGGGGCAGTATTTTTTCCCCAGGCCCCCTCATGCTGGCAGGATCTGGTGCCTTGCCTGCCCCTCACCCCCTGTGGCACCAGATTCCTCCCTGCCCACTCCCCCAGCCACCGGGCCTCCCCCTGGAGGCCTGCCCCCCCACCCCACCCCCTCCTTTGTCGCACCAGATGCAGGGGCCCCACCCCATCATCCCTCTGCCACTTGGCCTGCCCCTCCCCCAGGTGAGTTAGAGGCTTCCCCTGCTGGTGGGAGATGTGAGTTACCACCAGGCTGGGCTGCACAGTTGCCCCCTGCATCCTGCACTGCCCCACCCCCCATGGCGCTCACCTCAACTACGGGGTGTCCTCCGTGTAGCCCAGCAGTAACCCACTTCTCCCGGCAGCATGGCCTGTGTCTCCAGACAACGGCCAGCTTCCAGAAGCACCGGCCGTTGCTTGGGGATGCAGGCCATGCTGCCAGGAGACATGGGTTACTACCGGCCTGGGCTGCACAAAGCCCCCTCTCCCAGGGTGCTCACCTCAGCTGTGGGGCATCCTCCGCGCAGCCTGGCACTACCCCACATCTCCTGACAATGTGGTCTGTGTCTCCAGGCAATGACTTGCTTCCGGAAGTGCCAGCCATTGCCTGGAGATGTAGGCCACACTGGTGGGAGACATGGGGTAGCGCCAGGCTGGGCTGCATGGAAACCCCCCCCCCACGGCGCTCGCCTCACCTGTGGTGGCTGGCTGAAACGCGGGCAGAGGCTGGTTGGCGGACAGGGAATGTGGCACATGCGCAGTCTCCTCCGTCCTTTCCGACCATGTTGGGGAGGGCTCTTCCAGTTTGCGTGTCCATCTTGCACCTGCGTAGACCCACCTTCCCCGCCGGACCCCCCGTTGGCTGGGGGTATCCCTTTGTGGCCCCTTTTTGGGGTGGAGGAAGCCACGACGGGGTGCCAGTACCCCACTCCGACACAGCTTGAGGGGCAAGGGAAGTTCCTGGGGGTGTGGTGGCCAGGTGTCATGGCGCATATGCATCTCACCCCATGGCACCTTGGGTTTATATATTAAGATTCTCCTAGCCATGTACCTCTGTCAGCATAAGGACACACCATGTCCAAAGTGTAAAGGGGGATTATAATTTGTTTGTCAACAAAAGTCAAAACAAATAGTAAATGAGGTTACAATAAAAACTTAGAAATTATGTATATTAGCAAATGGATTGTAACACACCAAAGCTCATTTTAATGTAAATAACATTTGTACAATTGTCCATCTGTGCTGGAGGAAACTGCAGTGAAAACTAAAATCAGATGACGGTAGATATGCAAATAATAATTCAACAAGGATGTGTATTCTCACTACTGCTTTCTGTTTTGCACTATGGGAACATCTTTAGACAAGCACTTGCTGATTCAAACAACAGTACCAATAATGTGTAAGAGATGTGTAGTGAAAAGAATGATCGACTGGGACACAGGGGACATGGGTCCAATTCCCCGACTCTCCCATGAAAACTTGTAGTAGTGAAAGAGATAAAAACCACCTTGAAACTCTATTAGGACAGCTATAAGTCAGTTCTGACTTGATGGCAAATAACAGTATTACTAGCTGACTGTTCACATGGTCTGCAAAGATTACTGAATAAATGTGATGACTTAATTGATTAATATTAAAAATGAATGCTACTAAGTGTTTAAAACACACAGATTGTTAACTGCCTGTCACTCAGAGTAAAATAGATGTGGAGAGAAGTGTAGGAAGGAGAAGAACTTACTGAATGATGAACCTGGCAATACAATGTGGATGTGTCAGAATATTATGGTTTATATCTTGGCCACATCCAGAATCATTACAGCTAGGATGACATGAAGCTCCAAAAAGAAAAGGAACAACAGGGAGATGTCTAAAAGGTACTGAAAGGTATTGTTTACTTTTGCGGTCATAGAAATTGGAAAAGTTACTCTTTAGACCAGGGGAGCCCAAACTATTGCCTGTGGGCCGGATCCAGCCTGCAGCGCCTAATCATTTCGCCCATGCCCCCATGCTGCTCCTGGAAGTTGAAGTAAAACATTCCCAAGCATGTGCAAAACATTGCCGTAAAGCACCCATCGCTGTCGTAAATGCATTTATGACAGCCGCAGGTGCATTTACGCCAGTGTTTTGAACATGCATGGGCACATTTTACTTCTGCTTCTGGTGGGAGGAACTATGTGACCAGCCCTCTCAACCACATGGCTGGCCCACTCAACCATGTGACCAGCCCGCAGGCCAAAAAGTTTGGGCACCCCTGCTTTAGACAACAACTAACAGAATCCTCCAAGAAAAAAAGGTGAGACTCTTACTAAAAAATGTTATATTTGTAATGTTTGAAGTGGTTGCCATGTTAGTCTGTGCAAGAATATCAGAGAGTAAACAAAACAAAACAGAGAGAAAGAGAGAGAGAAATGTTTTGGCACCTTAAAGATTTACTCCTGTATTTAAATGTGAGCTTTCATGGACAAAGTACACTTTATGTTTCTTATGTCTGATGAAGTGGACTTTGTCCACGAAAGCTCACATTTAAATACAGGAATTAGTCTTTAAGATGCCACAAAAAATTATTTTTGTCTTTTTTGCTGTTTTGTTTTGTTTTCTCTCTAAAAATCTCATGTGTATTTAACTTGGGAAGGAGTTAAGCTGAACTCAGTGGGGCTTACTTACTTCCGCGTAAGCTTGTCACATGCTTAGAACTGTGCTGTTAAAATCAATTCAAATAATACTAAATTCCATTTGCAGCTTGAAGGAAAACATCTACCAATACATTCTTTTTTCTTTCCTTTTTGAGATGTTCAGTAGCTCCATGGTAGTTGTTCCCTACCACTACCTTTCCATTTCATCTCTTCTTTTCCACTGAGTCCTTCTCTCCTCTATAGTTCACAGGCATGGGTAATACTTTAATTAGGAACAGAGCATGAGATAAAAAGAGATCACTGGAGAGATGCGCTCCTCCTGTGTTTTTGTGGACTGTGAGATCGGTCTGCACATTGTTCTCACCTTGGGAACCTCCTGTGAACTTGCAAATCATCTGACATGCTGTCATGGCCTTCAAAGGGGCTCCTTTACCAGCTGCAACCAGCTCTCAATAAACACATATGAGAAAGAAAAGAAGCACATAAAAAGACTTTCGGAGGGGTGCTGAGAGAAAAGTGCCGGGAAACGTATCTTGGGAAAGCAAATCATTAAAAATTAATGACAAATTGGCAAAATGGTTCATAAAACTCACGGTGCACATTGGCTGCATGCCAAGGAAGATAGGAAGGTATGTCACCTTAACTGTTCAGGGAAGGAGGGAGCTTGGCTTAACACTGAATTTCAGGAGAGGAGAAAGATGGAAGGGAACAGCTGCTCTTCTGTCTGGCCATATGCAGAACTGTATGTTCGGGAGCGCACAGGGACTCTGTTTTCCTCCGTTTGGACTCAGCAGGTCTGTCAGGAAGGTGATCTTTCCATTTTCGGCAAGAGGGTAGCCAGTCCCACAGAGAGAGAAGATAAATTATGGCATGCATTAATTACCCTGTGTGCTGGGAAGTCTGAGGTGAAAGACATTTGGAAAGGACAACTTTGGGCAGAACAAGGATGCCAAGTCTTCACTGTCAGCTTCGGCAACAAGCCTGGCAAAACTGGGCACATTCCTTTCAGCGGCGGCTTTAATTCATAACTACTGTATGTTTAACTGCAAGGCAACTCCTCCATTTACTGGATTAAAAAACCCCATCACATTATTGTCCTTTGGCCCTAAAGGGATGCTTCTGGCAGAAACAATCTGAAATTTACACAGGTCATTACTGCTCCTCTTCCACAGAAAATACTCCACGATCCAGGTATTTTTATAGCACTAAATGGCATCTCTAGTGACTTTTCTTATAATTTGGTTAACTGTGCTCCACTAAGAGCCGGTGCATTATGCATAGCAGTAGTAATATCAATATCAATGACATTTATATACTGTCCGATAGCACTTAGTGCACTCTCTGGCTAGTTCACATGGTAAGCAGCATTTTGCCCCTGGCATACTGGGTATTTAGCTTACTGACCTCCAAAGGATGGAAGGCTGAGTCAATCTTCATCTCCATCAGGATCAAACTCACAATGTCAGCAGTTTTGGCTGCAATACAGCAGTTTAGTCAAGCCCTGAAGGATGGGGCAATAGAATGTATGAATTAGTCCCAATGAAGATCTTTAAGGACGAAGTAATTTGGAAGTAGTATCTATGACATTGTGGCTCATTTTCGTTTGCAGGTAACTCATTTCTTCTTGGTGGTACACATTAAGACAGCCTTTGTAGCCATTCCTCAAAATAAGTTCTGAAAAGGCAAGTGGTGATTTTAATCCTAATCAGGAGCAGACCTTTTGTAATCCTAATGGCTCATTCAAGACAAAGCCACCCCCAAACACATGTGAACATAACGGGATAAATCACAACATTATACTGCCAGTGGAAAATCCCACACTCTCAGGTTCTGTAACTGTACAGAGGTCCCTAACCTTTTTTGTACCATGGACCTGTTTCATGCTAAACAATTTTTCCATGGACTGGTATCACACTGCGCATGGGCAAGGGGTGGAGCCCCACTGTAATTAAGCAACATGGAGGAGGAGCCCAGCCACCTGCCTATCTGCTGTGTCTGAAGCCTATGCTCTTGCTCCATTCACTGGGCAGGCCAGCAGAGCATGTTGAGGGTAGAAGGCTGCCATTGGGAATCCTAGCACCACCCACACCTGCAGCCAGGTTCAGGGTAGCTCATAGCCCAGTACTGGTCCATGGCCTGGTGGTTGGGATCCCTGCTGTAACAGATGCAGCCATGCCCAGAAAACACTTGTTTTGTGGCAGGGGTGCTTTAGTGTATGAAAACCAAGACACAGGACACAGCCTCGGGCTGGGTTAACTCAGGTTTATTGCATGGTGGTCAGAGGGAACATGAGGTAATGGCGGATCAATAGCTCTTTATATACAGTAGTAATACATTTGAACGTGGTTCCACGATAGCCCATTGGCTACTGTCGTCGTGACGTCATTGCTGGTCACGCCCTTCTTGTCCAGGTGTAGGTGGTGGCGGGAAAACTTCCCGCGCTGTTGCCTTTGATGAGTTTGGACCAAGAGAGCTTTGGACGCTCGCTGCTGCCAGCTGGTGGTCATTAGCTCGCGTCCTATTACAGGGTTTATGTGATACAGCTGGAGGTTACATTGTTGCCCATAGGCAAGGTTACATTGGTTCAGATACATTGTTATCCCTGTGGAGGATCAAACCATTAAGACACAACATCCCTCCCCCCTAGGATGAGACGAAGTCTCGAAACCACACTCTCCCCCCCCCTAGGATGGGACGAAGTCTCTCAGCCAAGATGGCTTATTTCGAACACGCTGGGGTCTCGGTGTGGGCTGCCTTCCCCCTGGTTTGCTACCTTCTCTTTGTCCCCTGGTTTCCTGCCCTGTAATTGGAGAGGGAGACTCGTTAGTGACTTGCCGCGGCTCCGCGGCGTTGTTGGGAGGTGTGTGCTTTATTGGGGAAGAACCGGGGGCACTGGGGGCTAACGAAAAACCCCTCTTCTCGCTTGGACGGGTGGGGGAACACTCCCGAAAACCCCCCCGGCTCTCAAAATCAAAATCAGAATTAAATTCGGGGGCAGCGGTCGCGAACTCCTCTCCCCCTTCCCCAGCCTCTGATAGAGCTGGCGTATCAAAAGGGTATGAGTCGGGGCCGCTGCTTTCCCCCCGTGCTTGGGACTGTTCTCCGTTGCTGTCCCCCCCTTGGGCTAAACGGGTGGGGGAGAACCCTAACGCTGAGTCCTGTCGCTGAGCTCCACTGACCGGCCCCCCACTCACTCGGTGCCTAAGTTGGTCCGCGTGCCTCCTCCAGAGGAGACCTGTGCTAGTCTCGACCCGGTACGACACTGGCCCCGTCCTTTCCACAACCGTCCCTGGTACCCAGGCTGGACCTGCGCTGGCGTAGTTCCTGCAGTGAACAGGATCGCCGGCGGCGAAACCTTTCGAGACTGCCAGCCCTATGTTTTTTCCTCTGTCCTCGACTCTCGTCGGGTCTAGCCTGGACAGGATCGTGGTCAGTTTTCGCCGCATCAGCAGCTCTGCCGGCGAGTAACCTGACGCTAAGGGGGTCACCCTATACGCTAACAAAAACTGACATACTTGGTGATTTAGGTCCCCCGGGCCCATGCGCCGCAGCGCATCCTTTGTCGTTCGCACCAGCCGTTCCACTTGGCCATTCGTGGCGGGGTGAAACGGTGCGGATGTGACATGCCGAATGGCGTTTGCCTCCATGAATGCCTTGAATTCAGCGGAGGTGAAACAACTAGCGTTATCGCTGACTAAAGTGTTGGGTAAACCGAACGTGGAAAAGGCTCTCCTTAGCTGGCTAATTGTCGTGGCGGAGGACGTACTCTTTACTGGGATAACCTCCAACCACTTGGAGAATGCATCCACCACCAGGAGAAACATTGTTCCTCGGAATGGGCCAGCGAAGTCTACGTGCACCCTGGACCATGGCCCCCTTGCTGTGTCCCATTCCCTATGTGGAAGACGGGCCGCCTCTGGCCGGGAGCCCTGGCATGCCTCACAAGTGCCGACCATGTGCTCAATGTCCACGTCCAGCTGTGGCCACCAGAAGTAACTCCGGGCCAGCGCCTTGGACCGGACGATGCCGGGGTGGCTGACGTGGAGCAGTTCGAGAACCCTCGGTCGCAGGGACGTAGGAACCACCGCCCGTTGGCCCCACAAAAGGCAGCCCCTCTCTAGGGACAACTCCATTTTTTTTCGAAAAAATGGGTCGAATTCCGTACCTGGGGATGATGCCGGCCACCCCTTCTGTACCCATGAGCTAACTTTCTCTAGCGTTCTGTCCTTTCCTGTGGCCCTGGCAATGTCGGCTGGTACTATTGGGGGTGAGTCTAAAACCTCTATTAACAAAACCTGACGATCTCTTTCTGGGAAATTATAGAATAGGAGGACCCCGAGTCAATTTCCATCCTGATAGGGGCCCCTTGTACTAGTACCTCAACGAAGTAATGGGACTGTCCCGCGGCCACGCTGAACACCGGGGCGTCGTCCTCGCTGTCGTCCGAGATGCGGCCCACGCCATCCTGCTTCCTCGTGGTCTGGGCGCCATCTTTGGACCTTGCTGGACGGTCCGGTCTGGTTGAGCGGTCTTGTGACTGCCTCCGGCCCTCCTTCCGTTTTCTGCACGCCTTGGCGATGTGCCCCCGACGGCCACAGGTGTAACACTCGGCTTTCCTGAATGGGCACCTTGCGCGCTCATGGGCCGCTCCGCAACCATCGCAGCGGCGCCCCCCTTTTCGGACCCTCTGGACCTCCTCGCCGTCGCTGCCTTCCGTAGACGACTTTGAGGCTCTTCGGGTTGCGTGCACCGACTGTCCGGACTTTCCGTGCACCGAATTCTCCGCTTTGCCGGCTCTAGGACGCCACTCACGCCACTGGTGCATTTCGTCCACTCCGGCATTCGTGGACTCCGCGGCTTCCGCGGCCTCTACAACCTCCGCCAGCGTGGGTGGTGGCTCCTTGTTCATCAAGCTGCGCTGCACCTCCTTGTCCTTCAGGCCACACAGCACTCCGTCCCTGAGGGCCGTCTCTAGGTCGTCCCATCTGCAGGGGCCGGCGGCTATCCTCATGGCTGTTACGAATGCCTCAACCGACTCGTCCGGCACTTGGACTCGCCTCCAAAACGCGCTCCGAGCGGGAAACATTGCCCTCGAGGGACGGAAACGCTCACGCAGCAGCTTCATGATGTCGTCTGCTTTGAATTCGCTCACCTTCTTCGGTGCAATGATGCCCACCAGCGTTCGCTTGGTGTCTATCCCAAGCATTCTGGTGAGGATGGCCCTCTTCCTCTCCTCATCGTCTTCTTTGACTTTGAGTTCCACCAGTGCCGCCTGGAAGTCCATTTCAAAAAGCTCCCAGTCTTGCGGTTTGGTGATGTTGAACCCGCTCTGTGCCCTGGCTGCTCCTTGGGGATCCATGATCCCATCCTCGTCGCCAATTTAGTGTATGAAAACCAAGACACAGGACACAGCCTCGGGCTGGGTTAACTCAGGTTTATTGCATGGTGGTCAGAGGGAACATGAGGTAATGGCGGATCAATAGCTCTTTATATACAGTAGTAATACATTTGAACGTGGTTCCACGATAGCCCATTGGCTACTGTCGTCGTGACGTCATTGCTGGTCACGCCCTTCTTGTCCAGGTGTAGGTGGTGGCGGGAAAACTTCCCGCGCTGTTGCCTTTGATGAGTTTGGACCAAGAGAGCTTTGGACGCTCGCTGCTGCCAGCTGGTGGTCATTAGCTCGCGTCCTATTACAGGGTTTATGTGATACAGCTGGAGGTTACATTGTTGCCCATAGGCAAGGTTACATTGGTTCAGATACATTGTTATCCCTGTGGAGGATCAAACCATTAAGACACAACAGGTGCCCAAACTATGGTCTGTGGGCCAGATCCAACCTGCAGAGCCAATTAATCTGGCCCATGCTGCCCTCGCCACCCTTGCCACTCCCAGAAGTGGAAGTAAAATTTGCATGTGTGGGTGCATTATGAGCACACACGTGCACTTTTTACTTCTTCTTCCAGTGGGAGGAACCACATGATCATCCCACGGCCTAAAAAGTTTGGGCACTCCTGGTTTATGGTATGTATGTTAGGGAGATGAGAAACCAGAAGTATAGAGATAGCCAATAGGCATACCTGTCAAGTATCTCGAATTGGTTGGGATTTCCCGTATTTCTGCATCGCTTCCTCTACTCACCCGCTGCCACCCGCCGCCGTCCCGTAATTTGACCAGCGGGGGAAAGTAGTTACTGCGCATGCGCTTCTGCACAGAACCCTTCTGCGCAGAGCCCTTCTGCACAGAAGGGTTCTGTGCAGAGCCCTTCTGCACAGAAGGGTTCTGTGCAGAGCCCTTCTGTGCAGAAGGGTTCTGTTCAGGTCCCATAATCTCCGGAGCCATGCTTGACAGGTATGCCAATAGGCTTACCCCTGATTTAACCTCATGTCAATAAAATGCAATATCTGTTAAACACGGAAGCACAACACTGGCTCGCTTCAAGATTGTGATCTCAAACAATTCCAAGATCTTTCTCATTCATATATTTCTGAGCCAAGTATCCATACCTTGTAACTATGTGTTTTGGTACTTTTCTCGAGGATATAAATTTAGAGAAGGCTGGATTGATTTGTACCATTCTGATTTTCTTATATTCCCCTCTCTCACTGTGTAGGGAATTTACACAAAGATATAAATCAGTGAAAAAAGAGCAAAGGAATGGATGATAAAATGGAATGGCTTGCCCTATTAAGCCCCATTATTATTAGCAAAAAGTTATGCTAATTGAAAATGAAAACACAGTTTATTACTTCACTATCACTCTCATAATTTTTCTGAGCCAGATGAATCTGGCTCAGATCTCACCAAGAAATGAAGCATCTGTCAAATTTTTATTCATGATACATTTTCTCTCAAGACATACTCAATCATTTATTTCGAGCCTTAATCATTTAAAGCTGCCAAATTGATTCAAAATAGAGGTCAGTGTGCAGGGGTATTCCAACTTAACCTTAGGAATGCTAATACATTTTGATTGAACAGAGATTTTCCAGTGGATTCTGAATTGAATTTCAGTGAGAAGGTAAACATAGACATTGACGGCTAAGAGAATACTATGCATCCAAAGGGAAATCATATGTACAGTGCCAAGAATCAATTTAAAATGAGAATCTGAAGAAAGGTGTGTGTGTGTGTGTGTGTTTCAGAAGATTTAACTTCACTTTCATGAATATCAATTCATATTAAAAAGCCTCAATCTTACTTTTAGTCCCAGTTATACTAGATGCAGGGACTGAATGGGATTTGTCAATACTAAGTTTTATCCCATTGATTTAATGGGTTTGTTCTGGTTGGGATGGACAATTGGTTTCACACACACCCACCCATAAGAAAGAAAATATGCCCCTCCAAGCAACCAGGAAAACAGGGTTTTGGATGAAGGGGGGATTCCCTCCATGCTGAAGGATAGGTAAAAGTAAAAGTTGCTCTTGCTCGAAAGCCAGTCTCATCCAACTCTAGGGTTCAGTGCTCATCTCTGTTTATACCCAAATAGCCAGTGCTGTCTGCATCTGCAGACATTTCCATGGACATGTGGCAGGCATGCCTCAACACCACAGTACACGCAGGCAAGAGCAAGACAAAGCTGGACACTTGTGTCACCTTATTGAGAACTAGCAATTTTTGCCCGGCCCTGCTGGGCAGTTTTAACTTGTGTGATGGTGATTGGGGTGGTTTTGGGGGTACACACACACACAACATAACCATACACACAACACAACCACACACGCATGCATGCACACACACACACACACACACACACACACACACACACACACACACACACACACACACACACAGCACATCCACACACACAACCATACACACACACAGCACACACAACACAACCATACACTCATTCAATATACACATACAACACAACCATACACATAACCACACACAAAATACACACACAACACACACACAACACACATAGCACACACAACACAACCACATGCTCACTCAATATGCAAACACAACACAACAACCACACAACCGCACAATACACACACAGCACACACAACACAACCATACACACACACTCAATACACACACACACAACACATCCACACACACACTCAATACACACACACAACACAACACAAGCACAACACACACACACACACACACACTGAAGCTGTGTGGGGGAGGAGGGGCTCTTCCTCCTCCCCCCAATCCTCGGCAAGGACACCCAGGTGGCCTTCGACGGGTGGGCGGGCATGTCGGTTGGTGGCTGGGCTGCCAGCTTTTGGTTCCCCCCTGCCCAATCGGCGAAGGCCTTGACGCCGGCAGGGATGGAGGACAGGCCCACCACAAAGGCATGGAAGGTGAGCGGGCCAGCACAGAAGGCTGCACCAGGGAGGCACAGAGTACAAAAGGCCCAGCCGGCAATAAGTAAGTGGGGTGGGGGAGTGGAACTGGGGGGAGGGGGCGGGTTCATGTTCCCCTTTTTTCTCCACTGAGACCTGGGTGGGCGGCATGGTCTCTGGGCCCATTCCCTCCCCCCTCGTTTCTCCAGTTCCTCTCCCCCACCCCACTTATCTGTTGTTGGCTGGGCCTTTCGTACTCTGCACATCCCCGGCACGGCCTTCTGCACTGGCCCGCCCACCTTTCATGCCTCCGTGGCATGGCCTGTCCTCCATCCATGCCGGCATCAATGTTTTCACCAGTCAGGCAGAGGGCATCAAAAGCTGGCGCCCTGCCGGTAACCAATGTGGCCACCCGCCCGCCGTGGTGAGGTGGGGATGGCTTCCCTCTGGGAGATGAAGTGTCTCCCAAAGGAGGGAAGTTGTCAGCACATTGGCGATTTTTTCCATGCGAGCCAGCTACCCTGCCTCCTCCATGCTTGCGCCCTTCAGCCTGATTGGCTGAGGGGTGGCACGGCACGGAGGACGCTGGGCCTCATATATTTTTTGTTCGCCTTCATGGGGCAGTTGCCCCACTCGCGGCTGGCAGACCCTTATGGTGATGCTCGCAAGGTGTTAAGGTAAGTGTAGGCGGCTAAGTACAGGATGGTTGGGCTGGGTGTGGCCATGTATGCCGGACACGCATGACTTATCCACCTTCTTGTAGGTATAGATGAAGTATGAGGTAAGCAAGACTGTTAAGCCTCTGCCACCCCTGGTTCTGACCATTTTGTGTGGTTTTTCCAGCATTCTGTCCACCCTACAGATTAGAGTGCTGAAGGGTCGCCTACTAGGGCCAGATAGGAATTTTGGGGCCTGTTTTCCTGATTGCTTTTTTCTTCTTCCTTGAGACAGGGTTGGTGGAGTTTTTTCCTATCCCACTCTGGAAATGAGGCAATTAGGGGCTTTGAAATGGCAGTACCAGTTAATAGGTTACAATTAGTTGACAGGTAGTGCTAGGTTAGGGTTGCAGAGGTGATTCCCTTAGAATGCCATTTGACGAGATGGGTAATGGATTTAATTTAATTTAATTTAATTTTTAAATTTTTATGCCACCCACTCATGTGAACCCGACTCATGATTCATATAAATCAGCTGGGAATCCAGAACACACCATTGTTATACAATCAATATTGGCTTGCACAAACTGAGTTGGTAATGCTTGCCTTGATATTTCCCCAAATTTAGCTGGATTGGGCAGTAGCTGGCAAGGTCTAGCTCTGCTCAGGGGGCTAGGGTTTTGCCAGTTCCAGACCAGAGAGGTAAGGTCAAGGTTCACCTGCCCTGGTACCAGGATTGAGCACTACCAGGCACCATCGCAGTTCAGGGAATTTTCAATTTAATTCAATAAACTGTGGTCTGAGTTTTCAAACCATATCCTTTATGTCTTGACTCTTCATTTCAGGGTTTGGCAGAGAAATATAAATCCTATATTCTTATATGTGCAAGATTTTTGTTCAAAGATGTTTCCACTGCAATTCTCACCTCACATCTCAACACGGTGCAGCGGTGACCATGGCTGCCCAACAGCTATGGTGGTGGGGGTGTATTCCCCTTGCATGTTCAACCATGTTTCAAAGGTGTCAGCTAGTGATCCAGAATAGTTCTCCATTCTGGAACCACAGGTCAGCTATGTGGAATTTGGTACTCAGGCAATGCACCTGGCCAGTGCATTGATCTAACATGGCCAACTTCGACATTAGCCCAGCCAGCTGTGTTGTCATATTTAAATGGTTAAAGGAGCATCAAAAACATGGGCCTCAGTCCACCGTGTGTCATCAGACCCTGTGACGGTAGCGGTAGGACCTCCCATTGGTAAGAGCCCACTAAAATATTGTGGGAGATAATGTTTTGGTCCACCATGTTAAAGTAGATGTATAAAGTACAGATTAACCAAGTAAGCAGATCTTCCCTACTTTTCTTCTCAAACAGAATCATAAAATTGTTGATGTTCTCCGGGTGCAATTCAAGGTGCTGGTTTTGACCTTTAAAGCCCTATATGGCAGTGGGCCAGGATACCTTAGAGACCGCATCATCCCAAGAGTGTCTGCCCGTCCAACCAGAGCGGACCAGAGAGGCTCTCTAATAGTGCCATCAGCTAGGGGTGCACATCTATCCAGCACCCGAAGGAGGGCCTTCTCCGTGTCCGCACCAACCCTCTGGAACCTCCTGCCAACAGATCTAAGACTTCAAAGAGAATTGCTGCCCTTTAGGAAAGGATTGAAGACCTGGCTGGCAGGGCAGGTGTGGGGCCCTAATGGGAACACCGGCCCTGCCTGCTGGCTTATGTAAACAATTAAGAACTCTCTCTTCTTTTTATAGTGGGTGGGATGGGTGGGTGGGATATGGGTCTTTTAAAGTGGGTGGGATATGGGTCTTTTAAAGTGTTTTTATGTGTTTTTAGAACTTGTTGTAATGCCACCTTGAGTCGGGTTCTATCTGAGTGGGCAGCATATATATAAATATGACTATTAAATTAAATTAAATTATCTGTGACTTTGTTCATTATTTTGCCATAATATTCACTCTGCAATTTTATTCCTCACATTATCACTGATTTGGGCCTTTTTATGTGTATTGCGTAATATCAGTAATATTAACAATTGAGACCATGGGGAAGCAGCTAAAGCAAACTACCAATCACTTTATCTTGAATTATTTGTTTATGGATTAATTGGTGGTAGTGATAATAATGATGGCAACAACATAATGTTGGTATAGTAGTGGTGAAGACGATGAAGAATTCTATCCCATCTCTTTGTTCTGACTGACCTGCAAACAATTTTGCCTAAATCTTCCATCCCTTCAGCAACTCTTTGAATCTTATTTATTTATTTCATATTTTTAGCATTCATGCACCATTCTTCATGTGCATACACCATTCAGGGCAGCTTGCAAACCTATAAAAACAGCAACAAATAAAACACAACTAATAAAACAAGACTACAATACCAAAAAAACATAAAAGCATTAAAAAGAAAACATGAAAACTCATATACAGTATCAACACACAGACCTATAGCATCAGAAATATATAAAAATATTGTTTTGAATATAATCCATATCTAGTTTTAAGGATAACCCAGCCTGCACCCCCAAAGCATCCCTAGCTCACCCCAAGAATTGCCCTTAGCCCACGGCCCATGCCAGCCTTTGACAGGAGGAGACCAGGTCCGTGGGCCACGTAACCTAGAGGTCATGCCCAAAGGGATGATCATAACATGAACCTCTCCTGGATCAGGCTGATAAGTGCGAGTGCCTTATCAGATCCACAAATACTGCTTCCCTAGTTGTAAACTCCTTATCTCCCCTACCAGACCAAGTCTTATTACCCCATTCCACAATCCCATGTTTGCCCTGTCTAGTTGCTCTCTCTGGCACATAGGTTTGCTAATCTATAACCAACATGCACAAAACCTATTGTTCTAGCTATTTCCTTTAGCCTGTGATGGACGTGCGGTAGTTTTGGGATAGTTTGGGCACCCCTGCTCTAGGTACCTAGGATGTATTTTTGGGACCATATAGTTGCTGCCCAACGTTTAGATCTATTTGTTAATTCCCACCAATGTTAAATGCTGAGTCAACTCTCAGATAAATCCTCATAAATCAGTTAGTCTGCTGTATTTGAGACAAGAAATTGGGAAGAGGTTTTTTTAACAGCAAAAAAATTAAATATAATTTATTCAGAGTGGGTGGTTCTGATAATGGAAAGAAAATAAAATGCTGTAAGGAACAATATTGCATAGGAAACCTGGAATCTAAGATCTATGAATCAAGGCAAGCTGGAAGTGGTAAAAAATGAGATGAAAAGAATAAACATTGATATCTTGTGAATTAGTAAACTATAATGGACTGGGATGGGCAAATTCAACTCAGGGGACCATCATATCTACTACTGTGGTCAAGAAACCCTTAGAAGAAATGGAGTGGCCCTAATAGTCAATAAGAGGGAGAAAAGCAGTAATGTGATATACTGTAATCTAAAAATGACAGAATGATCTCAGTCCGATTCCAAGGCAAACCATTCATTATCACTATAATCTAGACCTACACTCCAACCACTGGTGCAGAGGAGGCCACAGTAAGATCTACAGCAACTTCTTGAACTGACACCAAAAATTATTTCCTTATCATCATAGGAGATTGGAATGCCAAAGTAGGAAGTCAAAAAATAACTGGAATAACAGGCAAGTTCAGCCTTGGAACACAGAATGAAGCAGGGCAAAGGCTAATAGAGTTCTGCCAAGAGAACACACTGGTCATAGTGAACACCTACTTCCAACAACTTAAGAGGCAACTCTATATATGGACATCACCAAATGGACAACATCGATATCAGATTGATTACATACTCTGCAGCCAAGGATGGAGAAGCTGCATACAGTCAGCAAAGATGAGATCAGGTGCAGACTGTCGCTCAGATCATAATCTACTGATTGCCAAATTCATGCTTAGACTGAAGAAAATTGGGAAAACAATAAGGTCACACAGGTATGACCTAGACAACATCCCAAAGAAATATACGGTTGAGGTGCAGAATAGATTTAATGGTTTAGACCTGATAGAGTACTTGAAGAATTATGGACAGAAGTTTGTGACATCATACAGGAAGCAGCAATTAGAAACATACCAAAGGAGTGTAAGAAAGCAGAGTGGCTGTCCAATGAGGCTCTTAAAATAGCTGAGGAAAGAAGGAAAGCAAAAAAGCCAAGGTGAAAGAGAAAGATTCACTTAACTGAATACAACATTTCAAAGAAACACAAGGAGAGAAAAGGAAGCCTTCCTAAATGTACAGTGCAAAATAATAGAGGAAAACAACAGAAGGGGAAGGACTTGAGATCTTTTTTAAAATATATATATATGGAGAAATCAAGGGAATGTTTAAAGCAAAAAAGGAGCATAATAAAGGACAAAAATGGTAGGGATCTAGTAGACGCAGAAGAGATCAGGAAAAGATAGCAAGAATATACAGAAGAACATTATAAAAAGGACCTCAACATCCCTGACAACCGCAATAATGAGATTAATGACCCTGAGCCAGACATTCTGAAATGTGAAGTCAAGAAAGCTCTAGAAAATATTACTAGCAACAAAGCCAGTGGAGATGATGGTACCCCAGTTGAATTATTCAAGGGCCTAAAAGAAGATGCTGTTAAAGTGTGGCACTCAATATGCCAGCAGATTTGGAAAATGCAGCAGTGGCCACAAGATTGGAAAAGCTCAGTGTATGTCCCAATTTCAAAGAAGGGCAATGCTAAAGAATGCTCAAATTACAGGACAATTTTGCTCATCTCGCATGCCAGCAAAGTCATGCTGAAGATCCTACAAGCTAGGCTTCAGCAGTATGTGGAGTGAGAACGTCCAGAAGTACAGACTGGGTTTTGAAGAGGCAAGGGAATTAGAGACCAAATTGCAAACACTCACTGGATCATGAAAAAAGCAGTGGAGTACCAGAAAAATCTCTAAAAAAAATTAATTGACTACACCAAAGCCTTTGACTGTGTTGACCACAATAAATTGTGGCAAATGCTTAAACAGATGGGAATACCAGACCATCTGCCTTCTAAGAAATTTGTACATGAGTCAAGAAGCAACAGTTAAGACAGGATATGGAAGCACTGATTGGTTTAGAATAGGAAAAGGAGTACGACAAGGCTGCATATTGTCACCCATCTTATTTAACTTGTATGCATCATGCATAATACATCATGCGTAATGCAGGACTGGATGAAGCACAAGCTGGAATTAAGAGATATGCAGATGACATTATCCTAGTGGTGGAAAATGAAGAAGACCTAAAGAGGCTCTTGATGAGGGTGAAAGAGGAGAGTGAAAAAGCTGGTCTGAAACTCAACATAAAAAAATAAGATCATGGCAACTGGTCCCATCAATCCCTGATAAATAGAAGGACAAGAAATTGAAGTGGTGACAGACTTTACTTTCCTGGGATCTAAGATCACTGCAGATGGTGACTGCAGCCATGAAATAAAGAGATGCTTACTTCTTGGGAGACAAGCAATGAGAAACCTAGGTAGCATAATAAAGAGTAGAGACATCACCCTTCCAACAAATGTTTGCATAGTCAAAGCAATTGCATTCCCTGTAGTAATGTACGGCTGTGAAAGCTGGACCATAAGGAAGGCTGAGCGCAGAAAAATAGATGCCTTTGAATTGTGGGGCTGGAGGAGGCTCTTTTAAAAAAAATTACAAATAAAAAAGAAAGAAAAAACATTTACATAAATCATATTTATCCCACCACTAAAACATGTCCCCTCCAATCCCCCCGCCCCACTCACCAATTCCACCAAACATTCCACCCAAATTAACTTTTCAATCCCCCCGTGCTAATAGAATTCGGAACTTGCAATTTACCTTCTTTCATTTTATTTTTCCCAGAACTTTTTTGAAACTTGGCTAGGTTTAATACATTCTTCATTGGTTGTAGCATAAACCACAAATGGGTTCCAAACGTCCCAAAAGGTATTGCTGTTGATTATATCCTGTCTAACTTTATACTCTACTGTCAATTTGTCATTTAACACCAGTTGCCAGATATCCCTATACCAAATTTCTCTATTAAGCTTAAACTTGTTTTTCCATTCTCTGGCTATCATAGATTTAGTCTCTGGCAATAATATAAGCACTAATTCCCTTTTGTTTCTGTCTAGCTTGTTTTCCTCGAATTCAACCAGTAATGCTAGTTTTGCAGTTAGTTTCACTGAGATTACTAAAAAAAATTCTACTGTTTCTGCATAATTACAGTACCACCACATATGTGTGTATAATCCCTCCTCTTCCACACATCTCCAGCAATTCTTTAATTTGTTTTTATTCATCCGATGTTGTCTTGTTGGGTTCATATACCACCTCCATATAAGTTTATAGTTAAGTTATTTTTCCTTGATAGAGCTACTCTTTGATTTCATTTATTTTTCCCAACTAGTTTCATCTATCTTTATTTTCAAATCATTTCCCCTTATTTTCCTTAACATTTCAAACACACACACACACACATCTTCCCTCTATTTAATTCCTTGTAAGGTTTACTTGCTATATTCTTTGATGTGCTGAGACCTCTTCTAACACTGTATACTATTTCTTCAAAGGCTGTAGTGTGTCTTATTGCCGGCTCTTGTAGTCTGATCCTTTTATCCCATTGCTCCATCCATGATTTTTGAAACCAATTTAATTTTAGTTTTGCATATATATTTTCCCTTGTTCATCTTTCTCTGCAGTTGTTTATCCAATCTTTTACTAACCATATTTTATTCTGTTGCAATACACCTCTTATCTCCTTTACATTGACTAACAGGCAATCTCTTACATCAGTGA
Organism: Bradypodion ventrale; assembly: GCA_035047345.1. Classification (NCBI taxonomy): domain Eukaryota; kingdom Metazoa; phylum Chordata; class Lepidosauria; order Squamata; family Chamaeleonidae; genus Bradypodion; species Bradypodion ventrale. The sequence goes on along the minus strand of JAWDJE010000004.1, from coordinate 132,936,920 downwards.
GTTCTATTATTGGGGAGATGTTTGGTGTTGCTTTCTTTTTCAACTTCCTCCATGCTTTATATAAGTCATACAAGATTTTGTTGTTTATTTTAATTTTAGGCATTGGATTCACTAAAAATAGTTCTCCTTTAAATCCATTAAATTCCACCCTGTTTGGTTCTTCATTTTTTTTATCATTTTGTGTTAATATCAATATTATTATTCTTAGTTGAAAGGTTGTGTGGTAGAGTTTTAAATTGGGGATTCCCAAACCCCCATCTTTTTTATTTAAATGCCAGAGTGTTTTTGCTATTCTGGAATTTTTGTTTCCATTGTAGTATCTATCCATGATCCCTTGCCATCTGCTTAATTCCTTCCGATTGATGCTTATTGGTAAATTCCCTAGCAATACATTTATTTTGGGAATGATTTTCATTTTACATAAGTTTACTTGCCCAAACAAAGACAATTTTAGTTTTTCCAACCTAATTATCATACTTCTAATTTCTGTTTTCAAATTGTCAAAGTTTACCTTATATAAGTCCTTCACATTCTCTGATATATTTATACCAAGGTACCACATGTTTTCCTTGATTTTGATCTGATATCATTCCTTTATCTTTTCTTTTCTTTTTGTTTCATTACAATTGCACATTATTGCTTTGGTTTTCCCCAATTAACCCTTAGCCCTGTGTATTTGTCACATTCATTTAGATGCTTTTAACCTTTGTTAGGTTTGTCAGGGGATCCTTTACTGTCAATAGAGTCATTGGCGAACAGACTAATTTTCTTTTTTTCCATTCCTTTGATATGATCATCTTTTCTAATTGCCATTTTTAAACACCATTGATTTAGCGAAAAAGAAAAGGTGTGTTTTGTGGCATTAGACATCTATAAAGCCTTCGACTCCATACAATGGGTAACAATAGAACAAATAGTAAACAAAATAGGTTTGGGCCCAAATTTCCAACATGTAATTGGTTAGCTTTATAACCAGAGCTATACTAAAATAAGAATGAATGAGGACTACTCTCAAAAATAACTCTAAAGGCAGTCATGAGGCAGGGTTGTCCCCTTTCCCCTATCCTATTCATAATGGCCATGGAAGCATTGGCTGGAGGCCATGGAAGCATTGAGAGTTCCCTGGACTGCAAGGAGAATAAATCAGTCGATCCTGAAGAAAATCAACCCTGACTGCTGATTAGAGAGACAAATACTGAAGATGAAGCTCAAGTATTTTGGCCACCAAATGAGAAGAGAGGACTCACTAGAAAAAGGCATTGATGCTGGGAAAGGTAGAAGGAAAAAGGAGGATGCTACAAGATGAGGTGGATAGATGGCATTGTAGATGCAATGGGCATAGATTTGAGTGGGCTAAAGAGGATAGTGGAAGATAGAGGAGCCTGGTCCATGGGGTCACAAAGGGTCGGTCTTGACTGTGCAAATGAACAACAAATTTCTCTCTCTCTCTCTCTTTCTATCCCCCAGCACACACACTTATTGTGAACCTTGGCCCGCACCTTACCTACTGATTCATCTCCCTGGTTTTTCAGTATTCCCAATTTAGCTACAATCCTGTCAATAATCATCAACAGAGTTACTATTAGGGGGAATTATATTTTGTTGCTGCCATCAAGGGGTAGAAACGAACATGATTCCCCCCCAAAAAAACATTAGTTGATAGATACTAATTACTCAGGAAGTCATAGTTGTAAAAGAAATAATGAAAAATGTTTGCTTCTGTGTAATGAGTGAGGTTTAGCACTGGTAAGATAAAGGGTCCTTTCATACTTATATAAGGTAGTGTTATGCAGAAGAAAAACGCTGAGGTAACTGAGTTCTCTTTCTCAAGTAAAAATGGTTATAATATATTTACAGAATTTATTTGATTGACTTGAATCATTTTTTCTGAACTGTATCTTGAGACACTTCCAGTCAGATGGCTCCTCTAGATACTAGTAAATTAAGTAAAGCAAAACATTGTACTATTATGCAACTCCCCCTCCCCGCAAGTGGAGGCTTGTGTCAGAGAAAAACTCTTGTCTATGTTTTTTCCCTGTTCTCATACTCACTGGTTGCAGGGAAGTCTATGTGAAGGCTTGATTGCATGATTTATGGCTATGCCTTTGATGGTACTGCATTGAGTATGTGACTTACTGCAGGGAAGCAGGGGGCTCATAAAATTGCCATCTGACCCCTTTGAGCCAATTAGGGGCACCTGGACCTTTGGGTGACATCATTGTTACATCTTAACCTATAAAATCAAGGATTAACCGTTGGAACTTTGCATAGGTTCCTTAGCCAGGCCCCACTAGCCCACACCTACCATTCCTGCACACACCCGAACTGGGTCCACAGGTAAACGCAGGACTGAGAAATGTGCCAGTGGGGCGAGAGCCCCACAAATGCAAAAAAAAAAGAAAAGACTTCACTTCCCAACGTCCCTTGCGCTGTGCAACCCCTCAGCCAATCAGCGCAGAGGAGGCTGGGAACGCGCGCGCTGACTTTAAAAAAACAAGGCTGGGCAGCGGGGGAGGAGACTTTGAAAGACTCAGCTGGAGGAAGCCAGGAAAAGGTAAATGCTTGCCACCCCTCCCCAAAGACTGCTTGGTTAAAGGTAAAGGCTTCCCTTGTTCAAAACCAGCCGTATCCGACTCTAGGGTTCAGTGCTCATCTCTGTTCCAAAGCCCGAAGAGCCAGCGCTGTGTCCGCTTCTGCGGGATGTTTCCGTGGCCATGTGGCAGGCATGACTAGAGACACTGGGAGCGCACGCAACACTGCTGACCTTTCCCACCACCGAAGTGGTCCCAATTTATCTACTTGCAATTTCTCGCTTTCGAACTTCTAGGCTGGCAGGAGCTGGAACCAAAGACAGGAGCTCATTCTTGGATCACACACCCTAAAACCTCCTTGGATCACACCCCCAAAACAAGCCCCGGGGGCACCTGTGTAGGGCAACTTCGATCTCCACCCGACCCGAGGCTGGAGTCCAAGGACAGGCAAGGTAGGTGATTAGATCAGACACTGGGCTCTGTTTCTCTCTCTCTCTCTCTCTCTTTCTTCCTTCCCTTCTTCCTTCCTTCCCCCAACTCACCCCTTCCCTGGCTCCAAGTTCAGTTGTGGAGCTTCAGCTCCTGTCGGACATCCCTTTCCCTCCCCCAAGCATGAAGCTTTTTATTCCCCCTCTCCCCGCGGTGCCTGATCCGGGCTGCATAACTTCCTCCGCCAGGCTTTCCCCCGTGCCGCCGCCACCGGCCATCCCTCCAGAGTGAGCCCTGTCTGGCCTGCCTCTTCCTTCTTCAAGGTTCCCTCCTCCGCCCGAAGGCTACCACGGAAAACCTGGAACAGGGCAAAAGAGGAGCGAGAGGAGACACGGAGAGGACTGAGGAGGGGATGGGAGGGGCGTGACCAGGACTCCTGAGGAAGGGGGGGCACGCAAATATTTTTTCAGGAGGGGCAACAATGTCACACACACACATCTATATAAATAAAATCAAGGGGGGTTTCGGGGGACAATATACACACAGAGAGCTTCTCTCTCTCTCTCTCTCTCTCTCTATCTCACACACACACACACACACACACACGCGACACTCCTGCCTTGCCAGGAATTTTTAATGTGTGTGTTGGTGGTTGGAGTGGTATTCTATGGGTGGTGGTGGTTGTGCACACCCAAAACCACCCTTAACCACCAACACACACTTTTTAAAAAAGACACATTATAAAACATTATTTGGTTAAATTAAAAAAAAGAAAAATCTATATCATCCTTTTTTCTTTTTTTAATCCACAACCCCCCCCCCAAAAAAAAAAAAAAACAAAACACAAAAAACACCTGATCACAGTTTATAACAGCCCGGCAATGCTGGGCAACCTCTGCTAGTCAGCTATAACATCTGAAGATGTTCTTTCTCTTCGCCATGGAAGGATCCAGGGTTGAGCCTCACAAGGTGTGAGTACAGATTTAGATAAGGTCATGGGCCTTGGTAATGTTTTAAGTTTTTTATTTTTGTGTGTAACTTTGAATGACTGCATTGCAAGTTTGATTCCTCATGATATACCTAATTTTCTTAGCTTACTTTAATAAATATAATTATTCTGAGACCCTTTGTGTCTATTGATTTGGGAATTGAGAATGACTGAACAACACATATAAAGGGCCGCATCCCACTACCCAACTTCTGATACTCTGTATGCTTGTCAGTAGGAGCATGGAAAGAGGAACTGGCAAAGCAAGGCAGGAAGGATGGGCAAAAAAAAAAAAAGCCAGTGAGGGGGCAAACACCCATCACAGTTTGCTGGAAAAGAGGAAAATGAAATAAATAGTAAGAAAGCATGTGAGAGTTAATAGCAGAAGATGACATCATCTGAGCCTTACATAAGATTCTGGGGGATTTAGAATTTGGAGGAACATTGGCAGCTGCCAAAAACAGTTATTGCTCTACAATATGTTGTGCATCCCCCTTCATTCTGTAATTGCCCCCCTCCCTGCTGAATGTCTCCTTACTTAATATCTCTCTGCCACTTTGACAGTTACTAGCTGGAATGGGGAAAGCACCAATGATGTAAAAAATACTCACTGTTTTTCTCATCTTTGAAGAAAAGGGAAGAGTTGACATATTGAGAGATATCCTTGAAATTTGGGGACATTGCTACAAGATGCATCTCTCTTATAAGACAGTGGAAAGATACAACACATTCCTCCATCAAGTACTATCATCACAAAGAATATAAATTAATCTGCGGAATAGAAGTTATCCTGTGCAAAAGGAAATAGAGGTAAATCTTGCACAAAAAGACTTGTGTCAAGAAATAGAAGGGTTAATTTATTGGTTAGGCAAAAAAAAAAGGATTCTGTAAATGTTCAGAGGAAATAAAAAAGAACAATTAATGAGGAATGTCACACACAGGAGCCATCTGGCAGGGAGATAATTTTGTCACTATAAACAGGAAAAACCAGTGATGCAATAAAAATGAGGAGCCAGCTAGAAACATTTGCTTAGCAGGTCAGGAGTTTATTACTTCAGGCTTCCTGGAAGAAGCCATTCAAGAGCCATCCAGGGTGAATGGCCAACTTTACACAAATGTGGGATTACCAGAGAACAAATAAATTTTTCATACTTGTCTCTTGAGGGAGCAGGATGGGGGCGTGGAATGTTGTCATATATAAGCAACAGGACAGGAAAGTCTCTATATCTGTGTTAACCTCTATGGGACTTACATGACAATAAGTGTAGAAGAGGACAGAAAAATTTCATTGTTTTCCATGTGTGCTTGCTGTGTATTTTCCATCTGTGTCAAGTTTTGCAGCTTTTCCTCATCTTATGTCTACTTTTGAATTTTGCTTTCTTTCTTTTTAGTAAAGGTAAAGGTTTCCCTTGCTTGAAAGCCAGTCGTATCCGACTCTAGGGTTCAGTGCTCATCTCTGTTTCAAAGCCGAAGAGCCAGCGCTGTCTGATTCTGCAGATGTTTCCTTGGAGCCAGATTTGATTAAGGAAAATCTTGTATTAATTCTAGTCCTTCAGTATTTGAGCTACAATTTATCAGGATAAATATTGGTTATTAATTTTTTTTATAAGGTAAGTGAGATGGTGGTGGCAGATTTTACAGAAATAAAGCCACTCTCAGCTGGTTTAATCACCTTAGCTTTTCTGTATGTTACCTGAAAACTGTTTGTACAATTTCCAGTATATTTTAAATTAGTTCGTAGACTAATGGAGCAACTTACCCTTAACAGTAATAAAGAAATAACATAGACTTCGATTAAGGCAATATAAAAATAATTTTATTTGACAAGCATTTAATCTGCAGTGGCCTTCTGTAGAGAAAAAGCTGTCTAAACTAAATCAAAGAACTACGTGAGCTCTCCTAGGTGGAGTCAGGATCGCTGCTCAGGCACTTCGAAGCAAGCCTTTATACTATTCTATCTCTACAGTTCTACCTGATTTTACATAATAAAGGTTACAGTGTGTGAACAATTCAGGGTTCAAAGAGGGTATGAAAGAAACAAAGGGGATTACTTAATTACAGCAATTCAAAGAAAGTACATGGCCAATACATATGTTATACAGGTACATTTCAAAGGAGATACAAAGCAAGAGGGCACTTCAAAGCAAATAGGTGTCAAGGAAGGGGGTTTCAAGGGATGTGATCTTGGGTGTGAATCAAGGAGATAGGGTCTGGATGTGATCAAAGGGATCAAAGAGATGAGATCCGGGTTTCAATGGTGGGAACCATATGGGAAACCTCATAGCTTGGGGCAATGGAGGGTAATCAAAGGATGTGCAGAAAACATCACTTGGCCAACCAGGGATCATCCATATCTGAGGCAAGGATTCCAGCGACCAACCACATCAATGGAAATGTCCAAACAAAAGTATGTGTGGTCCAGCACCATCTAGCCTCAATTTACAATCTAAAGGAAGGTGAATGCAGAACTACCTGGCCTCAGCAAGAGATTGAGGTGTGACATGTTTGGGAACAAGGGACATATACACATATACACACATATACACATATATCAAGGAAACAACTAGAGAACAGAATACAAGTACACAACTAAAGCAGAAATAAACAACTTTAGATCAAAGGGCCGAATGTGAAGGCTTGGAAACTGTTGGTCGCCTCTGTGTGAATGGGAAACCCAAATGGTGGGGGGATTTTACTGATTCCTGTGAAATTCAGCCTTCCTGGATGGCCCAGAATAAACTGAGGTTATGCTGAGGACATCCTGCTTCAAGATATAAAACAGATTATGTTAAAAATCAAATTTAAATAAAGTAATTAATTAATCAGGTATCTAATAATCAATTGTGCCAGTTAGTATTCAAATGAAACTCTCAAACCCCAAAAAACACAATTTAAACTAAGTCTCCAGGGCTGAGAAATCCTTAGGAGCTACTTTTAAAAAACCCTTCCTGTCTGCTGCTTTTCTCTGCTGGGTGACAAGTTTTCAGAGGGCGTTAATCCACCCTTCTTTTCAGAGTTAACTCCAGGGGGAAAAACTGAGAGAGCAGCTGACCTGAAACAGATAATTTTCCTTTTGCCTCAATGAGCCAAAGCTCTCTCGCAATTCGATTGCATGAACTTCAGTCTACTTGCGTGTAAATAAATGGTAATTTATGAAACAGGATTTTTGCTGTGAAAAGAAGGGTTTTTCTTGCAGATATGTTTCTGCAAGTGAATAAATCGTGTGGATGACTTCAATGGGAGGAAAATTAAAATAACGGAATAATATTTTATTGGAAATGAAAAAGTATATTTATGAGAAATTATGGTATTATGTATATCCTGTGAATGCCCTCCAAATTCAGGGTAAGGAAACATGGGCAAGTAGGGCAGATGTTGGATAGCCAGGCTGAGTGGTGGATTTCATAACAACTTGTGTAAAAAAAATTTTTTTTTGGGGGGGGTGGTCTTTGTGTGCAAAATGCACAAAGCAACATGTGACCTCACTTTGGGAGACAAACATTTGAAAGCTGTACATGTCGTTAACAAATTTATTTGTTGTTGATCATCTCCCACAGCAACTGCTAAAATCACAGACATCAACAGAACACTAATTGTTATTTTGATCATGATTGATGAGGCTCCCTGTTGTGTATAAGGATTTATTATGTTAAATGTAAAACCACGCCAAAACCGGGAACCCGGAAGTGCGCCATTTCTAAAGGCACCAAATTCAAAGGTGTGTCAAAACGGAAAAAGTCTGAACTCTGTATGTCCTCCGGAAGCCTGCCGAAATGTATCTTGTTTGTAATGGCCTGAACACTGTATATATATGGGCCACCCCTGTACATACTCCCCAGTCCGGAACCTGAGCTGAATAAAGATCACTGAGTTTAACCCAATCCTGCTGGTTAGATAACTTCTTTGCCCAGACTCAATTTAAAGATTTTTTTTTGGGGGGAGGGGGATCTTTGTGTGCAAAATGCACAAAGCAACATGTGTTCTCACTATGGGAGACAAACATTTTAAAGTTGTACATGTCGTTAACAAATTTATTTGTTGTTGGTCATGTCTAAGATATACAACAAGAACAGCAAGAGGGATTGTTTAATCTCATTTAATCAAAGAGATGGAAAGTTTTCCCCAGCAACTGCTAAAATCACCGACATGAACAGAACACTAATTGTTATTTTGATTATGATTGATGAAGCTCCCCCAATGGAATTTTGATATTTTTAACTCAATCAGTACAAAAGCAGTAGCATTTGGAAGTATCCCATTACAAGTCATAGTATTATGTAACATTTTGGTAACAGTTGTGGAAGTTTGTTTGCTTTTAAAATTTCAGTAAATTTTTGTCATATTTATATTATTTTTATTCCATTCCAAACAAAACAAAACAAAAAAAGAAATGAAAAAGCAACAGGTGACACAAAAATTCATACAGTAATACCTCATACAACGTCCAAACTTGGTTCCACAAGTTAGGACGTTGTATGAATTCCGACTTTGTATGAGGCATGCAAAATCCTGTCTGCGATGCCTCATACAACGTCCAAATTATCGCTACCGATGCTTTGTATAACGTCGTTCCCATAGGTGAGAGCGGGGAGGCGGGAGTGAGAGGCTGGCCTCAGCTGTAAGGCGGCCGGCGTGGCCCATAAGAAGGCCAGTCTCGCTCCCACCTCCCCGCTCTCAGCAGGGGAAGTGTCTGGCGGCTCTGGTGCAGCAGGTCTTTTTATGGGCCACGCGGACCACCTCACAGCTGAGACCAGTTTTGCTCCCGTCTCCCCGCTCACAACCAAGGGAAGGGTCTGGTGGGTGTTGCGGCTCCAGCATGGCAGATCTTCTTGTTGTGAGTGGGGAAGCAGGAACGAGACTGGTCTCAGCTGTAAGGCACCCGGTGTGGCCCATAAGAAGACCTGTCGCATCAGAGCCATCGGAGATGCAACACCCACCGGACGCTTCCCTTGGTTGTGAGTGGGGAGGTGGGAGTGAGACTCCGATGCGGCAGGTCTTCTTATGGGCCATGCCGGGCGCCTCACAGCTGAGACCAATCTTGCTCCCACCTCCCCGCTCACAACCAAGGGAAGCGTCTGGTGGGTGTTGCGGCTCTGACGGCTCCAATGCAGCAGGTCTTCTTATGGGCCACGCCGGGCGCCTTACAGCTGAGACCCGTCTTGCTCCCGCTTCCTTGCTCGCAACCAAAGGAAGCGTCCGGTGGCTCCAATGTGGCAAGTCTTCTTATGGGCCATGCCAGCCACCTTACAGCTGAAACCAGTCTCATTCCCGCCTCCCCGCTCTCACCAGGGGAAGCATCCCTTGGTTGTGAGTGGGGACGCAGGAGCTAGACTGGTCTCAGCTGTAAGGTGGCCGGCATGGCCCATAAGAAGACCTGCCGCATCAGAGTCTCGCTCCCGCCTCCCTGCTCACAACCAAGGGAAGCGTCCGGTGGGTCTTGCAACTTCTTTCTAATGTAAAAACCCTAATGCCTCATACAACAACCGGCAACGGTGTATGAGGCATCTTTTTTCCAAGAATTGGGCGACGTTGTATGGATCCGACATTGTATGAAGCGGACGTTGTATGAGGTATTACTGTATTTGTATTGGTGACAGTATTGGGGAAATGGAATGCGTAGCATAAGTAGCAGTAGAAATAGCACACTTACCATGAGGTCACAAAGTGTCAGACTCAACTGTGAGGCTGAACAAGACAAGATTGTCCCATAGAGCTTAGTGCACTCTCTGGGCAGTTCACAAGGTAATTCGCATTTTGCCCCCAACATGCTGGGTACTTATTTTGCCAACCTCAGAATGACAAAAGGTTGAGTCAACCTTGATCCCCGTGAGTCGATCAAACTCACAATGTTGTTGCTGCAGTACAGCAGTTCAACCACTGTGCCAGCCGGGCTCATCTACAAGTAATCTATAAGTAATAACATTTTAGGAGGAATGTACTGAACTACACCTGGCATTTGTAGTTTAGTGTAGCTTTTTTATTCTGTGTAAGCATTCAAATGGCTCTGCTTTCGTTCTGGTCAACGACCAACAGAAACATCTTTACTTGCTTGGCCACTCCTTGAATATGAATCGTAGCAGGACCAAAAACATTGCCTAATTAAGACGATAGGCCAGCTTCTTTAATCATATCAGGCAGCTTAAAAGTAAAAATAATAATCCTTGGAACCATTTGGCACCTACCTGTTGAAAGAAAATGACTTGTAATTTGTAAGTGTTGTCACTGGAGCGAGAAGAGCTTGGGGGCTATTTCGACTAGCTATGGCTAGAATTCTAAATAGCAGAACTGCTGTACCTCATGAGCAGAAATGGTAATTCCCATTCCAAGGTTTACATTTAAAATACACATTAGATTTCTTTTTCAGATCTCTTCCTTCTTTCTTCACATCAAATCCTTTGCTTTCTGACATGTGGTGTCTCACCTACATGAGTCCTAGGGGGAAAAAGGAATTGAAAGGCCACCTGGCTGTCATTCCTAGCTCATGCTTAAACAGCATGAGAAGACCCTATTGATCGACCTTCACCCAGCAGTAATAAGACCATAAACTCAACCTTTTGCTGCTCTCCATCAAAGCCATGCAAGTCCAGGTTTCTGCTGGCAGAGGGCTGCATTCATCTCTCTGGTTGTCGATACCTCTTGATGGAGCTTTAATACTCTTATCAATATTTAACTATGATCTCATTGACTCAGCCATTACACAGTAATTGATTTAAGCCTGATTATCATTGTGTTGATATTTTAATGTTCAAAGGACAGGATAAATGAATGTGAAATTATCCAAGACATTTTCAACTATTTTGGATAGAAGGAAGCAGAAGGACAGGGAAATGATTAGTGTATGGTATAATCCAATTTAAGTTTCTATTGGACTTTGCTTCTGAGTACACTAGGCTGGTCTAAGCTCAGTCAGTCTGAATTTAGTCCTAGATTGACTGGATAACTGAAACTAGCATCTATGTCATTCTTACCACAGATTACAATCCATTAAAAATGAACTGTAGATTTCATCTATATCAGCTTTCCCCAACTTGGTGTCCTCTAGCTCACTCAAACATGGTGCCCTGCCACCTTGGTCAACTGGAGTAATGGCTGAGGCTATCTAGAGTTGTGCTAAATGGTCCTTGGGTGAGGAAAACTCATTTAAATAAAGGTTTAAATATTTCAATTTAAGGTTTAAATATTTCACTTCTAAATCATTGGTCCAGTTGGAACTGGATGTGTAATCCCACATAAATATTTTTAATATGTAGCACATGGTTACATAGTAGTCCTTGTTGGTATACAAAAGTAAGCATAGGGCTCCATGAGAGGTGGTTGTTATGTGCCGTGAAGTCAGAACCAACTTTTTGTTGCTATTGTTGTTCAGTCACACAGTCGAGTCTGACCCTTTTTGACCCCCATGGACCACCATATGCCAGGCTCCTCTGACATCTGCCATCTTCCACAGCCCAGCCAGATCTATGCCCACCACTTCAACGATTCCATCCAGCCACCTCATCCTCTGCCACCCCTTCTCCTTTTGCCTTCAAACTTTCATAGCACCAAGGCCTTCTTAAGTGAGTCATTTATCTCTTCACATTTCATGCCCAAAGTACTTGAGCTTCAGCTTCAGTATTTGTCCCTCCAATGAGCAGTCAGGATTGATTTCCTTCAGGATTGACTGATCTGATCTCTTCGCAGTTCAGGGGACTCTCAAGAGTCTCCTCCAGCACCAATTTATACTGACCTAACAGACCTTTCAAGGTAAGTGAGATATTTAAGGAGTGATTATATGAGTTCTCCTCCCCCAGTGAGCTTCCATAGCTGAGTGAGGATTCGAACCCATGTCTCCTGAGTCCACTACAGCACACTGGGTTTCCCCTGTGTGGGTTAACATAGGTTTAACACTTTCCTTCCCATATTTGATTTCCCCCTTCAACCCCTCTCATGGAACCCTTTTGGATTCTTATAAACCTCCCATGATTGTCAATAAAAAGGTACTGTATATGTATTACTATCCCAATCCACTTTTGTGGGTGATGACTTTATACCCTGATGTGTATAAATTGATGCCATGAAGTCTCACTCTTATGTCTGACAAAGTCAATGTGATCCACAAAAACTCACATTTAAATACAGGAGTTAGTCTTTAAGATGCCACAATAGTTTTTGTCTTTTGTTCTTGTTTACTCTCTGATAGGCTTAATTTTCCTGTCTTCTTCTGCCAAAATATTTCTATCTTTGCAGCTGTGCTCAATATAACACTAAATACACATACCTAATAAACAAATGCAGCCCAAATAGGATCTCTTGAGGTCCATTTTTATGTAAGGATTGCAGTAAATAGCATAATGGACATCCTGGTGACCCTATTTAGCCCACTCCTGCCTTCTCTGGCCCAACCATGTAGACAACCACCAGTTACTTAAAATCCATGCCAGTTCTGAATCTATGAATGATTGAGCACACAGATAAGATGTGAATACAATTTTGCAAAGCTTTATGAATAAAATTGGCTGAAGTTGTGTGTGCTTTTGATTTATGAACATGCTCTGATCATCTATGATGCTGATGAAAATACACAAGAGTTTGTTCAAAAAGATGAAGATGAATGATACTAATCTTTGGAAAGATTTAGGCATACTTTCTATAACATACCCACTGAATTGCTATAACATACCTTTTTTTCTGGTGACTGGGTGGTTCATAACAGTTTATGGAATGCAAGCAGTGAAATTAAAGTATATATACTCACATGTATATACACACACAAATGTATGTGTGCAAATACAGTAAAAGCCCGGGTTACGAACGGCTTACTTGATGGAAATCTAGCTATATGGAAGGAAATCCCGAGAAAATGGTGCCCCGCTTACCGGAAAAAATCGCTATGTGGACAGTTTTTTGGGTTGTTCTGATGCTTCACACAGTGGTGGGAGGGTGTTTGGGACATTTCTCCTCTGGTTTTGGAATTTCTCATCACATTTTGGCTCTGACAGAAGCTCTCAATGCAACCAGGAAGTGCCAGAAATTCCCTCCCCCCCCCCCCCGCCCATCAACTGTTCAGCGGCACTTTTATGGCAATTACCTTGGCTGGCCACTAGATGTGATGTCAAAAATGTGACAAATATGCTTTGAAAATAAAAAAATATATCAGCTCAGGAGCTCACTAAAGGGCCAGAGAGGACTTTTTTTTTCTGTTCCAATCTCTTTCTAAAGGGTAATTTGGAATTTTTTGCTGTGTTTTCAACACTTTAGAAAGAATTTTCAATGGAGAGATTATTATTTTTGGCTTTTTTCTAAAATCCTGAGCTTTTTATCCCGAATGCATTCCCATGGGAAACCGTGCTTCACACCATGGAAAAATTGCTATAAGGAAAACCCCTAGAACATAAAACATAAGAACAGCCTTGCTGGAACAGGCCACAGCCCATCCAGTCCAGCATTCTGTCTCACACAGTGGCTTACCATTTGCTTCAGGGTATTCCCAAGCAGATGCCTTCGCCTGCTTAGGATTCCCTGGAAATGGCATTAAGAGATATCCTGCCTATCTCTCCAACCAGAGGTTGTCCTTAGGTATCCATAATTATAGCCATTGATCCCCTTGTCCTCCCTCCATGAACTTGTCTATTCCTTTCTTAAAGCTATCAAGACTGACAGCTGTCACCACTTCTTCTGGCAGGGAGTTCCATAGACCAGTGATCCTCTGGGTGAAAAAGTACTTTCTCTTATTTGTTTGAGAACTAATACCCAAAGGTTTCATGGAGTGCCCCCTAGTTCTAGTGTTGTACGATAGGGAAAACAGTTTTTCCTTATCTACTTTGTCCACACCGTGCATGATTTTATAAACTTCAATCAGGTCACCTCTTAGACACAGTCGTTCAAGAGTGAAGAGGCCCAACCATTGCAGCCTCAGATGGTAAGGAAGGTATTCCAGTCCCATAATCATTCTGGTTGCCCTCCTCTGCACTTTTCCCAGTTCCATAATATCCTTCTGGAGGTATGGCAACCAGAACTGTACACAACATTCCAGATGGGGCCTCACCATAGATTTATAAAGAGGCAAAATGACACTTGCTGACTTATTTTCTAAGCCCTTCCTAATGATCCCTAGCATTGAGTTTGCTTTTTTCACTGCTGAGGCACACTTGGTTGACACCTTCATTGAGCTGTAGACCAGGACACCAAGGTCCCTTTCCTGGTTTGTCGCAGAGAGTTCAGAACCCATCAGTTTATAAATGTAATTGAGATTTTTTTTGCCCCAAGGTGCATCACTCTGCACTTACTAATGTTGAATCTCATTTGCCACTGTTTTGCCCACTCCCCCAGTGTCAAGAGATCCCTCTGGAGCTCCTCATGATCTCTCACAGTTTTCACTACCCTGTATAATTTAGTGTCATCAGCAAATTTGGCTACCTAGCTATATACTCCTAGGAATGGATTAATTCTGTAAAGCAGGGTTTCACTGTATATATTTCACTGTGCACCCCACCAGCTCCCCCTTCAAGGGTGGCAGTGGGTCCTGAGTTCCCCAAAACAAACTCCACAAGCTCAGGATTGCTTTGCTTGTTCACGGCAACCTTTATAAATGGTTCAGCATCTTCTCCCACAATTTCTTTCCCATTATCTTAAACAACTTAATTAAATTCATTGGGCCTTTGAGGATCTTCTCCTATTCAGGCAGTCCACTAGCTCCACTTGGATTCCCCCAAATCCATGTCCCAGGAGGCAGATGTGGGAGGCAAGTGTCCAATTGGGGCATGCCTCCTTTAAAGAGGACTTGTACAAGTGATTAGGTGACAAGATCTGTGGATTCTCCCTATTCAACCCCTACCCTACCCAGTTTATTCTCACCTGCCTTTCCTAGGCAATGTTTGGGGTGGAATGGGAGCTCACACACACACACACAAGCACAGATATACATACAGCTGGTTTTAAAAAGAAAAGAATGAAATGCCAACCCCCAATTCACCACTGAATTTCTTTTATTTCCACTGTCTAATTTATCCTGAAGTGATTATAGCTTGATGATTGACTAATTAGGAACATTCATTATAATTTTCATAGTCTGTTTGCAAAGCATCATGTATGAATGATTTAATATAAACTGTTTGATGAATGTTTGCTCAGAAGCCACGAGCAAACAAAATGGGAAGGGGAGCAAAAGAGAGATTCAGAAGCACAATATACATATATACATTTCCCTTATGATAATGAAACTGCCCGGATTTTGTGACTATAGTCATCTGGTCGCATCTATGAACAAGAAAATTTCAAAGGAAAGCTTTAAACTTCAAGCATGCATTATCTTGGCTTACAAATGCATTGAAGTTTTTCTCAATAGCATTTCTCACTGCATATGGCCTTTGTCTCTGTGAAATGTTAGATTATCTCAATTTGTTTTATGTGCAGAGATCTTACACAATGCAAGAATTTATGCTGTGCAGATGATTTGCCTGGCAACTTAAAAACATAAACCCTGCCCTTCTAAACAAATCTGCACAGAAAAGCAATTTGAGTACATTTCTTTAAGCAAATTAAAATGGGACCACTGTTTCTCTTGCTTGGGTCAGGCAAGTCAACCAAAAAGAAATGGTTCATACATTTGTACTGTTACAGAAGTAGTAGACATTGTCTGACTGTAGAAAAACGAAAAATGTGAATTGTGAATTAAGCCATGCAAATGTTTGACTTCTCGACAGACTAGAGAAATTCAGTATTTGTGCAACACTCCTGCTGTGTTTTCTGGGACTCAAAATCATAGCCAGTTCATCAAGAGACATTTATTTTTCATGTTGAACATGGAAGAAACTCCCATATCTCTAAAATTTCATACACAGCAAATGTATTCTTCATTCACTGTCTGCTAGTAAACATCTTGTATCACTATTAAACTCTGTTTTCATATAACAGGTTTGATGGACATCTTGAAGTGATTCTATTAAATAATATATCTTAAGGCATTTCCACAAAGGAGCCTTCAAAACAGTCTGACTCCAATGTAATTGAAAGGTAAAATCTTCTATAGCCTAAAGTTTATTAACATTACCAGCCAATGCGACACCTGCATAAGTAATTAAATAGAGATTCAGATGAAGGATTAAACTTCATGTACTAAAAGCTCTTTGTTTTTGTATCCCAGAGTTCTTTACTTAGGTTTAGGTTACTGTCACATGCATTAGTCTTGTGCTTCTCAAGTTTTTAAAACTCTTGACCCCTTGTGATAAACATAAATATTTTCAACACTACATTCTTCAATAATTTGATTTAAAAACTACAACATTACTACTGAAAGCAAGGAAAAGGAATAGTGCATGGGAGGGGTGGGTTATTCCCATTTTTAAAAAATATATATTAAATAAATATCCTTTTTGTGTTTTCGGTGTTAGCAGTGTAAGTATTTACAGGTATCGGCATAGCACACTACTGAGCTTTATATGATGATGCCATGGTTCCCAAAGTAGGGCACATGCCCCATGGGGGGGGGGTGCAATTTGATTTTTAAGGGGGGGGCAATTTGGGAATTAGTTATTAACAGTGAATGGACTTTTAGGCTTCCTCCATGTGAATAGGAGTTCATTTTCTGAATTATAAGAATTATACAGTAAAACCTCAGGTTATGCTGGAGGTCTGTTCCAACAGCCTCCATTGTAATGTAAAAAAATTGTAAAGTGAAGCATGTTTCCCCATAGGAATGCATTGAAAAATTGAAAAAGTCCTGACTGGACCAATAATAATAATAATAATAAACACAAAAAAACCACAAAAACATCCAAAAAAATGCCAGGCAAGGTCATCCCATACAGCCCAAAAAAGCAAGGAGTCCCAACCAGACCCCCCCCCCCCAAATCAATTTTTTTAAAAAACATCAAAAAAATCTAAAATATGCCATACACGATAATCCCCCACCCCACAAAGCAATCTCTCTACCTTTTCCACGCCATTTGAGGACCTTATCCACTCACTTCCAAACTTGGGGAGGTGCATGTTGAGCCCATTTTCTGCCCCTTCTGGCACCCAGGAGAGTCTGGGGACCTTATCCACTTGGTTCCCAACTTCCTCTGATCTCGCTGGGCAGCGCTACAACCAAAAACATGCACCTCTCCCAGGGAGCTCAGAGGAAGGTGGGAAATGAGTGGATAAGGCCCCCCAGACTCTCCCAGTGCTGGCAGGGGTGGAGGACAGTTGGAAATAGTGGTAGAAATGCTAATGATGATGATGATGACAGCACTTCCACAGCAGTAAGGGCTGCATTGCAACTTCGGGTGTAGGGGCGGGTGGCCAATATGGTGGTGGTGACCATTTTAAACTCTAAAATGGTGGTGGCCATTTTAGAGTTTAAAATAGCACATTTTTCGATTGTTTTTATCTTTACCTATAAAATCGAGGTTTAATCGTTGGAACTTTGCATAGGCTCCTTAGCCAGGCCCTACTAGCCCACACTCACCATTCGTGCACACGCCCGAACTGGGTATGCAGGTAAACGCAAGATTGAGAAATGTGCCAGTGGGGCAAGAGCCCCACAAATGCGAAAAAGGAAAACAGCTTCATTTCCCAAGGTTCTTTGTGCCGTGCCACACCACAACCAATCAGGTGGAGAGGCGCGACCACAAAGAACGTTGAGAAATGCCCTGTGGCCAATCAACATCGAGCCGCAGGAAAAAATGCACCACAACTACAAACCACAAACCCATAACTACAAGCCCCAGAGTCCTGTGCACCATGAGCACGGAGAACACTGAGGAAGCCAACGCGTGGAAAATTAAAATTAAAAACACAACTCCGGTGCAGCCGGACGCAGCACCTCAAAGCCACAAAAAGACCTGCCGGCCTTCTTGCATGGAGCAATGGGGAAGAGAGGGACTTCCTCTCCTCCACGCTACCCCGCCAAAGACACGGCGAGGCCGGTGAAACCAAGCCACTGGAAAAAAAACAACCCCCCAACGCTGGCTAAATCACCTTGGGAATTTCCACGTTCCGGCCAGCAAGGCCAGAACCCACACACACACACACACACAAAGAAACAAAAGTGGCGTGGGAATTTTCTCAGTCTGGTCACCAAGGCCGAGCTTCGAACCCCCCCCCCCCAAAAAAAAGCCAACAAACACAATGTGGGGATTTCCATGGTCCGGCGGCATGGATACTAGCCCGTGAAAATACCCAAACCCCAACGCCGCATGAAGCAGTGATGGTATTTCCACGGGCCAGCCACCAAGGTGGACCCATGGAAATACCCCCACCCCACTGCCACATGGTATTTCCATGGGCCAGCCACTGAGGCCGGCCCACGGAAATACCCCCACCCCCAACACAAACAACAACATTCAAAAATAATCAAAAACAAAAATAATAAACATAAAAAGGAAACACAAAAACATCCAAAACAACCAAAAATAAACAAGGAGAAACACACAGAACCCCCCCCCCAATTTTTTTTAACCCAAAACAAACCCCCCTAACAAAAATAAACCATAGACCTTACCAGGAGACGTCCTCCCTCATCGACAACCGGAACTGAAATGAGAAAAGGAGGAGACTACTTACCAGAAGAAGACACGACACCCACAGGCCAGTAGAGAAAAATCAGTCAAAATTAAAAAATTACACAACAGCACCACCCAGTGGCCACAGGAGAAATAAGACTCAAAATATTCAAATTAATCTCAAAGATTAAAAAAAGAAGGAAATAAGTTTTAAAAACATTCAAAAATATCCACAATAATCAAAAATAATTCAAAAATAAATAAATAAGTTCTCACTAAAAAAACACATCTAAACACATTGACTTTCAAAAAACATACACTTACACATTTTTAAAATTGTTATCCAAGGTACATCTATTAACAAAAATTCACATAGTAACAAATTATTTTTTTAAATACAATAATTGAAAAATATATATCAACCTTTCCTCTTTTTAAAATCAAAAAAAAATGTTCACAGTTTAAAACAGTCGGTGCGTATAAATAAAACATTTTTTAAAAACAATTACATACTAACCTCATTTGCATAAACATAAAACAAAAACCTTCCAACACCATTTAAAACAGCCCAGCAACGCTGGGCAACCTCTGCTAGTTTTTTATATGAATGTGACACATTGCCAGTAGAGGCTGCTGTCTGCATTGCTGGCCACTAGAGGCTGCTGTCTGCAATGTAAAATATAAGGTTTGCTGTATTCCATGATTTCAGGTATCGACAGTAGGCCTCAGTATGTATCCCCCATGGATACAGAGGTGACCTGTATATCCCAGCCATGAGGAAACCCTGGTTAAACAGATGGAACTTCACAATTTTAGATACTTCATATACAAATCAGTTTGAAGAGAATGTTTTACAATATGTTGAGAATTATTCCTACAGGTTCAATAAATGCAATATTCAGAACAGATCATTTTAAAAAGAAAAGTGGGATCCTAATTCTGGTTTTAGACTCTAATGAAAAGGAAATATCAAGATGTGTTGGATCCCTTCAGTGTCTGTTTAATATCTTTTCCCAGTGTGCCTGGGAAAAGGGTTTATTAAAAGCAATGGTGTTAAATTTCTAAAAGGAAGTTGAAATAAAGTCTTTGAAGGGCAAGCTATGGCATGAGATACTTGATACAGAGAGCTCATCCAACAGGATAAAATGAGGTAAAAAGAATATTAAGTATGCTTTTGATCTATACAAGACTTTCCAATTTTGTCTAGCAGCGAAAATCTTTCAGGATATTAAACTGAGGGCTGAATGAAAACTTGTTAAAATGTCCCCATACTCTAATTTGTGAGTTTGTTAGGATCCTACTGTAGAGATCACATGTATCTTAATAATAAAATGGAGAGAAATGCTTTTTAAAAAAAGATTGTCTCTGTGTAGAATTCAAACATACAGTATTTCACTCTTCTATATGTCAGAGACATCATCTATATGTAAAGACATCATCTTGCAAACAAAAATCCGTATAGTCAAAGCAATGGTATTCCCAGTGGTAATGTATGGATGCGAGAGCTGGATCATTAGGAAGGCAGAGTGCAGAAGAATAGATGCCTTTGAGATGTGGTGTTGGAGGAGAGTTTTGAGAGTACCCTGGACAGCGAGGAGAACAAATAAGTTAATCTTGAAAGAAATCAGTCCTGACTGCTCCTTAGAAGGTCAAATAGTAAAGATGAAACTGAAGTACTTTGGACACCAAATGAGAAGAGAGGATTCACTTGAGAAAGCCATGATGCTGGAAAAGGTGGAGGGCAAAAGAAAAAGGGGACGGCCAAGGATGAGATGGCTGGATGGCATTGTGGATGCAGCGGGCACCAAGCTGAGTGGGCTGAGGAGGATGGTGGAGGACAGGGGTGACTGGAGATCAATGGTCCATAGGGTCGCAAAGGGTCGGAATCGACTGTGCGACTGAACAACAAATGTGTCAGCATGAAAGTGTTCAGAGAGAATTTTACATATATCCTGCTTAAACAATTAACCATGTAACATGATATTTTGAATGAAAAATATTTTGAAATATTATAATATCACCCTTAGTCTGATTTCTATATTCTTAAATAAAGTTACTTAAAATTTCCAATTTCCCTTGCTTCAGGTGGAGCTGAAAGTTAATGGGCAATAAGCCAGGCACCTGATTTCTTGGAAGCTGCTTTTTGGGATGTTAATTTGTCTGTCCTGGCTACCCAAGAGCTATTGTTAAACTTGAAGCTCAGAGTGGCATTAGAGTGATTTCTTTTAAAATAGGTAACTGCCATGAAAACCTGCCTCTCTGTGTGCATGATTATTAACAATGAATGTTATATCTTATCATTTCAAGGAACAGTGCTGATAAATTCTGATGAAAGCATAACTCTAATGATAAATCAATTACCTTTGGAAGATAAATCAATTGTGCTCTCAAGGAATTGTTGTCAAAGAAGGAGTCAACTACCATCACCCAGATGTGGACAATTTGTTGCCATGGTTGCTTTTTATCCAGCCTTTGCAGGCGCACCCCCCCAAAAAAGGACCGGTATAAGTGGATAACGGCACTGGGCCACATTTATTGATTCATGCCCTAGTCCGAATTATAAATTTCAATTGGTACTCAGCCAATTATAATTCTTAAGGCAAGCAGGCCGCAGTAACACTGGTAAGGTTCCTCCCAAAATTGCCAACGGCATTTGGCTACAATGTATCCATTTGTATCAATTTGTTTGTTGACAACAAACAAATTGTTGACCGTAGTCAATAAACTATCTACTGACCCCACCCTCTGACGTGTATCCGAAAATTCACGGGGTGATGCATGCTGAATAGCTCGTGCCATCACCCCCTTGCCTGGTTCATCGTTGACCGGTCAACGTTAACCAACTTGTACCTATCTAGTGTTGGCCAGTCAATTGCGAACCTGCCGGATACCTGTGGGTCATAAATATTTACCTTACCAGTGCTACCCGCCCATGTGACCAAAGTCAATAGCAAAGCCCCTATATCAAACCATAGCAACAGTGTGGGATGGGCAAAAAAACCAGAACCAGGAAGCCAATTATAGGTTCCAGCCAAAAATTCCCACCCGGCCCCGAAGCGACCAAAATGACACACTGTTAACTAGGGAGGGGGTGGAGGGAAAAACTTCTCCTCTCCGTCACTTTTACAAAATGGCAGCTCGGCTGCCTCGTGGCCACCCCTTTTATAGAGGGGTGGCCACGCCCCCTAACTACCCGGATGTCTGAGTCCGGGTGGGGGTGGGGGCCCGCAAAGAGCACGGCGGCCATTTTGGCGCCGCGCTTTCATTGCAGGCGCACCCCCCAAAAAAGGACTCAGACACCGGTATAAGTGGATAACGGCATTGGGCCACATTTATTGATTCATGCCCTAGTCCGAATTATAAATTTCAATTGGTATTCAGCCAATTATAATTCTTAAGGCAAGCAGGCCGCAGTAACACTGGTAAGGTTCCTCCCAAAATTGCCAACGGCAATTGGCTACAATGTATCCATTTGTATCAATTTGTTTGTTGACAACAAACAAATTGTTGACCGTAGTCAATAAACTATCTACTGACCCCACCCTCTGACGTGTATCCGAAAATTCACGGGGTGATGCATGCTGAATAGCTCGTGCCATCACCCCCTTGCCTGGTTCGTCGTTGACCGGTCAACGTTAACCAACTTGTACCTGTCTAGTGTTGGCCAGTCAATTGCGAACCTGCCGGATACCTGTGGGTCATAAATATTTACCTTCCCAGTGCTACCCGCCACACGGGGAGGCATCCATGATGACTCACCGCCCCCCCCCAAGACCATCATCTCGGTCGCCAGGCCTGCTTGCATCACACCAAGAACGAGGTACATACCTCTAGCCGACAGGTGGACCCCTTCACCCGCTTACCTGTAAAATTTTGTCTAATCCTATCAGCCAGTATCCAGTGGCCGTCTTACAGCCAGGGACCAGACGGGATGGAGCCACAGCCCCCTCCGCTGACAGTCCGAACTAGGGAGATCCGCATCTCCCCTAATTGGTGTCTCGGCACGATGTTAGACCATAGCGACTGTATGTAAGCCATACGTGATATAAAAAAGCCAGGTCACAGCCCCCCAACGGTTTAGTAACAGCAGTGATCCGTATAATATCGCTGCCACCGGGGTGCCTGTAAAACATAGGGCGGTCGAGCATCCCTGTCAGACAGCAGGAATGGCCTCAGTTCACGCCCCCATGTGCCGCGCATACCATACCATAGCCTTCGTGCGGATGCACACAGCCCGGCCAGGGTCCACTCTCTGTCGCTGCAGCCTATAATGCTGCCCAGTGAACATAGCTGCGGCCCACCAGCCCCCCGCCACCGGTGTGTTGAGACCCATAGGATCTGTAAAAAAGGAGAAAAAAGGTGATGGGCATAAACAGGTACTCACACAATGAGGGGACGTACATATCTGAAATTGCGCGTACATGCATATCCACCTCGTAGTACCCCAAGCTTAGCCGCGATCAGCGCTACGCCTACCTTAAGTAAATGGTGCCAAAACTGGCCCCACGCCGCGAAACGCAGCACCGGTCACCCTCAGGGACTGTACTATGGTAAGGGTAGACCCATCCCGGTGGCAGAAAACAGGCTGGGGCACGCAGCAGGCACTGTCGAAAATTATGTAGGGCACCAACCGGACAGATGTCTCAAAAACTTACTAGCAGTATACACCACTGCCTACCGTGCTGAATAACCCATGAGGACCGTATCCCCACCCGAGCCCACTCATGTGACAGAGACATCTTCGAGTTCCAGTGCCCTATGAGACACCCCCGCCTTACACAGGTGGTACCAACTCTGGCACCCTCTCACTGATGCGGAGCGCTCCAAAAGGCTACCGTGGTAGCTGCATGGCTAAGAGCCACCTCCCACCTATCAGTACATAAGTAATGCCACCTCGTGCAAGGTATGTCAAAATTCTGGGGGAAAGAGTGACGCGTGCAGG
This sequence comes from Bradypodion ventrale, assembly GCA_035047345.1. NCBI lineage: Eukaryota > Metazoa > Chordata > Lepidosauria > Squamata > Chamaeleonidae > Bradypodion > Bradypodion ventrale. The sequence continues at coordinate 132,913,568 of JAWDJE010000004.1, read as the reverse complement.
GGCAGCGGGCACATTCTCATGTCCACCCTTCCCTGACACGACACATGAACTCATAGTGATACGCCTTACGCGTGCGAGGTGCCAATGACATGTCCAGTTCCCTTCAGCTCGCCTAACGTCCAACTACCGGCCAAACGTGGCAAGTGGAATTCCTCCGCTTCGGGAGTAATGGACGGAAACGGGCGATCCGCTGGTGGGGAAAAGGAGCAGTAAAATCATTATTCATACCTAGAACATGTCTGGCCTGAACAGCACATTTTGGCGTAGGCTTCACAGAAGAATAGACAAACTAATGCCAGGACCCGGGGGATTTGCCTTTCTGGTTGTTGACAATGTGCACCACTGCCGCATTGTCACGCCGAAATTGGACCACTGGTAGGCCCACTCATTGCACCATAGCCTCAGTGCTCTCTAAATGGGAGAAACCATGATTACGTTGATTGCAGGGACAACTCGTGCAACCACCCTCAGAGCAAACCCCATAAGTCAGAGAGCCGGCGGCATCTGACCGTACTAGATATCTAGGGCAGACCACTAGGTCTGATCTCCAATAAGAAACCCCCCTAAACCCAGGAGTAATTTGAGCCAGAGCAAACAAATTGAGGGGGCAATGAATTAACTACAATTCCCAAGGGCACACTCGATGTTTGGCAATCAATGCCAAAATCGCCATGGACATCCAAGCCACCGTATCAATGGTTAACCTGGATGCCCGCTCGACAGCATCGAGTCAGGAATATGATGTTGGAAGATGGGACCTCGGTCTATTCAGGCGCCAAGGGGACACCCAGTTCCCACCTGAGTGTCTGAATCGTGATGAGGAGACGCGTGCACTTGTCCAAGCCCCGTTTAACCCTGGACCCAAAAGTCGTCGAGGTAATGGGCTGGAGACCGAGACCCCAACCCGTGAGCAAATGCCCACTGAATGAAAGTCCCACATCGGTCAGGTGCTGAACCTGAATTGACGCAGTCAGAAAGGGATTGGCCTTATCTAATTAAAATTACCCTAAAAACCCGTTAGGTCTAAATCATGGGGTGCACTGGCAAAAAGCTGGAAGCCGAGTGCATATCACACTGTGCAAAAACAGCACCAGAATTGCGTGAGCACGCCACCCATAGTAGCCGAGGCAACTACGAGTACCTGACTGAACAAGGTCATCAGGAAGGGCATCCTTGAATGGAGCACCCACAGGGTAAGCTGAAAGGAGGATTATATGACATTCACCCTTTTTTCTAGCTCAGTATGAGCTTCATGGGGGATACATTCGACTAAGGAAAGGTGGTTCCAAGAAGGGCCCCCGCTACTCTCATAGCCCCCAACTTCCTTAACTGTGGACAGTGGAGCCCCCTCTCCGTTACCCTGGAAGGGAACCAGATTAGTAGCATCCTGGGCCCCCCAACACCCCCGAATGGATAAAAAAGCCCCATTGAAAACCCTCCAGCAGGTCTCCCGCCCCATCCCTTCTTGGATGAACTGACATCCCTCCAGGCTGACTATAATTGGGGCAGGGGGGGCTTAGGACAAGGTTAGTTGCTTCATACGGAGCTCTGATCGCCCCTGTGCACCCCTACCTCTGCCCCGTAACCCACCAACCCGCGGGCACGCGGAGGCGGCGTGAGGGCCAGCGCAAAAAGGGGGCACTAAGTTGGTAACGACCTTGGTGCTTAGTACACCCATCGTCAGCTGAGCAGTCCGGACACAGTAGGCGGGCCGGAACCCCCCGCCCGACCAGTTTGCGTGGAGCCAGTGTCTGAACAGCCCGCTGCTCAGCATGACCACCCTGGTACCCATCACCAGGCACCAGTCCCGTGGGAATGATTTACACGAGCACCCTTGCTGACAGGACTCACCACACCTCCCCTCGGGATATATATAGCCACCCTCGTCCACATTCCTCACCATGAGCCAACTGTCATGGGCCCATCCGATCAACATCAGGATGGCCCAAACAGGTCAAGCCCTGCGGCCTACCACAATAAATATAAGGTATGCCGACAACCATTTGGCCCCAAGGTGCGCGGTGGCTAACGACGATGTGACATCTCTTTGTCTCAGCCGTCCTGTCCTTCTCTATCCTCCCAGTGGGCTCGCAGTTCAATAGGGAGAATATCCACATGTCCCCCTCCAGCCCTTGCCCCTCATGGCCTGCGGCCAACAATCAACCGGGGCCAGTAATAGCCTTCCATCGGCAAAGCCCTTGACGGCACGTTCTGTATAAAGGGGCCTATGCAGCAGGATCCAGACAGCCCCTGCGATGCTCAACACTGTTCCAGGGGCGGACACCCCAGTGCGTGGTGGCTTACTATGGCGGGACCACACAATGTCTCTGTCCTCCTGTCCGTACCTCCTATCCTTATTTGGGTCTCAGTTCATAGGGAGAATATATCCACGTACTCCCCCCCCCAATCCTCCCCCCCATGATCTGGGGCAGATGATCACTGGGGGGGCATGAATAACCAGTCGTCGGCAATGCCAGTGCCGGTACATGATGTACGCCGGACATACGCAGCGGGACCTGGACAGCCCCTGCGACGCCACGTACCGCCCCGGGAGCATAAACCCCCACCCCCAATGTCGTGCCAGAATGCAACCAAGGGGCACTGGGATAGGATGGCGAGTGATGCCCCCTAGCCTCAAATTGGCGATGCAAAGAGCACTGACCCCCATTGCTGGAAATGGGCTGTGATGTGTGGGCATTCAACTGGAACCAAATACTCACAAGTTGCACCCCCGTAAGCTGCCCCCACTGGGGGTTCCGGCCCACGGTGGGCGTTGGAGCTCGCGACCGAAATCGAGCTCTGGGGTGACCTCCAACACACTCCAGCCGCAGTTCCAGACAAACGGGGAGCTGCGAGACAGCGGCGGGCACAGGCCGGCGTGTCACGAGAAGCTCGACCCAGCTGGCCGCCTGTTGCATAGTGGCAGCAGTCGAAGTAGCTGGCAGACACAAAGGGGCTCCATAGTTAGGGAAGGGGCCCCCACCAACTGGTTAGCTAAGGATGCCCCCAGCACAGCCAAACGTGCTAACCAGGCATCCCCTGCCACGAAAACCCCTAGTAGGTGGGCCAGGTGGGACGGACGGCCCGCTAGGTATTGGGCCAGAGGCCCTAATTTGAGAGCCTGGGCTAGAATAGGGCCATGTCCAAAACTCTGGCCCCTAATGGGGTAAAACGTGCTGTGAGCCAGCACCAAGCCCTCCCCCAATCGTTCCAGCCCGTGGCCGGCAGCCGTGGGCCGAGGGCCGGATCCCCTGAAGGGCCGGCCCGGGGCTGAAAACGGGAGCTCATTCTGTCCTGCAGTACACAGGAAGTGAAACCACTGACCTTCCACTTCCCAGTGAGCGGCTCAGGCACTTAACAGTCCGTGTCTTAGCCACTTGAGCCACCGCGATCCCCCTACGAGCAAGAAAACACCATGGGGAATCGAACTCCCAGCCTCTGACTTTGCAGCCAGATTCCTAAACCACTGAGCTATCTAGCAGTTCTGCTCGGTTACAGGCAAAAAGGAAACAAATAGGAGCGAAATCAAGCCTCTTGCAAAGAGGCAAGCCAAGGTAAACAGAAGCCTCGAACAGAGGCTGACAGAGGGGGATGCGACGGAGCAAATTTCTCCGCCCCGTCGCTTCTAAAAGACTCGAGCCTCTAGCACAGAGGCGAGAAGAAAACGAAGCCTTGAACAGAGGCTAGCAAAATCAAGCCTCTTAAAAGGAAGAACAGAGGAAAGAGGCGAAAAGGGGGAGGGAGCGAAGGAGAAAACTTCTCCTCTCCGTCGCATTTACAAAATGGCAGCTCGGCTGCCTCGTGGCCACCCCTTTTATAGAGGGGTGGCCACGCCCCCTAACTACCCGGATGTCTGAGTCCGGGTGGGGGGGGCGCAAAGAGCGCGGCGGCCATTTTGGCACCGCGCTTTCATTTGTTTTACTCAAATCTCTAATTGTAACACTTGTAATAGCTATTTGGTTTCTGCTACATGAAAAATAATTGTAAAATGCTGTTTCTGCCACATGAAGAATATTGTAAAATGACTGTATTTTCTGAATTCCCAAAATGTTTCTTTTTCTTTAAAACTTGAAGTACATCAGGATAGTTGTTTATGCATGGGACAGGATGGAGGATTTAACAAGGAGGTTGCACTGCTTTCATCCACAGATCAAAAACCACTATCTCAGAAAATGGGCTGTTAGGGAGGGGGCTATGTAGATTTCTGTATTAAGATTTATGGTTATGCAATTTGGGGTTTAGCCATTTGCTACTGATATTTTGGGCATCACTTCATGGAGGATGGGACTGTCCATCACTAATTTACCATGTGATCCTGTTTGGACCAATTGAAATTGTCTGGATTTTTGAATTGTTTCATCTATAAAGGAAGAGTTTCTTGAGACTCGACCTTCACCTTCTTGCTCACTCTCTCTCCCTCTCTCTCCTGCTCTCCTTCTCTCTCTCTCTTGGATCCAGCATGGTCGGGATGGCTTTCTCTCTCCCCCCCCTCTCTCTTTCTCTCTCACTCTTTCTCTACCTCCAGCAAGCTTTTCCTCCCTATCTCTTTGCAGGCGCACCCCCCAATAAAGGACTCAGACACTGATGAAAGTGGATAACGGCATTGGGCCACATTTATTGATTCATGCCCAAGTCCGAATTATAAATTTCTATTGGTAATTGACCAATCATAATTCTTAAGGCAAGCAGGCCGCAGTAACACTGGTAAGGTACCACCCAAAATTGCCAACGGCAATTGTTACAATGTATCTATTTGTATCAATTTGTTTGTTGACAACAAACAAATTGTTGACCATAGTCAATATCTAACTAATGACCCCACCCTCTGACGCGTATCCGTAAAATCACGGGGTGATGCGTGCTGTCTAGCTGTAGCCATCACCCCGTCGCCTGGTTCGTCGTTGACCGGACAACGTTTAACCAACTTATGCCTGTCTAGTGTTGTCCAGTCAATTGCGAACCTGCCGGATACCTGTGGGTCATAAATGTTTACCTTACCAGTGCTACCTGCCCATGTGACCAAAGTCAACAGCAGCAACAGAAACCCCTATATCAAACCATAGCAACAGTGTGGGATGGGCAAAAAAGCCAGGACCCGGGAGCCAATTGTGAGTCCCAGCCAAAAATTCCCACCCGGCCCCGAAGCGACCAAAATATCACACTGTTAACTAGGGAGGGGGTGGAGGGGAAAAATTTCTCCGCTCCGTCGCTTCGCAAAATGGCAGCTCGGCTGCCTCATGGCCACCCCTTTTATAAGGGTGCTGGCCACGCCCCCTAACTACCCAGATGCCTTCATCCAGTGGGGGGCCCCCGCAAAGGGCGTGGCGGCCATTTTGGCACCACGCTTGCATTCTTTTCCTTAGGCAAATCTTAAGCATGTGATTTCTAAGCAATCTTCTCTTTCTTTCCCCTGCTTCTAATTTTCTCTGCTTTTCTTTATTCTTTCCTTTTAAGGTCCATTCATCTCTAAGTAGGCCTTCCCTCTTTAAGTAACTACATTGTTTATTTCAAAGTAACTTCTTTACCTTTAAGTAATTTCTATCTTTACATACTCTTTTCATTTATAGTAACTTCTTCATTTATTTTTATTCCTGAGTAACTCCATATGTCTAAGTATTTTTAAGCAATCTTCTGTATTTCTAAAGTGAACTCCATCTAACTGGATTTCTTATTTTTCTTATTTGGTTCTTTATTTCCTTATTTGATTCATAAGTAAACATGTTTAAATTTGTATCAAAAAAACTTTGTCTGTGAATTTGTTCCTGATTCAACCCTGCCTGTGTATGGTCCCATAAAAGGTTGCCAGTTTTCAGGTAACAGTTTTTGGTGGAGAATGCGGGCATTGGAAAGCCAGTGATTGCCTTTCTGTTCCAGGACTATCGCCACAGCATGAGGAACGAAAACGGTCAATTCTCCCCCCAAAGTGAATTTCTCTGCATCCTCGCACAGGGTTACTGTGGCTGCCACATTTTTGAGACACGTGGGCCAGCCACAGGCCACCGATTCCAGTTGCTTAGAGAGGAAGTCTACTGGTCGCCACCAAGAACCAAACTCTTGTGTTAGAACTCCTAGCGCCAACCCTTTGGTCTCATGGACAAACAATTTTAAGGCTTTTTGAGGGTTTGGAAGCCCCAGAGCGGGGGTTTCAAGTAAACTCTTCTTTAGGGTTTGAAATGTCCACCGCATTTCTGGAGTAGCTTCTACCCGCTCCCCTGCTTGTTTTAGATTTTCAAATAGAGGTCTTGCAATTTGGGCAAAGTTAGCAATCCATACTCTGCAGTAGCCGCACATGCCTAGAAAACTCCTCCACTGCTTTTTGGTTTCAGGAAGAGGCACCTGACAGATTGCCTCCTTCCTTTCTGGGCTGATTTTTCGTTCTCCATGGGAGATCGGAAATCCCAGGTACAACACTTCTTTTCTGGCAATTTGGGCTTTTTCTTTAGTTACTTTGTAGCCCTCCCTCACCCAAGAAATTCAGGAGGTGGATAGTGGCCTTTTTGCAGTTTTCTATGCCCTCACTGGATACCAAAAGATAATCAACATATTGGACCACGTTGGTGAGCACTGGGCACTGCCAACCTCTAAGCAGCCTGCTGAGGGCTTCACCAAACAATGTGGGTGATAATTTGAAACCCTGAGGCAAAACATGCCAGGAATAATGGTTGGTAGGGACCTCTGCTTCCCCTGGAGGGGGGTCCCATGTGAATGCAAAAAGTGGTATGGAATAAAAGGCATCTCTGAGATCTATGACAGTGAATCGGTCATAGTGTGCAGATATGAGTGTGATTAGGCTGTAAGGGTTTGACACAATTGGAGAAATATTTTGGACTGCATCATTTAAAGCACAGAGGTCATGAATGAGCCTGTATTTCCCCGTGTTCCCTTTAGGGACTCCCATGATGGGGGTATTGAACAAAGACTGGCAGGGGTATATTAATAATTATGTGTCAGAAATTATTCTGGGTTGAAAGGATTTTTGCGGAAGAAACCCCGCTCAGGAAACACCCATATGAGGCTCCTTTCATGTCCCGAAGAGCTGGGACAGAGACAGGCACTCAATCCATCATGCAGTGCCAAGGTTTTGAACTGCTGACTTGCCAGTCTTCTATCTAACAAGGTGAACTTCTTAACTACTGAGTGGTGATTCTTGATGTCACGTATATACCTTATTGTTTCTTTTTACACTGATATTGTCCTACATGGAAGGCAGAGGAGCACTGCAGAGGAGCACCACTGGAAGAAGATGACCTAAATTGCATTAGAGGATAAACAAGTAAATAAATCCCTGATGATGTGGTGTTGAGTATTCTAGTACAACCTCAGCATTCAGTAAATACTAACACACTAACCAATTTGAGACAGGAAAGACTAGTCTGACCTAAAGGAAGTATTTTCTATTGTTTGCCTCTAAGTAGCCAATTAGGAAAAAATGCTGGCTTCCTGTTGGGATCTGCCTACCACAACAGTGGAAAAGTAACGACACGCACAAACTTCTTGGACAGTCCAAAGTGAGATGGCTGTTTCCTTTATTTTACAGCTAGTATTTATCATAAAACCTGGCTATACCTTGAATCAGCAATCCTACTGTTCTAACAAAGGAACTACAGTTACATGATGAATCTTTGACATATTTCACTCCAGGGATGGCCAGGGAGTTAGTACAAAAAGAGATACATATGTTCAGGGTAAGGAGTTCTGGGGAGAAAGGTTAGTAAGGCCCCATATCAAGGTCCGGAATTCTTCCACACAATGGTCAAAGGACCATTGTACTGAATTGCAAGTTCAGCTAGGCAGTGTCCTTGGAGAAAAGAATGCAGACTCCCAGTTTGCCAGGAGTTCCAGTGATGCCAGATGGCATCACTGCCCCCACCTTTCAGAACTTGCTAATGCTAAATAACAATGATTATAAATTTAAGGCAATCATGGGGTCAAACTAATATATTAGTACTACACAAACTAATATATCATTACTACAACTTCCTGCCTCAGAGGTCACCTGACCCTATTTTCATGTCTTAAGGCCTTTGTTTGTTCTGGCCTGTTTTGTTGGTTTTTGCCTTTGGAAGATGAGGATGCCTTTTTAAGCATCTCCATATTCCCTGCCATATGGGTGGAAGAGATGCCATCTTTACTTCTCTTCTTTTTTAAATTAACTCACTTGAATTTCCTACCTACATTATTTACCCGATGCCACCTTACCAAGACTTCTGAGTACATGTATCTCCTGACCTCATTTTGTGAGTAAATGCTGTTTTTCTTTCTCTCAAGCATCTGGTCCAAGTGTATTTCTTAGCTAGGCTAAAAAGGGGGAGAACTGGGGAGACTTGCCTTCAAAAATTGGCCTAAAACCTGCCTCGCTTTGCTGTGCAGCTGCTACAAATAACAGTTGGGACCCTTAATAGTGGTAGCCATTTAGGCATGGAGATGCAGCTGACATCCATATATGTGACAAGCTCTGTTTCTGCCTCCATATTTTGTTGATTTTATGTTTTAGTATTTGTTTAAAGTTGGAGAGGTTGGCTATAGGCAAGCATGGGCCATCCACTCAAATCCTGGGACTGGGAAGTATTATTGCCTGGAATGGGCTATAGGTTGTCACCAGCTGGTGCCCCACTTTACACCCCAAATCTGGGCTCCCCTTTACTCCTTTCTTGGGACCAAGCATGGCACACAGGTGAAGAGGGTAAGGAACCAAGTGCTGTCTATTATGGGACAGTTAGGCTGTGCATCAAGGCTCTCTTCTCAGACTGCCGGGCAACAGATTTTTAATCCGATAGCCCTGAGACAATCTCTAGTCTGAGCCGCTCCTTGTCCTTTGATCCTCATTTTCCTGGGCAAACTTCCAAGAGGTTAAAGGGGACTCCCGAGGCCAGATGAGCCCCAAAGATGCTGTTCCACCGCCACCATGAGGCTGTCTCTCCCTGCCCTCTTCCATCAAGCGGGGAGGTTGAAGGGGGCTCCCGAGTCCAGGTGAGCCCCGAAGATGCCATTTCACCACTGCCGCAAGGCTGTCTCTCTCCACACTCTTCCATCAGACGGGGGAGTTTAAGGGGGGCTCCCGAGGCTAAGTGAGCCCTGAAGATGCCGTTCCACCACCGCGAGGCTGTCTCTACCCACCCTCTTCCATCAGGTGGGGAGGTTAAATGGGGGTTCCCAAGGCCAGGTGAGCCCCAAAGAAGCTGTTACTGCTGCCACCATGAGGCTGTCTCTCCCTGCCCTCTTCCATCAGGCGGGGAGGTTAATGGGGCTCTCGAGGCCAAGTGAGCCCCAAAGATGCTGTTCTGCCGCCGCTGCGAGGCTATCTCTCCCTGCCCTCTTTCAATCATGCGGGGAGGTAAAAGGGGGCTCCTGAGGCCAGGTGAGCCCCAAAGACACCACTACCACCGCAAATGCTCCCTGCCTCACCCCAGGACCCACACCATCAGTCCTGGGGAGTCAAGGCAGGTAGGAGCCGCTGAAGCCCACCTTCGCGGGCACTTGTGACTCCCCCCTCCTCCATACCATTGGTATGAATTTTTGGACTTGGACCTTGGTGGCAGGGGTCCATTGCTTCCATTATTCTTTATCTTCGTTTTTTTGGGGTGAGTGCTGGGTGTCATCTGTGTTTTTTTTGTCAGTGGGGCAATTAGTGTCTATTATTTATTATTGTATTGCATTGTATTCTATTGTTCTTGTATTATTCAATTTGTGATTGTAATGCTTTTGGAGACTATGTATTTTTGCTATGCTTTGTATTTGTATTGTATTTATGGATTGTAATAGTGTGTATGTTGAATTGTTGTAGCCGCTCTGAGTCGGCCTTTGGCTTGAGTAGAGCGGGGTAAAAATCCAATAAATAAATAAATAAATAATCTTGCAATAGGAGTATTGCAAATTCCCTCACTTTTGTAGTGAAAATTATCTCAACACTTGAACCAACAATCCTGTTGACAAAACAAAACGTCCGTTTGTCTTTCTTGGAAGAGAAACCAGTCCTGGCTTCATCCCCCTTTTTATTGTAAAAGCGATGAGAAATAAAGAATAATCAATTGAGAAATCCAAACAGAAAGCATAGCTAAACCTAAGCTAATAATCTCATAACACACTCTAGAAATAACCATTCCTTGGTTCCTACTCTAATTCTACTCTAATACTCAATTTATACTGAAAAATAAGAAAATGTGCAGATTCTAAGTATCGACCTGGACTCATCTCCGAAAATCAAAGTCCAGCCTTGATGAAATTCTGACTAAGTATCAGTCTGGCAAGATTCCTTCTATCTCCCAAAAGGCGGTCTGGCTTGGCCTCATCTGCCAAAGTGTCATCTTGCAATGCCCTCTGAATCTTATCTTCAGAAGCACAGGGCTTTGTCTCCTTTGAAGAAGCACTCTTTTAACTGAACAAATTCATGGGTTTTTATACACAATTTCCCCCTCATCCTCCCACCTAAGGAATTTTTAGGTTGCCTTGGAACCAGATCTTGAGATAAGCCTTATCTTCTCAAAATCTTCCAAGGTCAAGGCTTGTTGGCAAAGTGCCAAGCTCTCATTTTGGCCCCCCTCCCTCCCTCCTGCCAACCTAGCACTCCTGCCAACCTAGCAGTTCGAAAGCAAGAAATTGCAAGTAGATAAATAGGGACCACTTTGGTGGGAAGGTAACAGCATTCTGTGTGCTCCAGTGTCTAGTCATGCCTGCCACATGACCACGGAAACGTCTGCAGAAGCAGACAGCACTGGGCTCTTCGGCTTGGAAACATAGATGAGCACTGCACCCTAGAGTCGGATACGACTAGCTTTCGAGCAAGGGAAACCTTTACCTTTACCTTTTACCCATCTTCTAGCAAGGTCAATGACCGCAAGTTCAAAAAGACAATGAACTTTGATTGCAAAGTTCACTCCAGAGCAATGAACTCTTAGATTCCCTCAGGGGTTTTTCTGTCCACTAGAGGCACTAATCCCGATGATATGATGCATCCAGGGATCACTTTGAATTGTTGTGCTTTAAAGCTCAGTTTCTCAATCTTGAGAAATGGTGACAAGTATCTTAAAACAAAGTAACGTTTCTCAAGTTCGTGACACAGGTTACCGAAGTGCTGAATCAGTGGTCTCAAATGGAAGCTGTAGGAGACAACTAATGGTATTCTGCCAATCTGCCTATTGGATTTAATTTGCTAGCTAATTTCTTAATCTTTTAAGTGTCACAATATTCTTTCTTTTCTCTTCTTCTTCTCTCCTCTTTCCCCTCCTCTCCATTAGTTTTGCCAACATACTGGGACAGCCTAACCTGATATCATATGCCTTCTCTCTTTCATACTAGTGTCAAACTGTCTCTTGTTATGTCACTTAACCATTTACACAATGATTTCTTTAAATAAGCATGGGAATAAAAAACTTTTTAAAATGACATCCACTTTTTTTCTTCCCTCCCCTCTACTACCACCAACCTTTAGCTGCCTATATGTGTGTGCATTTGTCTCTTCAGGCCTCAGCTATTAAACTCAGTGGTCTCTGTGTGAATTGAGCTAATAAGGTTTTATCAAAATAACAGTGTCAAAGAACTTTGTTTATTCCTAGGTTATAACTTTATTCAGCACAGTTGTTCATTTACTCTATGACCTACCATTCTCTAACTCTCTCAGATGCCTCCCACAGTCTACTGTGTCTCATATACTCCACTCCTAATCATTTTTCTTCCTCAGCCGATCAAAACCATTCTTATCCAAATTCCCTGCTCCTCACTTACTCACTCCCAATGCAGGCTTAACAAACAAATGCACTTCAAACAAATACACCTATCATCACATTATAAACAATATATTTAAACATGGTATAGCCAAGGCATCACACATGGCTACTTCTGTGGAAATTGCTATTAAGTGTCTTGTTTCTTTTGCAGTAGATGCTCATGATTTTTCCCTAGTCTGGAGATAATTGTTTGGTATGTCACTGAGGACTCTTGCTGGTTTTGATTCCAGCTCACATTATCATCAGAAATAGTATGTAAATAAACCTTTTGAATACCAATTCCCACTTGTAATCTCTCACTGAAATCTTCCCCTGTGAATATTGAATGTAAAGCAACAAAAAATGTAGATATGTTGTAGATGACAAACCTCATCATGCAATTGTCTTTTAAAATTGCAAGGCATAACATGTTGGTCCTGCAGATAGCTGACACAAATGCCAGGGACACTGTTAATATCAATAAACCCACCTACATAATTCAGTAAGACACAGAAAAAAAAATTACACTGTATCTAACCAGTGCTTGGGTAGTTGTCCTTCCCCCGTGTGTTTTAGATTATCATTGGAATGGTAGACAGCACGAAAGATTCATAGATGATCAGAGGAAGTGATTTTTTTACTTCTGCTGACGTGATGCATTGCCTGGTTTAATTTTAAAATATATATATTTCTAATAGTTTGTATGTATGTGTTGCTGATGGAGAAACTGTCTGCAATCAACCTCAGATTCAGCCCCCAATGAAGGCAAATTGAAGTACCCCAGTACCATGAGTCCGGGGAGCTCCAATGCCAACATTATGATGGCATCAAGGAGCTTGGGCAGGGAATCTGCTACTCTGCAAGGGGGCATGTACAGGAGCAAGATTTCCAACTGACCCTTAAGGCCCAATCAAAGGAACAGGGTCTCTCAACCCGATATCTGCAGAGCCGTGGCTCTGGTGATTCCCAATGACTCTCTGGCTATAATGGCAATGCCGGCACCCCTCCCCTTGTCCCTAGGCTGGTGCCAAATACCGAACCCGGCTGGACACATGTCTGGAAGAGGGACACCATCCTCTGGTGTCAGCCAGGTTTCAGTGATGCATGCCAGGTTGGCCCGCTTCCCCAAAATAGTATCTAAAAGCAGGGGGGCCTTGTTGCAGACTGACCTGGTATTAAGATCTTAATTTGTAGCCAAAAGATCATGAAGTCAAGTGCCAAACAAGGCTTGGCTCCATAGAAAAACTGCCTTCTATGGTCACCATACACCAGAGCTTGGAAATATAGTAAGAGGCTAAACTAGGTAAAGTATTCTGGGAATTGTAGTTCCACAAAAGTATCTTTCCCACCCGCAATTTCTGCCATTTATCTGATCTTTGATAAACTAACTACCCAGAAAGGACATATAACATTTAAAAACTAGATGGTTCATAAGGAAGGGGGTGACATACATTTCCAGTTTCAGGTAACAACAATCAAACATAAACACTTTGAGTTATGCCTAGAAATGACCAGGAAGATAGTTGTTTTGAAACTGGCAGTATCTATTTTTAATTGATTGACCTCAGTCAGTGCTGTAATTGCTGTGTTTTGACCCAAATGTTATACACTCAATAGTTGAGATAGCGACAGTTCATTAACTAAGTCTGCGCATCCTACCTCAATCCCATAATTATTAAAAATAGAATATCAAGGACATCAGTGGGACTTACTTCAAAGTAAACATAGGCTGTAATAGAGTTTGAATCCTGCTGTGAAGGTAGCAAAAGATTGCTGAAATAATGACCAAGAGAATGTATTTCTTAAAAAATGATTTTTTTTTTAAACCTGTAGTGGAGCATTTCGGTTCATGTAAGTAATTAATGTACTGTACTCATCCTTTCTACTCCCCACCAAATTTAAAAGGCACATTTCAGCACCTCATTTAGGAATGCTCTGCTATTTAATGCCAAATGAAAGGTGCTTAACAAGCTTAGGCTCTGGAATACACAACGGGGTTTAAAAACCTTAAGAAGGGAAGTTTCAGCTAAACACCTAATTTAAGAAAATGTCACAACTAAAAAATGAGTGCCTTACTTGTTGAATTTGGGCCCTAGAGTGTTAAAGAGGGAAAACAAGCTTCTACAGCAGGGATTCTCAACCTGCAGCCCATGAGCCAGATGTGGCTTGGGGCACCATTTCATGTGGCCCCCCACTGCCTCCATCACACCCGGAAGTGCCATGTGGTGGTGTAAAAAGGGTAAAATGGCAGTCCAGCCCCTGAAGCTGCCTGAGGGAGTGTGACCCAGCCCCTGGCTTAAAAAGGTTGAGAACTCCTGTTCTACAGAATCCTATGCCTTCTTTATTTGTAGGTCTCTTTCCCTTTCAAAGAACTTGTATGCCTAGCTGAATAGGTAGGTTAACAAAACATGCAGTAACATGTAGCACTGTCAAGGAAACTGTTCAGAACTTTACATGCATTATTATGTCAGTAATTCCTACACCTCTGGAAACTAGGTATTCATTATTACCTCCACAGTGAAAAAGGTAGGGAAGAACTCTAAAAGTTGGGTAGTGGCTACCTAGTGAGTTTATGGTGGAGCTGAATTTAAAATAAAGGACTTCCTAATTCCCATTCTGCCCCACACATATAGGGCTGTTCAACAGAAACAACCTGCGTATTATGAACGAATGTGTGAAACATTACAAGCACAAGTACCGAGCCTGTTAGCTCTGCTCTCCTCCTTGATTTCCTTCATTTTTCTCTTCTTGAAATCACAGGCTGTGGTGACTCAGTGGTAAGAAGCTCACCTTGTTAGCTGGAAGGCTGGCAAGTTGGCAGTTCGAGATCCAAGTACTGCATGATGGATTGAGTGCCCGTCTCTGTCCCAGCTCTTGGGGATGTGAAAAGAACCTCATTTGGGTGTTCCCTGAGTGGAGTTTCTCCAGCAAAATCATTTCAACCCAGAATAAATGCTGACACATTTGTTTTTTAAATTCCCTTTGAATACAGCAGGAATATTTACTGAAATATTTTTAAGGAAGCAGTTTTTCTGTAAGTCATTCCCATAGGTAGTTTATCCCCCCCCCCCCTCGGTCAATGATTCCTAGTGTAAATCCAAGGAGGTAATTGTGATAAAAGGTTGGCCTCAGCAGTAAGTTGACATTTCAGCTGACAGGCTTCTGATGGCGGGAGCTACATAAAGGACTGAAGCAATGTTAGGAGTTGCAATAAAATAGGAACAAAACACAGACAAACTTCCTCTAGTGTACATTCCTATGGCAGGCTCACACATGTTCAGTATAAAATAAATGAAATGTCAAATTATACAGATTCCATTGCAATGAAACACAAACCATTTCTCTGGAAAGGAAACAATATTAATCAGAAGACCATTTACACATAATAAAAATGCAACAAATATCATTGCTAAATGAACAATTCATTTAAAATATGCCAGATGTTTACCTAAGTAGGAAACTGAGAAACAGTCAATTAAGCCTCAACCACCCATGCAAAGCAACAACACTTGAACTCAGTAATTTATAGGGTGTTCATTGACTACTTTGGGAAATCCAATACCATGAAGGTTAAAAATAGGGTTTGGTTTGTTGTTTTTTGGTACACCCTACATGTGTAGTATTTTCTGACCCCACTGAAAAGTCCACTGTCCCCTTTGAATAGGTGTTATCTATTCCCAACCAGACTGTGCCATATCTGCTTCGCACCACCATGATTTACTTAAACTGCACAGGATTGTTATAACTCTTACACAAAATGGTGTCTTTCCTGTGCAGGGTTTACCTAAAAAGAACAGAAGAAATGTCACGCTGTGCAGAATTCTTACAATTCCTATGCTGAATGGAATCTTTCCTGCACAGGATTTGCCAGCCTTGCAAGGACAATTGGCAAAAAAGAAAAGTTAATGACAAGAAGAAAATGAACTGGAAAAGGAAGAGCAGGGTTTCATTTTCACCAGAAGTCAGGAAGTTTCACTCTCATAATGGAGACTAGAAGCTTTGGGGAAAAACAACACCAGGAAGAAATGTTGCAAGTATTTATCTTAGATCTGGATTTTAAGAACTAGTTCAAGAGGAAAATTAGAGTTTTATGTGAAAAGCAGTTAGTTTCTGAATGGTTTCTCATCCCTCTCTCCTTCCATTATTCAAAGTAGCACCTCATGAAGATCAAGTTTAAGGAGGCTATTTCCAGCAGCCTTGGATCTTGTGCAAGCAAGAGATAAAACTGTGTTTCAAGCTGGCAGTCTAATGAAATTCGCCTTCCCTCTGATTGTGATACATCTTGGGCCTTCTCCAGGAAGAATCTATTTCATATGAACCTTCTCACATTCTTTGATTATCGAAGGAATGATTCAGCAATGATTTTAGCAGCGACTAGAAAAAAAAGCATTTCTTGCTCTAATGCTACAGAGCCAGGAAAACGTCTATTCCTTCAAGAACTCACTCAATTCTGTCCTTGATCACTACCTTTCTCTTTTCTTCATGGTTAATATTCTCCATGATCATAGTGTGTGGATCACTTCTTAACAAGCTGTGATCCAACTTAACCAAATTTACGCCAGTGGCATATTTCCTGTTTGTTATTCTTTTTTCAAAATCCAACAGTGATGGGATAAGGACAGTGGCGGCAGGTTAAAGGTGGAACTGAAGCTTCTAGTTTGCACGTGCACATTGGCAGCAGATGTGTGATTGTTGTCTTTCTGAGAATTGTGTGACTACCTAGGAATTCAGTCCTGCATCTGTGTTTGGGAAGGCTTATGACTCTCCATATACCTCTCTCAGAAGATACCTCCATCACATGCCCCCATGCCTATGCCCCCACATGCCTATGCCCCCACTTTAGATGCTGATGAAGATGTTAAAAACCAATTCTACAATCAGCTGAGCTCTACCATCACAAAGGTACCAGTGAAGGACAAACATTTACTGCTTGGGGACTTCAATGCCAGAGTTGGAAGAAATTATCAACTCTGGGTAAATTAGATGGGTAAGCAAGGACTTGGTAACTGCAATTCCAATGGACTACTGCTTCTTGGTCTATGTGCAGAACATCAACACTCAGTTCCAACTACCCAACCATTTTAAGACCACATGGATGCATTCACGCTCCAATTACTGACACATCCTTAACTACATCATCACCTGGCAGTGTGATAGATGTCCTCATCATCTAGGACAGCTAAAAATGTTGATGACTGCTGGACAGACCATAAGCTTCTAATTTCTTGACTCAGGATTTCTCATCGCTGAAAACCATCTAGGTACCCGCCTAACCTGCCCAAACAGAAGTTCAATATTTCTAAACTTTGGGATGAGTCCACTGAGTGCTGACTGAGTATTCATTTTCAGAATAAGATTTCCGAACGATTGTTGAATAACCCAGTCAGCACTCATGATGTCAAACAAGAATTGGCCTCACTACAAAATATCATCATAGAAACTGCTGAGGAAACCACTGGTTTTGTGAAAAAGAAGAAGCAAGACTGGTTTGATGACAACGGTGATGAAATCTCATGCCTCATCAATGCCAAATGGGAAGCCTATCGGTCCCTTCCTCAAGATCCATCCTCCAACAAATGAAGAACATCTGGTGGCAATAAAAAGCTGACGAGCTCCAAAGGCTGTGTGATGCTCATGACCTAAAGAACTTTTATGATGGCATAAAAGAACTATATGGACTATCTCACTTTTCCTCAGGCACTCTGAAAGCAGCTACTGCTACAATCCTTATAGATGGCCAGAAAATCCTGGAGCACTAGAAGGAACACTTTTTTCATGCTTTAAAACTGAAACTCTACTGCTGCTGAGGATTTTCTTCAAGAAGTGCCACAACATCCCCACCAGCCATGGATGGCAATTCCACCAAGGTACCTGTAATTTTGTGGGGCTCTGAGTAAGCTGAAACCCAGAAAGGCTCCTGGGGAAGATAACATCCCTCTGGAGTTAATTCAGAAGGGAGGTGTGCCTCTAAAGATAAGGCTCTTCACATTCATTCTCTTGATTTGGGAAACTGGTGAAGTGCCTGATAACCTTAAGAATGCCACCATTATCACCATCTTTAAGAAAGGTGATTGTAGTATTTGTAGCAACTATCATGGCATATCGTTGCTATCCATCCCTGGAATCCTGCTCAGTCGCCTGCAAATTATCTCCAAAAGGGTCCTCCCAGAATCTCAATGTGATTTCTGTATTTCCCGAGGCACAACGGACATGGGTTTTTTATGTGTGTGTGCAAGACATCTTCAAGAAAAATGCAGAGAACAACAGAATTTGCAATTTTTTAGTACTTTATGACCAGGAAAAAGCCTTTAAATTCTGTCCCAATATGTGCTATATGCCCTGAGCAATGATATCCTATGATAGTTGCTACAAATACTACAATCACCTTTCTTAAAAATGGTGATAATGGTAGCATTCTTAAGGTTAGTCTTCAAAGGCTTTGGCCTCACCATAAATGCTGAGAAAACCAAGATACTTGCACAACCTGCCACAAATACTACGCTCATCTTTCTTAAAGATGGTGATAATGGTGGCATTCTTAAGGTCATCAGGCACTTTACCAGTTTCCCACTCCATCCATAATTTCTTTCACCTCCATCATATTTGTTTTCAAAGTTAAATAACACCCATATTTCGTAAACTTTCTTCACAGAGGTGTCATGACACTTGGTCATCTTGTTTTCCTCTTTTTACATCTTTTCCAATGCTACAGCATCCCCTTTGAGGTGTAGTGACCAAAAACATTTACAATATTCAAAAGGTGTTCACACTCTCAGTTGGTATCAAGGCATTATTATATCAGCGATGTGGAATTTGCCTTTCTTTTTCCCTCACAGCAGATGCTCACTGCATTATCATCAAACTGTCTGACACAGCCCCAGGAAGGGTCCTATTCCTTATCTGTTAACTCAGACTTTAATATGAAGCTAGGATTCTTAGCACTGTGTAACCCTTCAATTGCCCACCACAGAAGAAAGGGATTGAATAAGCATGTTAGCCAATAAGACTTGCAGGCAGGCAATCTACAGGGCAGGGGGCCATTTTTATGACCACTTGTTAAAATTCACAACTGGCTGGAACATTAGTGCAAGCAAGGGTGTTCTTGATGGACTATTTGTCATGATTTTGATGAACCAGGCTACTTCCATTTTGTTTCTGATTCCATTTCAGGCTGCCTGGCCTTGGTTCAATTACACTCCAAAAGAGGGGGCCATGATCACTGGGAAAGTCCCTAATCCTTATCTGTTTCTCTAACCAATCAGATAAAACTCCACCTGTACCTAAAGGAAGGGGTAGGAGTCAATCATCTTAATTGGTTTCTCCCTTATCAGTGATCATCTTTGATAAGATTCTCTTATCTACACCAAACCCCTAAAGGTGGAGAGAAGTGCATCTCTTTTGCTATTTGAGACACTGCACAGAGCTCATTCTTTTGGCTCACCAGCTTGAGACTAAAATAGTTTTGTTGCCCTGATCTCTGAGAAGAGATAAAACATCTGAAGAGCAAGCCTTGCCTGAGGCTCTGCCAAAGGGAGAATCTAACTAACTATTTCTTTCTATATTCTGTCTTTGTTCTTTTTCAGATGCTTTGCTTAATAAATTGCTACTAAAGGATTTATTGAGTGGATGTCAAGTTAATCACGCTGACCCAGGTTTTTCCCTAAGCTCTCTGCTTTGTACACTACCACGTAAAAGATCACATACTCTCGGAAGTTAAAGGAGTGGAATCCACTCAGCAGGCTATGTTTCTGGATTGGCGAGGTGACAGGAGAGACTGCAGTCAGGAGTGTGCATGTGTATAGGAGGTTGCAGCAGTCCGCTGATCGCTACACGCCTCCCTCTCCTATGCCCTAGCCTAGCTGCGAGTGAGATACCATTCACTACCAAGAGAAACTTGGTTGAGTTCCATTCTGATGTCCCACCAGCACCAGGCAACAGCTTTTACATTCAGGTGTGTTTTAGCTATTGACTGGTTGCTGAAGGTGCTTTGAGTGGACTGGTGCTACAATCTAAAAATCACTGTGTTATTGTTGCTTTTATTTCACATTCATGTTTTCCTGTTAATCCTGTTGTAAGCTGCCTTGAGTTTCAGATTTGGGAGAAGGGTGTAATGAATGAAAGATTTAAAATTAATGTTTTTGGAAGAAGGTGTAATGTGAGAACATGGATGGACACTCTTTACGTCCATTTTGCTTTCCCCAGCAGAGAGATGAGATGTGCAGGACGATTTTCTGTCCACTAGCCTTTGAGAAGAATTCAACTCAAAATTCTTTCGTTCTTGAGAAGGGTGTAAAATAAATATATTTTACAGGTAAACTCAGAAAATAAAATTATCATAAACTACCATGCAAAAAAAAACGATTAAAGCCCAATGAGGGATCAATCAGCTGTAGTAAAAATGCTGTGATGGCTCTTAGAATTAATTTTAGCCTCATTGCCTGTGGCCTTATTATTACTAATATCCACATGGACACAATCACACAGAAAATTCTTTGTCTCTTGCAGAATAACAAAATGAGAAGGATGTTGGGAAAGTAAATGTGGCTAGTGATAGAAAAGAGTTGCTTGGATTTTCAAAGGTTTCTGATGTAAACATAATCCTTAAATCTTCTATGTGAGTTGTGGGGAAACTATCCGTGGATGGTGTGGTTCAGTTTCTCCTCAAATCTCTTTGCTAAATTTATTATGTTTATTATGGGGAAGAGATGATGTCCCTTCAATTTTATTGACAGTGAAATCTTTCATAGTTATGTGTGGATATTTAAACAGTAATGTTCACAGCTTTTGCAAATATTCCTTGCAAATGGTACACAAAAGAGTCAGGGCCTTGTTTTGCTTGACTGACAAACCAGACCAGAAATAGAAAATACAGGATGTTGCAGAAAAATAGCCCAGATGGTGAAATTGAGGTAATTACACTTGAATGCATGTCTTTAATCTAGAAGAGTTGGTTTAAACCAGGGATTCTCAATCTACAGCCTGTGGGCCAGATTCAGCCCACAGCACTATTTCATGTGGGTCACCACTGCCTCCACCACAGCAGGAAGTGCCATGTGGTGGAGAAAGGGCAAAATGGCCATCTGGCCCCCGAAAGTGTCTGAGGGAGCATAACCCGGCCCTCGTCTTAAAAAGCTTGAGAATTCCTGGTTTAAACCATTCAAGAATGAGAAGGGATAACCCGGCATCTACTTGAAAGCATTTATTAATGTCTTGTAAATTTTGAGAAGTGTGTCTCTGTGTGTGTGTGCATACGCAACACTTCTTATCTCTCAGTGTAAATAGAGGTCAGCAACAGTGCTTATGTTCCCTATTTCTGACAGGCTTGAATGACCATATTTGTTAGTTCATCTAATCAAGAGGACTCTAAGAGTATCATAAATGGGCTGACAGTGATTTGTTTCTAACTGGTTTTAACTGGTTTCGTGTATGGGTTTTAATTAACGTTGTGAGCCACCTTGGGTCACTTAGGTGAAAAAGACGGCTATATAAATCTAATAAATAAATGTAATAAATAAATAAATAAATAAGAACAGTGATGAGGGCTTGTGGATAATTTATCAAGGGTTTTGTGCTTCTTTGCAAGAAGATTGTTAGAAAGAAGAATGGTAACCCATTTCTACATTACAGGTGTAATTGTGTCGGTTTTGCAAGATAAGGCAATGGCTGCCAATTTTGTGGGATGTTTTTGTGAAATGTAATACTTCTAGTGCTTTTTCTATCCCCATTGTTGCCCAGTCACTTATCTGTCTGCCTCCCTTTTCTTTCTTCTTTATGACTACCTTGTCATTTTTTTTCCTTTTCCCCACCTCACTTTGTGTTGTAAGTTGTAGAAGTTGTTGCTTACTGCCACAAGTTTGCTTCCTTCCCTACATTTCATTCCCTGACTTCCCCTTCCTGTGTTTCATGGCATAAGCATTAGTAGTCATCAAAGAAGGCAAAGAAACTACTCTTGTTGCCTGCTGGCATCTGAGTATAAAGGACACAGCATGATGCTCACACAAAGCCACAAGTGCTCCTTTCTACAGTGCCTATTTGGTCCACAGAGTGATGGTTTGTGAGCTGGCAACCGTTTAGATTGTATGTAGCAAGCTAGACAGTTTACCACATCCTAAACTGAGTCAAGTAATGCATGCATTTACCATCTAAAGGGGTAAGTTCAGAGGGTAACATTTCCATTCATGGTAAGAGCTGGGAGCCTTTTGTTCTGTGAACTTGCTTGTACTTTCTCAAAAACTTCCCCAAAGTTGTATCCTATGTTCAGATATATTTCTGGCAATCTGAGAGCCTGCTTAGAAGAAAGACAGTAAAAAAATTATAATTAGGAACTGATTGCAGAGGAAGAATTAATAACCACCCACTCTGATCCCCTGACTCTCCTTTTCAGATGTCTTACCCTGACCCCTAGCATCTCTGTTTACAAGCAATGACAAGCGTAGGCACTCACATTCATTTTGCTAAATATGGCTTTCCCTTTCAAAAGTAATACATCACCTCCATTCCCTTTATTCTATTCAGTTGAGTCATATGTCTGCAAAATGAGCAGGTCCAGCCAGCCAACATTATTTTTATCTTGCCCTGGAGAAATTCAGTAAATTCACTGCTAAACTCTGAAGGGGAAATGCTTTTTCCTGTATATCTGATATAAATCAGGGGCTCCAAATGACAAGCTTATGGCAATAGAGATGATCCAGACAGAAAAAAACCATGAACATATTATTCTTTCCAAGTTACCCAATAAAAATATCAAATTGTGTTTCTCATTTTGTAAAAATAGTAGTGACTTCTTTCAGAATGATTAGTCAAATTGTGGTCTACATTAACCACAACAATTTCATGGAATTCTTTTTACAAGCAATTGGTCTGTTGGAGACAAACCATGGGGAATATGGCCCATTACCTTCATTCCCTGCTGATGAGCATCTAGAAATGTTTAAAAAGACATTGTTGGAACAGCTTGATAGATTAATATATAGTTCCCATCACTGGAGCCCCCAATTTTGATAGTCAGTTTCACATTCATCCTGAGTTGTTGCACATGCTGGCTGAAGAATGTAATAGGACTTATAATGCAATGATAACTGAGAACACAAAGTAAAGATCTACAGAATAAAATAAAATCTTGACCTAGCCAACGGAAGTGATCCTAGTATTGTTACAGAAGAACCTCTTCTGACCATGTCTCAAATCTCTGTCTTTAGCAATATGGTACAGCTGCTTGTGTCATGTCTGAGCGCATGTCTGATGCTATATGGTGCACAAATTTTCCTGATCCTAAGCAAGCCTGTGAGCAATTAATGCAATATACAGTAGTATGATCATATAAGTGCAACCCATGTGCCTGGTTTCATAACAGTTGTGGGACTAGTGATACATAGGGTTGCCATAATTCTCTCCCAACAAACCGGGACAGCCATGTGGCATCATTGCATCCTTCAAACTGTGCATGCGTCACAGTTCTAAGACCCCACAGAAACCCCCTTCCAGGGCGGGCAGCCACCATCAGTTTTCAAAAAGATATAGCCAAGAGGTTGTTTCCCATATGATTCTTCTTGCAAAAGATGATTATTGATGGTTCTATTTTTATTTCTTTTCCCATCTCTGCCCCAGCTCCTGCCAACCTAGCTGTTTGAAAGGAAGAAATTGCAAGTACTATAGATATATAGGGACCACTTTGGCGGGAAGGTAACAACATTCTGGGCATTCAAGTATCTAGTCATGCCTGCCACATGACCATGGAAACGTCTGCAGGTGCAGACAGCACTGGCTCTTCAACTATGAAGCAGAGATGAGCACTGAACCCTAGAGTTGGATACAAATGGCTTTCGAGCAAGTGTGACCTTTACCTTTTTAAAATTTATTTGGCCACTCTTTAAATCACTCTTCCTCCCCCTGAGGTCACCCCCTCCCCTTCACACACACACACACACACACCATTGAAGTAGACTCATCCTCAAACCCCACACAAGGATCCCTTGGAAGAAAGTTCTAAGTAGGGGCCCAGAATAGCAATGCAGCCCATGGAGCCTCCATGGAAGGGACTTATTTTGCAATGGACAAATCTTCACTTTTTGTCCTCCCTCTCTAGGAGTAGCGACTCTATGAAATTAACCCTTTATTTCCAGGATTTTTACATGTTTTTTGTTGAACCAGCCAGGACTGCTTCAACCCAGGAAAATCACAGGAAACCAGGCTATATGGCAGCTCTAGTGATACAGGTGGTTGCACAAGAGGGGGGAAATTGATTGCTGCTGGTTAAAAATTTGATTGCCTTTACATATTCAGTTTTTATGAACTATACTACAGTAAAAGTATCCCTTCTATTCCTTTCACAAAGCAAACTAAAACTGAAGTTTTCTGAGCTTGAAGAGCCATGTCTCTATAACAAAATCCTGTTGATTAGTACATAAATTACTCTAGAATAGATCCACTGAATCAATGAAACTTATGGAGGACTTGATTCACTAAATTGCCTTTGATTCAGTGGGCTTGCTCTTGTGCTAAAGTCTTACCACTGTTGAAAATTTGGCCATGTCTGGCTATATTGGCACGGTGAGACAGTACTTCAAGGATGTCACCTCTAGCAAATAATCTTTCTTTTTAATAGTTTCTGCAATTTGCACAAAATAGGCACAGCTAGGCATTGTTTCTTTTCCCTTTTGTGACGTTCAGCACAAATGTACACAGATCAAGCAGAACAGTACTAATTGACTAATCACAAAGACTCAGTTGTCTCATGCAGCGCTACTATTTTCATTCTAAGAAAATGATTATTTGAGAAGTAAGAATTTTACAAAACTGCTTAAATAGTCAGGCAAAATCACCCACATTTTCTTGAAGATCAGCCACAAACTATCCTGCAGTAGTTAAGTTCAAAGAGAATTTTTGTTTAAGTTGCCTTGTTACTCTTTTATCTTTGAGATATCTCATTTTTAAAAAGTTGTTTTATGAAGTATTCCCATTCCTATGTTAATTTCATCATCTTCTGTACATCTTCTTCTTCAAGTGCCGTAGCCAATTCCAAATATTGCCTATCATCATGGTGATCCACCACGAAGATTGCCCTGGAAATAATACAATGAAGTAGTCTTCCATTTGCCTCCCTCATTGCAGAATGACACGCATATCACTAATCCAGTTCTGTTCGTCAATTTCTGCTCCTGAGCCCTTTTGGCACACAAAGCCCCTCATCAGCCCCAAGCCAGTAATAATGAAGCTGCTGCCCTCCATTAAGATGGGTTCGAGTGGGATTTAATCCACTTGTGGACCATCACCCTTCCTTATGGACTTTGTATCCAAGTCTGTTAGCCCTCAGGGTTGTCAGGTTAGTTAACCACCACCTGATAATCAGTGTTGAGTTACTGGCAGTATGCTCTACTCTATTACCACAGTAGGATAACTTGGCCAGACTGGTCTTCTGATCATATTCATGACAAATGAGTTCAAGAGGAGCTACTCAGCTTTCCAAAACCCCAAAATGCAATGAGATACTTCAGATCCAAACTTTCTCACATTCTATGCCAGCCTGTTAGTTTTTGACTGTGGAGCCCAATATTTACAAGATTAACAATTGGCAATCTGAACCATCTGCTTCCATTGCAACCAGGAACATCTGGCAGTAAGGCTCAATAACCTTGTCAGCTTCTCATCACGTTAGCTGTTATGAGGGAGCCAGTACCATGTGAGAGCTATTTTTAGTGGAATTTTTTTTCTGGCAACCTATGAACATGTAGTTGCTGTCAGAGAGCAATTTAGGATTGGATCATTTGTGAATGTCTCTTTTTATCCTGCATCCTTTCAGGATTGATTAGACCTACTGACTGAATGAGAAGTATGGTGTGTTAAATGGACATACAATGATACCTCATACAACGTCCAAACTTGGTTCCACAAGGTTGGACTTTATACGAATTTGGACTTTGTATGAGGCATGCAAAACCCTAGCTGTGATGCCTCATACAATGTCCAAATCCTTGCCATGATGCCTCGTACAACGTCATTTCCTTAAAGATACATTGTACTGTAACAGCACAGACTTCAGGGCAAAGCCAATGAAACAGACAGGAAACTGACAGAACTTTAAGAAATCATTGTCTAAAGGCTAAATACATTGCAAAAAACATGTCAATCAACCCTGGTTGTCCAAGAAGAATGCTGCAAAAATCCCAGGAATGCTTCTAAAAATCCTGATGAAAAAATTCCAAAAATCCAAAAACATCCTCAAAACCACTCCTAAACACTCTTTGCCTTATGCAAAACGTACAAGAGCAATGCATGCATGTGTCCTGCCTTTTATACTGCCCAAAGGAGGGAGGAAAAGCGGCAAGGGTGTAGGAAGAAAGCAAGGGAGGGAGAAAGATACACCCAGAAATAGAAACAATAACTATGGAAATAAATGAATACGAAAAAATTAATGTGTAGTATACATGAGAAAATAATCAAACATGAACAAGCCCACCAGAGAAAAGAGCTAGTAAGAAACAAACACTATAGAAGCTAGGCACACACCAAGGAAAAGTCCAAAAGGTACAATTGACAACTATCGAGAAAATCCTTTATGAGGATTCTTTCTGAGGTGATTTGCAGCGCGTCTTTACAGATCTTGATAAAGAGCACGAAATATTCTCTACCGGAAGAATATCACCTGATTCTGCCGCTACCACGTTCCTCTTTTGTGACGTTGCATAGCCCTCCCGGCTGCCTGTATTGTACATCGTACCTCTTCTCATACCTTATATGATTGTTTACATGGACTCTTTATGGATTTTTGAAACGGACTTTTGACCTGTTCCTGTCGCTACCACATTCCTCTTCTTGACGTTTACATAGCCCTCCTGGCTGTCCTTATTGTACATCGTACCTTTTTGCGAATCTTACATGAATGTTTACACGGACTCCATATGGATTTTTGATACGAACTTTTTACATGTCACTCCGGAACTTGCCCTCCAGATATTTTCTACTTTGTTATGACTTTGATATGGACTCCATGACTAGGCTCCACTATTTCGATATGTTGTAAACTTAGGACATACTATTTGTTCAGATTTCCATTTTCTCGATAGTTGTCAATTGTACCTTTTGGAATTTTCCTTGGTGTGTGCCTAGCTTCTATAGTGTTTGTTTCTTACTAGCTCTTTTCTCTGGTGGGCTTGTTCATGTTTGATTATTTTCTCATGTACACTACACATTAAATTTTTCGTATTCATTTATTTCCATAGTTATTGTTTCTATTTCTGGGTGTATCTTTCTCCCTCATTTTATACTGTCCAGGCACATTGTAACCTGGGAATAACCTCAATGCCTCATACAAAGTCACAGCGACTTTATATGAGGCAACTTTTTTCAAGGAAATAGGCGATGTTGTATGAATTCGATGTTGTACGCAGTGGACTTTGTATGAGGTATTACTGTGTTTTTTTGTTTAATGAGATAAGCACTTCCCAGCTTTATTTCTGCCTTGGCCCCTTACATGCTTCACTGCTTCAATTGTGTTCAGATTCTACCCATAAGGAGGCCTTCTGTGGTTGAAAAAAAATGGAAAACATAATAGTTGAACCAATTTTTAAGGGTAATTTTCCTCATCTATCATTGCAGATGAGCCTGATATAAAATCTTTATTTTTATTAAACACCACAATGCAAGCTTTCACATGCCTGACAAAGGTTTGGAGCAGAGCTCAGGAATTATTTTGCATTATTCCTCTCCCTTCTCAAATTATTCATTTTATTTATTTCAAGCTGGAATGGAAAGGACAGATTATTATTTGGGCACTGAGGGAAAACTATGTTTGGAATCAGTTATTTCCAGGCAGAGGAAAATAATTAAATATGCAACCACAATTAATATGGCACTGTCTGTGTTAATGAAACTTCATTAAAGACTGATGCTGCTAAAATGTACATTGTACATTTCCAGCTGACAGAGAAAAGTGTGTGTAATAGTTATCTATTAACTGATAATTTAAACTGACTCCAGAAAAGCACTCAAGAGTCAGAATCTCAGTGATATCTTCCTTTCCTGTCAGCTTTGCCAGGCTCTTCATTGCTCGCAATGGACACTTAAATGGAGAAATGCAACTCCCAGCATGGAAGGATTATCTCTCTAATCTTCTTTAAGGCTTGTCTTTGATATCCTACCAATGTGAGATTGTTGGCAAAAGCCAAGAAAGAATAAGCCTGTCAGAAATTCCAGGGTACTCAGAACTGGTGCTTTTGTAGTTGTAGTTCTTATGTATGGAAAGATGTGTATGGATGTGTTTACATATCAAGCAATGGCAGGGTGCTTAAAATGGGAGCTGCACTAATACCAACTCACTTTTCACATCCTTCTAGCCCAGTCCTGTGTACTAAGACAGCCAGTGTTTTTCTAAGATCTCAGCACTTGAGCAGACTTCTGCCCCAACCTGCATTTTGATCCTTTTAAAGAACCCACGGGGGGGAGGGGGGTGTTCATAAGCAAAACAAACAAAAATGATTCAAAGGGTTCTGGAGTTCATGAATTCTCCTATTTGTTGCAGCTTAATGCTGCAATGAAGTAAAAGAAACAATGCTTCTGAAGTAGTCTAGGCAGATGGATCTTCACTTATTTCATTACTAGCATGTTTTGCCTGGCAAGCCTGACAGGTTTGAGTTGTGCAGCCCAGCAGAGGTGTGTGTGCATGGGGGGTGGGGGGAGGGAGCTATTTTCCTCCTCAACTGTTTCGAAGGTTGCTTCATGTAAACCTTTGAAACAGTTATTTGGGGGGAAAACAAAGGCAGTAGGCAGCTATTCATGAGGGGAGGCGCTCTCTCTGGCGGATGGCTGGCTGCCGCCTTTCTATTACCTCCACCGCTGTTTCATGTTAGCTTTCAAAACAGCAGTGGGGGTAATACAAAGGTGGCAGCCAGTGATTCACCAGGGAGAGTTCCTCCCCTGATGAATCACTGTCTGCTGTCCCCTCCTCATCTTACCTTGATGCCGGTGGCGGCCTCATCGCATGTTCGGTGGACTACCAGGGAGGAGGGGGAGTCCCTCTTCTTCCTGTTGCTCCGGGGATGAAGGTCGGTGGTGGTGTCACCGTGGATTTGGCAGGGCAGGTGTTCCAGGGCTGGTAAAGTGCTGCGTCCACCTTTGGCGGCCTTGCGCTCCCACTGCATGAGGTGTTATTTTTATTTTATTTTCCATGTGCTGCGCTTTCCTGACCTCCTTCGTGCTCACATCCCTCAGCCTGATTGGCTGAGGGGTGGAGCGGCACAGAGGACGCTGGGCCATGTAGGTTTTTTTTGTCCGGTTTGTGGGGCAGTTGCCCCATTCTCAGAGACCGGACCCTTGTGGTGACCCTTGGACAGTCGAAAGGTAAGTGTTGCTGGCTCTGTTTGGGATGGTTGGGCCGGGTGTGGCTGCTATTGTCGGACACGCACCAAGGTAGCCTCTCCTTATAGGTAAAGATTACATATTAGCACAAAATGTTTCAAAGGCTTCCTCTCCACTTGTAACATTGTGAAAGTTTGGTGAATTATTTCTTTTGCATTGCACACTTTATTTCACACAGAAATATTGCTCGGTATCTTCTACAATGGAAATCATTCAGTAGGTGGCCTTTGTTTGCCAGAGTGAATGTTGCTCACCAAAAAACAAAAGGTGTAAAAGTGCTTCCCTTGTCATGGGCACTGCGGCGAAGAGAGGAAGCCACCTCCACAATCACCATGACACACTTTCCTCCTGACACAATTTGGCCAAAGCATTTTGCTGAAAATGCAAGGTTTTTATTGCTAAATATAATGTGGTTCACTAATGGTGCTGTTAATAACAATAAAACATAATATGGCATGGCACCTTTTTTTACTGAGGACAAGAGAATTTGTGAATATTCAGTACAGTAAAACCTCTCATAAAGAGTGCCTCACTTAGAGACAAACTCACTTAAAGAGCAGAATTTTCTCTGAATGGTCGTCTCACTTAACAACTAAAACCAACCAAAAACTTGCTTAACAACTAAATTGGGGTTTGCAATCCCCACCTCACCAGAAGTCACAATTGGTCACTTACAAAGGTGTTTCGCTTAAAGAGTAAACTCACTTAAAGAGCAATCCCATAGAACACATTATGCTCTTTAAGCGAGGTACTACTGTACTCCCTTGAAATGGGCTGTTGAGTGTGAGAATGCAAGCGCGGCGCCAAAATGGCCGCCGCGCTATTTGCGGGGCCCCCCACCGGACTTGGACATCCGGGTAGTTAGGGGGCGTGGCCAGCACCCTTTAAAAGGGGTGGCCACGAGGCAGCCGCGCTGCCATTTCACGAAGCGACGGAGAGGAGAAGTTTTTCCCCTTTTGCTCCGTCGCTCTTCCCTTCAGCTGGGAAGCCTTTTCTGGGCAGCGGTTCCTTCTTAGCTTCTTTCTTCGGCTTCCCAACGACTGCAGCCATGCCTTCCAAAAAGAAGGCGATGGCGAACGCGGTTCGCTCTTCGCGGAGGCGCCAGCCGGGTCGGAGGACCGCGACTGCACCCCCTCAGCAGGCCCCCTTTCCGGGGGTGCCCACCAGGACCGGTGGGATGGGGGCGATTGCTCCCTGGCCTGAGGCTGAGCAGCCTCAGCCCGGCCCTGCGGGGGATTCGGCCCCCGGCCCGCAATTAGAGGCCACCGGCCCGGGCCCGGCGCATAGCCAGGCTGGGACTTCGGGCCTTGGCATCCAGCTTCCAGTGGTGGGCTGCAATCAAGGGGGTTGGCTGGGTTCCCTTCCCTGGCAGGGCATGCTCCCCGCCCCGCAGGGGCTGGTGGTTGGGGCATGGCCATATTCGGGCCCTGGGGTCCAGAGACCTGGCCCGGTGCCGGCGACCGGTGGGCCGGCCGGCCCTTTGCCACCCATTAGTATTGGGGGCTATGTAAATGTTGATGCCCTACTGGCCCGCGTCGCAGCTCTGGAGGCATCCTTAGGGGTAGTTATTCCATCCGGGGCACCATTTAGTTTACAGGTCAACTCAGCGCTTGCCGGTCCTCGGCAGGCGGCCGACAGGGTTGAGCTGCCTGAGGCGAATAGGTCGGCCTCGGCCGCAGCCTCGCAGCTCCCCACGCAGCAGATCCCGCCAGCAGGTAGTGGTCAGGTCCCATCTTCGAGCTCGGTTGCGGTTGCGAGCTCCGACGCCCGCAGTGGGCTGGAACCCCCAGTGGGGGCGGCCCACGGGGATGCAACTTGTGAGTATACGGTCCAATCTAGTGCACCCACGACACAACCCACACTGGGGGGAGGCTTGCAGTGGCCGTGGCCTCGCCTGGCTGGGGCAGCGGGTCAGTCGCCGCCGGCCCATCTTGGAACGGCTCCCGCACTCCAGGGCCCCTCTTGGGGCGGGGTACCCTGTCCCGCGGGGAACTTACTGGGGGTGGCGGGGCTGGTCCAGGCTCCTTTCAGGGTGCCCAGTACTGTCAATGTTCCGGTGTCGGCCTTGCCGACGGCAGGTTATTCGTTGCCCCTTGGGGACCACCTGGCCCAGGCCACCAAGGAAAAGATATGGCGGGGGGAGTACGTGGACATTTTCTCCCTCTTGAATAGAGAACCCACCAAGGAAGAGAGGAAGGGGCAGGACGAGAAGGACAAGGAGCAGTCTCGTCGACGTAAGCCGCCATGTACATGGGCCAACTGGTTACCCG
The DNA here is from genome assembly GCA_035047345.1 of Bradypodion ventrale. Lineage (NCBI taxonomy): Eukaryota > Metazoa > Chordata > Lepidosauria > Squamata > Chamaeleonidae > Bradypodion > Bradypodion ventrale. The sequence goes on along the minus strand of JAWDJE010000004.1, from coordinate 132,882,244 downwards.
CGTACCTTATATACATGGCGGTGTATCTCAGGGCCCGGCCTGACCTGGCAATTCCAATGGTCCAGTATTTGGACAACATATACCGGGCGATGGTTGATTTCCCTGGCCCGTCGTGGTTGGCTTACGACGAGGAATTCCGTATGAGAGTGCCCCTACACCCAGAGATGAGGTGGGATGAGCCCTGCCAGAAGCTGTGGCTTCTGTATATGACCCCCATGCGCCCGGCGCCAGGGGAGAGGTACCATTGTGGGCATGCGGTCCAGCGAGCTGCTCCAGCCCAGGCACCCCGCCAGGTGGCGGGGCAGGGGGTCCCAGCCCGCCTGCTGTGTTGGAGCTTCTCGGCCAATGGTGCATGTAACAGGAAGCAGTGCCGATACAGGCACGAGTGTCCGTCTTGTGCTGGCCCCAATGCCACCTCCGCGTGTCCTAAGGCGGGCGGACTGCGGGGCAGAGGTAGAGGTGGACAGGGAGCAGGCAGAACTGCCGCAGAGGGAGCTGGTCAGGCAAAAGGCCCCCTCCCCAATTAATGTGGACATGTTGGAGCGTTGGCTCACGATGTACCCGAGGAGGGCAGACGCAGCTTACCTGCTTGAGGGTTTTCAGCAGGGGTTTCACATTCCTTTCATGGGGGTCAGGTCCCCTCAAGATGCACTCAATCTGTTCTCACTCAGGGGAAGGGAGGAGGAGGCTGCCATGAGCATTGCTAAGGAGGTTGCTGCTGGCAGGGTTGCTGGCCCTTTCCCTCTCCCACCATTTCCCAACCTCAGGGTTTCCCCGTTGGGGTTGGTGCCCAAGAAGTCACCGGGAGAGTTCCGTTTGATACACCACTTGTCTTACCCGGCTGGCTGTTCAGTCAACGATGCTATCCCTGACGTCCTTTGTTCGGTCGGGTATGCATCTTTTGACCAGGCCCTGCGCATGGTGCGCTCATGTGGCCCAGGTGCACTACTAGCTAAGTGCGACATTAAGTCCGCGTTCCGTCTCCTGCCAGTGCACCCGGGCGACTTTGAGTTGCTGGGTTTCAAGTTCCGGGGTGGATTTTATTTCGACAAAGCCATGCCTTTTGGCTGCTCCATTTCATGCTCGGCATTTGAGCGGTTCAGCACCTTCCTCCAATGGGCCTTTGTTCGCAGGTCAGGGTCCCGGTCTGTAGCCCACTACCTTGATGATTTCTTATTCGGGGGTGAACGGGGCTGGGACACGTGCACACATCTCCTGAATACATTTCAGACGCTAATGAAGGAACTCGGTGTCCCTTTAGCGCCCGAAAAGACCGAGGGCCCTTCAACCAAGCTCACATTCCTGGGGGTTGAGATTGACACGGTTGTGCAGGCATCCAGGTTATCTGTTGATAAGGTTTCAAGGATCGTTGCACTCATTTTGGACTTGCTGGCAAAACGCAAGGTGTCCCTTCGGGAGCTCCAGGTGTTACATGGTCACCTCAAATTCGCTTGCAGGGTCGTCGCACCTGGCAGAGCATTTGCTCGACGCTTGTGCGACATCATGACTGGCTTGGCCAGGCCCCACCACAGGGTCCGACTTAACAAGGGCGTGAGGGCTGATATGCTCATCTGGCTCCAGTTCCTGAGGGAATTTAACGGGGTGTCCTTTTGGAGGTCCGACCTTTTGGTTTCCCCTTGTTTTCTGGTTCAGTCGGATGCATCAGGGTCCCTGGGTTATGGGATTTACTTTGAAGGGAAGTGGGCCTACAGCAGATGGCCGCCAGCCTGGTGGGGCACGGACCGCTTGTGCGATATCACGTATCTGGAATTTTTTCCCATTCTGGGAGCTTTGATGCTATGGGGCGAGGAGTAGGCCAATCCGGTCGTCCATTTCTGGTGTGACAGTGCGGCAGTTGTCCGCATTGTCAACTCACAGACATCTAAATCTCCAAGGGTTATGGAACTGGTTCGCCAGTTTGTGTTGCGCAGCCCACGCCTCAATGTGCTTTTTAGGGCTGGACATGTTCCAGGTATTAATAACGATATTGCTGACGCTTTGTCCCGCCTGCAGATCCCCCGGTTCCGTGCCTTGGCCCCGGACGCAGAGGAATTTCCCTCACCGCTCCCGGACGAGAAATGGAAGCTTGGCAAGGAGAGGTGAACCGGGCGATCAGCATGTCACGGCTGCCTGATCAATCACGGCTGCCTGAAAGTTGGCCCATCCCAGTGGCTCACGTCCTCCAATTTATGGTTTGCTTACATGTCCAGGGCTTAGCCCCCGCACCATAGCATCCAGGCTGTCAGCGCTGGCATTCATGGCCGAGGTGGGTGGTTTTGCTGACAACACAAATAATTTCGCATACGACATGTTTTGGAAGGGTGGGCGCGGGAACGTGGGCGCAACCCGGACGACCGCCACCCTATTTCTTCAGGGGTACTTACCCACCTTGCACGGGGTTGGCATGACCTGTGTTTCGACAGGTATGAGGCAGCCCTGTTTCACGTGGCTACTACGGTGGCCTTTTTTGGAGCGCTCCGCATCAGTGAGCTGGTGCTACTGTCTAAGGCGGATGCGAGTCGTAGGGCACTGGAATTCGAAGATGTCTATGTTTCCAATGATTGGGCTCAGCTGAGGATACGCTCCTCTAAGGTTGATCAGCATGGTGTAGGCAGTGGTGTAAGACTGCTACGATGTTCCATGGCTGACATCTGTCCGGTTGGTGCCCTACAGGAGTCCCTTGCACTACGTGGTACGCACCATGGCCCGTTTTTTCTGTCACCAAGATGGGTCTCCCCTTACTAAATTTCAATTTTGGAAGGTGACCGGTAAGGCACTAGCCAGTTTTGGCCCCCCTGGGGCTCGCTCCCGCACCCATTCATTCAGGATAGGGGCGGCTTCTGCCGCAGCGGCGTTTGGGTACTCTGGGGCTGAGATATGCACCATGGGAAGGTGGGGATCACAATGTTTTTGGTTGTATGTTCGCCCTCTTCAACAGTGAGTACCAGTTAAGTCACTGCCCTGTTTCCTTTTTTCCTTGACAGACCCTGGGTGTCGTTTTACACTGGTGACAGTATGGCTAGTGGGCCACAGCTATGTGCACAGGGCAGCACAGTTTGCTGTGGCGACAGAGTGGGGACCCCTGCTGGGACTGGGTGCATCCGCAAGTCCCAGGTGGTACAGTAAGCGCGGAATGTTATGGCGGGAACTGTTGCCATTCCTTTTCTCCATCAGGAATGCTAACCTGCCTGATGTCTTGATTATACACCTTGGGGGTAATGATTTGGGACAGGTCACGGGCCTATCGCTGAAGCATGCGATTTACGGTGACCTGGCCTACTTGCATTATGTGTGGCCTGCCACAGCCCTGCTTTGGTCGGACATGATACCGCGGCACGCTTACAGGGGAGGGTTGGCCCTCCAGGCCCTTGATCGGGCTTGGCGCTCGGTGAACAGGGCTATTGCCTGGTTCTTTCTGGACAAGGGTTGGGGGCACGTCATACGACACCCCACTATCAGTCTACAAAATTATGCTCTTTACTCAGGGGATGGGGCCCATCTGTCGCAGGGAGGTATGGACCTCCTGTTGTGAGATTGGCGAGCAGGCCTGTTGACCGAGCTGATGGTCTGGGGGGAGGGGCGGTGAGCCTTTTGTTGAAGCCTCCCCGTGTGGCGGGTAGCACTGGTAAGGTAAACATTTATGACCCACAGGTATCCGGCAGGTTCACAATTGACTGGACAACACTAGACTGGCACAAGTTGATTAACGTTGTCCGGTCAACGATGAACCAGGCAATGGGGTGATGGCACGAGCTAGGCAGCAGGCATCACCCTGTTATTTTACGGATACGCGTCAGAGGGTGGGGTCAGTAGTTAGATTGTTGACTACGGTCAACAATTTGTTTGTTGTCAACAAACACATTGATACAAATGGATACATTGTAACCAATTGCCATTGGCAATTTTGGGTGGAACCTTACCAGTGTTACTTCGGCCTGCTTGCCTTAAGAATTATAATTGGTTGAATACCAATAGAAATTTATAATTCGGACTAGGGCATGAATCAATAAATGTGGCCCAATGCCGTTATCCACTTTTACCAGTGTCTGAGTCCTTTATTGGGGGGTGTGCCTGCAAAGATATGCTGCTCAAAAAAATAAAGGAAAAAACTAAACAACACAATGTAACTGCAAGTCAATCACACTTCTGTGAAATCAAATTGTACACCCTGGTAGCAACACCGATTGACATTCAATTCTACATGCTGTTGTGCAAATGGAAGAGACAACAGGTGGACACCAGAAGCAATTAGCAAGGTATCCCCAATAAAGGTGTGGTTCAGCAGGAGGTGACCACAGACCACTTCCCAGTTCCTTTGCTTTCTGGCTGATGGTTTGGTCACTGTTGAACGCTGGTGGTGCCTTCACTCTAGTGGTAGCATGAGACGGAGCCTACAACCCACACAAGTGGCTCAGGTAGTGCAGCTCATCCAGGATAGCACATCAATGCGAGCTGTGGCACGAAGGTTTGCTGTGTCTGCCAGCGTTGTGTCCAGAGCATGGAGGTGCTACCAGGAGACAGGCCAGAACACCAGCAGATGTGGAGGAGGCCGTAGGAGGGCAACAACCCAGCAGCAGGACCACTACCTCCACCTATGCAAGGAGGAACAGGTGGAGCACTGCCAGAGACCTGCAAAATGACCTCCAGCGGGCCACCAATGTGCATGTGTCTGCTCAAACGGTCAGGAACAGACTCCATGAGGGTGGTATGAGGGCCCAACAACCACAGGTGGGGTTGTGCTCACAGCCCAACACCGTGCAAGATGTTTGTCATTTGCCAGAGAACACCAAGATTGGCAGGTTCGCTACTGGTTCTCTGTGCTGTTCACAGATGAAAGCAGGTTCACATTGAGCACATGTGACAGACGTGTCAGGGTCTGGAGACACTGTGGAGAATGTTATGCTGCCTGCAACATCCTCCAGCATGACTGGTTTGGTGGTGGGTAAGTAATGGTGTGGGGTGGCATTTCCCTGTAGGGCTGCACAGCCCTCCATGTGCTCGCTGGAGCAAGGCCACCATTAGGGGGGACAAGGGGGACTGCCATCCTGGGCCTGGAGCTGGCAGGGGCCTGACGGCACTATGTTAATTTTTTAAAGAAAATTAATAATTTTTTTAAAAAAATTATTATTATTATTTACTTTTTTATGCATGGTGCGCAGTTCCACTGTGCATGCCCCGACATCACCAGAGGGCTTGCCTCCACCTCCGCCTCGACACAGAGCAGTGTGGGTTTGGCTAGGGGGAACTTGCTGGTGTTGCACACACTTCTTTTTTAGGCTCATCTGTCTGTACTTCCTTTCTGCGTGCGGCCTCCGGCAATTGCTCCTACATGTGCCTTGCTCACCCAGGGCTGAAGCCTGAAGGTTGCTGGAGGAAGAAGCCCCGCTCATTGCTCATCATTAGGAATGTAAATAGCGTTCTGTGTGCTCCGGTGTTTAGTCATACCTGCCACATGTCCATGGAAACATCTGCGAATTCAGACATCGTTGGTTCTTTGCCTGTAATCAGAGATGAGCACTGAACTCTAAAGTTGGATACAACTGGCTTTCAAGCAAGGCTTAAAGACTAACTGCTGTATTTTAATGTGAGATTTTGTGGATCAAGGCCACTGGCTCTTTGGCTGTAATCAGAGATGCAGAGGAAACAGGGAAAGCTGTCTGAGGCAAAATCAATAAAGTCCAAACTATATCCATAAAGTAACTGAAGATTAATGAAATAAGTATATCTGATATAGTTTGGATATAGTTTGTACTCTTTACATACAGAATGTAGCTCTTTATGCTACAATACTATTTCATCTTCGTTGATTTCTTTTGGGAAATTGTGTATTCCAGCCACCACCGCCACCCAAATGCGAGGAGAGAGAAGAGTGTGTGTGTGGGGGAGGTGGGGAGGGCAATAGAATTGCTCAGTACAGAGCCCAGAAATTTCTGATGGTGGCCCTGCACTGGAGGTAGCCTGACTGCCATTAGGTACTGGGATGAGATCCTCAGACCCCTTGTGAGACCATATGCTGGTGCGGTTGGCCCTGGGTTCCTCCTAATGCACGACAATGCTAGTCCTCATGTGGCTGGAGTGTGTCAGCGGTTCCTGTAAGACGAAGGCATTGATGCTATGGACTGGCCCGCCCGTTCCCCAGACCTGAATCCATTTGGGCACATCTGGGACATCATGTCTCGCTCCATCCACCAACGCCACGTTGCACCACAGACTGTCCAGGAGTTGAGGTTTGCTTTAGTCCAGGTGTGGGAGGAGATCCCTCAGGAGACCATCCGCCACCTCATCGGGAGCTTGCCCAGGAATTGTAGGGAGGTCATACAGGCACGTGGAGGCCACACACACTAGTGAGCCTCATTTTGACTTGATTTAAAGGCATTACATCACAGTTGGATCAGCCTGTAGTGTTTTCTTCCACTGTCACTCTGAGTGTAACTCCAAATCCAGACCTCCATGGGTTGATGAATTTGATTCCCATTGTTAAGTTTTGTGTGATTTTGTTGTCAGCACATTTGACTACAATATGTGAACAACAATAGGAATACTGTACAGTATTTCAATCATTCAGATCGTGGGATGCCTTATTTTTGTGTTCCCTTTATTTTTTTAGCAGTATACATTTCTGACTGACAATCCTTCAGATCTGCACATAACTTTGTAATGTATGGCTATTTTGTGTGTATGCTGTAGTGGAAGCTACAAATTCTCAAAAGGTCGAGACACCTCCAAACATCTCTCTCCACAATGGCAGCACTCCCTTTCTTTATCCTACAGCTTTGGATTTTCCATTTTCTCAGTTTAAATTGTTGAACTTCTCTGAAAACATTTTCATGTTGGGTGGAAAACAAAAGGTCTGTATGCTTATTGCTACACCACTATTGCTCTTCCCTGGTCTAGAATGGAATAAATTTCCCTCAATTGGTTAATTTCAAGTGACTAAGACGCTGACTGGAAGACGGGAGGTCAGCAGTTTGATACCCAAATACTACAGGACAGAATGAGCTCCTGTCTTTGTCCCAGCTTCTGCCAACCTAGCAGTTCAAAAGCAAGAAATTTCAAGTAGATAAATAGGGACCACTTTGGTGGGAAGGTAAACAGTGTTCCATGAGCTCCGGTGTCTAGTCATGCTTTCCACATGACCATGGAAATGTCTGCAGAAGCAAACAGCACTGGCTCTTCAGCTATGAAACAGAGATGAGCACTGAACCCTAGAGTCAGATATGACTGGCTTTCAAGCAAGGGTGAACTTTACCTTTATACAAATCCTGGTCCAAAATGAACTGAACCTTCCACAGTAGATGGGATCCAAGTGACGTCATTGTAGAACAGCCTATTTTTCAACAAAATCACCTTAGTCTGATATTTGTACCATATTCTCCTCCCCTCAGGATCACTGGTCTGTGGATACTCCTCTATCCTTCAAGCCTGCATCACCAAGCCTGTAATATGTCACTTTCTATTGTACTCAGCCTGTGAATATATTGAGCACAAGACACATAATGTCATGTCTTATTAACTTGATAAATACATCACATTCTCAAACAAAAGCATTCCTTAAATGCAGGTGAAATGGCTGACTATAGAGCTAAATTTCCACTTGAAAGAATAAACAGATTTCAAGTTAGAATTAACCTGGTCCACCAATGCATGGTCTCAAAACCAGAAACCTACAGTATGTAAAACTTTCTTTAACAGAAAAAGGTGATATTTACATTTGTATACATTTTATTGTGCTATCTCTTTTTCTTTAAAATGCACAAACATTTTCATACATATGTATTTGAGGTTGTTGAAAACAAAAGGGGAAAGATAATTCACATAAATATATAAAACTTTAATTAAGGGCAACTGTGAAGGAAAGTGTGCCTGCAAAAATTGTTCAATGTTGCCACCTATAGGTTTTGGCCTCTTGTTGTATTTCTAAAGAATGCTAACATTGGGGGGGGGGGGGGGGGGTTGAGACTGCTTTTGTTTTATTGTATTTTATGGTTATAAAATGTGAGGTTATAGCTATTTCTAAGGGGAAATGCATGCTCACAAAAATCTGTGTTATCCAAACCATATGTTTCAGCTTCCTCTGAAACGGTATAAAGAAAGAAAGACATAGTGGTACAGGGATGTCATCTGGTTTTAAAAGGAGCTTGTTTGATTTTCAGTGTAAATCAAAGATATGTTGCTATATCACCTTGGACTATTTTCATTTAGCTAGCTTTCAAGGGTTGGTGAGATCAGATATCTGCTAAGGTCCCAAACCCAACAAAAAGTCTCCTCATCATTCTTTCTTTGCAAGGAGTATTGTAGGAATTTCCAAGAATAATGTAAGAAAGATGGTATGTTTTATTCTTTGCTGCTTCCACATTAACAGGTATGTTCCTGTTAACACTGCTTTGACCATATACCTCTTCCATCCTTTGGCTGGCATGCTGGCTTTACGCCTGTTAGCTTATTGCACTTCACTTAACAAAAGTAAAACAAAAACCATTACAAACGGGCGTTTCGTCACTTTCTCTAGTCCAAGGGAAAAGGAAGCTGGTACAGCTTCAAATGAATACAATTAGATTTACTGAAGCTTGGAAGAGTGTGAAAATGGAACTTATAATGAGAATCCAGCCACCGTCCTCACTGTATGGAGACAGAAATGTGATGTCTCTCAGAAATTACATTGTACAGAGAGTAATTTCTGCTTTTGGCCCAAGTGCTGATTACTAGACCTTGTTGGGCCAGTCTTATACAAAATCATGATAAATGAAGTGATATAAACAAAGAGTTGAGTGTGCAACAGAAGTAAATTGGAACAATGTTTCTGAAGATGGAACATTGACTTCTATTCATCAATGGGTTAAATATGGCTTATAGGTTAAAACCACCCCCATTTCAGTGCCATTTAGAACCTCATTCCTATGGTTGAACCCTATACAGAATAGCATTTAAAAGTCTCTTCATTATAATTGTGTGTAGTGTGTTCATACCAGAATACCATACACTTGGTAATGATGGTATTGGCACACATAGGTTTCATGATGTTAAGAGGAGTGTTTCTTCATTGTTTTGGGTCACCTGAGAGACATATCCAACCAAGAGGAAGCAACAGCAGCCATAAAGCAGGCACAGAAATGGCACATGTTGTTTAGTAGGTAAGGAATGCAGTGAGGGCATTTTTGAAATGGTGGGTAATGCTGACTTACCCTTGGCTCAGCCCCTCAGTACCTGCACTAAAGGTTTCTAGCTGAAATGTGTTCATCACAGTACCCAATGGAACATTGATGTTGGGTCTGATGTGAACAATAACCAAAAAAAGGAACACAATGATAATTGTCATGAAATCCTTTTTTTTTCTTCATCCAGGGAAGAATATGGCGATTTGGGAACCAGCAGAGAACCAGAAAGGGTTCAAAGAAAGACAACCCACCCAATATCCACAATATCCAATTCATTATTCTTCCTCTGTAATTGAATCAGTTTGATGTTTGAACTCTCAAGCACTTATTGCATCTGTCTTGGCCTTAGGAAGAAAACTTGATATATTTATTTCCTTGTCTTCAGATGAACCATGGTTGCAGTATTTGAACTCATCTGAACTGAAGATATGCCATTTTAACCTTAATCTGCTGCATGCCATTACAAAAACAAATGGTTGTTATTGAGGAACAGGTGTATGAGCATTCCTGTAGTAATATCATGATTTTCTAAGTCTAGCACGACTCGGCCTGGAAGCAGCTGCTCTATATCCTGCAGGACTGGACCCTCACCCTCCTGCAGCTGCTAAACCATACCCAAGAGCCCTGGGGAAGATTCCAGGCCTTCATAGGCTCCACCCTGAGACTCTGTGTGGCTTAGCTATATAATCCAGACCTGCCTCCCAGAAACTATGTCTTAGCAACAGAGGTTAGGATGCTCACAATTGGCTGGCTCTCTTGCTTTTTTTTCCTGGGTTCTAAAGTCTGCTTGCTTTACTCTTGGTTTCTAGAAGATCTCCTGCTTGTTTCTGATTCATATTTCTGCCCAGTTTCTATTCCCTATGGACTGTTGGTGTACCTTGCCTTGTTCCTGGAATTCTGTCTTTGCCTTGCTTCAGCCCCTGAAGGTTAACTTCCATGCTATGTCTGTACTTCCAGACACCTGTCTTCTGGCTCATTTGGACTATACAGTGGAACCTCATACAATGATTTTAATCCGTTCCATGAGGCTCATTGTTGTATGAAACAATTGCTATACGATACATGCTTCGTATAGCGATTTCCCCTATGGGATGCATCGTACAATTTTATTTTATTTTACTAAGTGGTTTTTTCCCATTGAAAAATTGTTGTATGATTTTTTCCCATAGGGAAAATTGTTATGCAGGATGCCACCACCACCCCTCCCACCCCAAACTTAATTGTTATGTGATTTTGTTGCTATAAGGGGCGATTGTTATATGAGGTTCCACTGTACTTTGGTTATATGGATTAATCCTGCATCTCTGGCTTACTTGGATTTGGACTATAGACTGAGATATGGTTACTGTTCAGCATGTCACCTGATTGTCTTGTGTCCTGGCCTTCACATGGTCTGCAAGCTGCCCACGTCCGGGACTCTGACAAGTAATTTTTATGTACTACATGCTAAAAATAAATTCTTTGAGGTATTTTATCAGACTGATGCTGTCTTTAAGAAAAGCATACAAACAATATCATATGTCAACAGCACTTACAATAATTTTTCATCATGGACTCTGGACTTACACTTATGCATGAGGCAGAAACGGTTATTCAGTGTTACACAAAACAAATTGTATGTTACACTCACATTTCTGTGATGGATAAAGTATTACAATTTAAAATCTCATTTTAGGTAATTTTATCTGTATTTAACTCGTTACCATAGTTTTGACCTCAATGGAAAGTGGCACCTGTTGGCTCAAGTGGATAAGATGCTGACTGGGAGGCGGAAAGTCAGCAGTTCGATTCCAGAGTACTGCAGGAAGGAATGAGCTCCCATCTTTGTCCCCAGCTCCTGCCAACCTAGCAGTTCGAAAGCAAGAAATTGAAAGTAGATAAATAGGGGCCACTTCGGTGGGAAGGTAAACAGCGTTCTGTGCACTCCGGTGTCTAGTCATGCCTGCCACATGACCACAGAAACATCTGCAGAAATAGACAGTGCTGGCTCTTCAGCTTTGAAATAGAGATGAGCACTGAACCCTAGAGTCGAATATGACTGGCTTTCGAGCAGGGGGAACCTTTACCTTTATCACATGAGAATTCATCTATGCCAAGCAGTTGCAATCAGAAAACTTGGGAATGCTCAATAAAGAAAAGACAGCTGAGGTGTACAGAAAGAATTAGGAATTCCGTAAGAGCAATGTTGTTCCTTTTCACAGAATAATCTTCCATCTGTGTCTGCAGATGTTTCCATTAACATGTAGCAGGCATGCCTAGATACCGGAGTGCATGGTACACTTTACCTTCCCATCAAAGTGGTGCCTATTTATCTACTTGCAATTTCTTGCTTTAAAGGTTGGCAGGAGCTGGGAAAGAGATGGGAGTTCACTCTGTTGTGCAGCACTCAGATTTAAAACTGCTGACGTGCCAACCTTCCAGTTGTCATGTTCAGCATCTTAATCATTAAGCCACTGCAGTCCTTGGCAATAACTCCCTGTTCACTAATTCCAGTCTAAACTATGAAATTCTAAGCCTCACCTTGGAAACAGTGTAATGGAGTATCATAACAAGTGGATGACTACATACAAAAGTGTGTTAATACTACACAGGAGATCAAAGCAAAGTATGATTAAAGAAAGCATGGCATTTGATTGTTTGAGGGTGGCAATCAATTTGGGATTCAGTCCATAGCTGTTAAGTCTCCCGTATTGGCCAGGAAACCCCCATGTTTTACCCTCTTTCCCGCTGTCCTCCCGTATTAGTTAGACTGCAATGCCCTAATGCTGCCACTGGAGGGCTGCACAGGATAAGCGTAGCTGTCAAGTCTCCCATTTTGGCCAGGAAATTTCCGTTATTTTCAAATCCAAAACTTGACAGGTATGCTTTTCAGTCACAGTAAAATATTTCAGGACAGTAACACTGGCATCTGTGGCGAGGACATTGGAAAGTGAGAGGCGAAAAAAACATGCTGCCATCACCACTTCCCAGGGCAGTTCCTTTGCTTCAGTTAGCACCATTTCCAGAACTCAGACTTCTGATACTTTCAAGAAAACAGTCTGAACTCCACCATGACTTGGTATTTAGCAAGCAGCTTGCAAGTGGACAACTTTGATAGGCCTGGGATCCAATTTCCTTCTTGCCCTTCCTTGTGGGCTTCCATTCAGAAGCAAAGCAGATTTCTGGATGTTAGTGGCCAACCACACATTGCAAACCAGAATCTTAGATGAAGCAGGAGACAGGTTTTGTGTGGCTTGCCACATATTTTGATCTCTTGGGCTCTGGGTTCATCTGCCTCATCCCGGTGCATATTGTTGGCTTGCACTGAGCTACATTCATGCAAAATTGTTTGACTTGGAGAGAACATCTGTATCTAAGAAATATTTGTTGTTGTTGCAAAATTCTAGGCTACTTGTTTTAAGTTTTCTTACTTTTTTTCTATGTTTGTCAAAAAATATTAAAGGGTGTAAGAGGTTTATTAACCCAGTTTCTAACCCATATGAGTTGCACTCACCTTCTGGGATTCTACCAAATTTTCTGTCATCTCATGCACTTTGTCTGCAAATCTGTTACAGCTCACCTGAGTATCATCTCCTAAGGTGCTTGTACATGATCATCACTCATGTTATCTGCAAACACACACACTATTAATTGGGTCATACGGAGCAGGTGCACTAGTTTTAAAAGGTTATCTTCCAAGAAAATGCCAACAAATAAGAGTTAACAGCTGGTTAACCAATAGAATTTTAGCAAATGCTTAATGAAGATGCAATTACTGGCAAATATTGTGCCACTTACGCTTAAGACAGCAATACATTGGTGCACAATTTTAAGATTAAACCTTTAATAAACAGCTTAGAATAAATTTATTTCAATAGACTATGAGATTGAGGATGGGAAAATCTGTCAGTTTTACCTTCTACCACAGTCAGATTTCCCCCCAAACTTCAAGTTCTCTCCATCTCGAAAATAATGTCAATAAATGTTCACATTTTGGGTAATTCTTCAAAAATGAATTTAAGTAAAAGTATTCCTTATTTGCACCAACCTAATTAAATTGACATTCATTTAAAATCATTTATTAGATTTATATCCCACCCTACTCAACAAAACTGTGACTCAGGGCAGCTTACAATAGAGAATATACAAAAAACAAAGATACAGTCAGCAAAAATACAATAGGGTGCAGTAACATCTCAGAAATACAGTAACATTTCAGTAACACAACAACATCCCAGTAATACAGTAACATCTCAATAATGAGATAACATCTCACATATCGCACTCCAACTCCAGACAAGAAAAGTCCTGCCACCTCTACGGCCTTTTAAGTCCTGGCCGTGGGCAGGGCCCGGGATGCCGGCGGTGGTGGTGGTGAGTCCCGATGTCCATCTCTGTGGGGCCTCTCCACCCTGTCTGGTATCTGCAGCTGCCTCAAATCTCCCGGCTGGTGGCAGGGGCCCAGAAGAGAAGCAGCAAGATCAACGGCATAGGGTGGCAGCATCCCTCTTATTCCCACCGAGGCAGAGCTCCAGGTCTGGTGTCTGCAGCTGCCTTGAATTTCCTGGCTGGTGGCAGGGGCGTGGGAGAGAGGCAGCGAGGTCAACGTGTTGGGTGGCAGCATCCCTTTTTATCACCACTGAGGGGGGCTCTAGGTCTGGTGTCCGCAGCTGCCTCAAATCTCGTGGCCGGTGGCAGGGGCCTGGGAGAGAGGCAGTGAGGTCAACAGCATCTGGTGGCAATGTCCCCTCTTATCCCCACTGATGTGGGGCTCCAGGTCCAGTGTCCGCAGCTACCTCAAATCTCCCAGCTGGTGGCAGGGGCCCAGACATTCCTCACTATGTTGTACTTGCTTACTATGGTCTATCTCCAAACAAGGACTGCAGTGGCTCAGTGGTTAAGAAGCTCACTTTGCTAGCTGTAAGACCGGCAAGTTGGCAGTTCGAGACCCGGGTACTGCATGATGGATTCAGTTCCCGTCTCTGTCTCAGCTCCTGTCAACCTAGCAGATAGAAAGCAAGAAATTGCAAGTAGATTAATAGGGCCCACTTTGGTGGGAAAAGATCTTGGGGACATGAAAGGAGCCTCATTCGGGCATCCCCTGAGCGGAGTTTCTCCAGCAAAAATCCTTTCAACCCAGAATAATTCATGACATGAAATTATTATTATCTCCAAACAAAGGAATTCAAACCCATTTTTAAAAAAAATTGTAGTGAATGATCTGGCCCTGGATGAGTGATTCTTCCAGTTTCAGTTTCTCCCATATCCATACAAGCCTTAAGTTCTTTAAATCTCAAATACAAAGAAAGTTTTGAATAATAGTAAATTCCTACTTAGCATAAATGGAAATGATTTCCCCCCCTCCAACCCTATATAACAGTAGGACCAGCAATAATGTTTGCCCAGTCACATGCACCATCAAGCGTGATTGAGGGTGGTTGAGTAAAAAGATTGATCAAAGAGAATAAATATAGTCTTTCATGAGTTTTTCTTCCCTAGCATTCTGCTGGTCATGTAAGTATATTCTTCTCAAAAGGAAATATCTGTTGGCAGCTGCAGTTAAGTTAAAATTTTAGAATGCTGAGAATTTGAAGTATCTCACAAGAATGCAGATCCCAGCCTTTTGTCAGATGGAGCCATGGGTGATAACCTGGTACCTGTGAAACAGCTGTGTAATTGGGGCTCTATTGTTTGGGGCGGTATATAAATCTAAATAAATAAATAATAAGTATAGTAAACTCTTATGTTTCTTATAGACTAATTAGGGCTATCTCCACTACTTCTGCAGTGAACCTGTCACTTTTTAGTCTCTTGTATAATTCTAGGGATGTGACCTCTCAAAATATTGCAACAGGAATACAGTAATACACAGTTCATTGGCTAGTGTGGCTGCACCCAGAATTCCAGGTATCAGAGTGAGGGCAGGGGGTGGATTATTTGGCTCAGCAGGCCATAGGTTGCCAAGTTTGCCAACCCCTGGGTTAGAAGTTTGATATTCCAGAGTGCACATTCTAGGACAGGATAATGTGGTGGCTCAGTGGTTAAGAAGTTTGCCTTGTTAGCTGGAAGGTCGGCAAATTAGCAGTTCAAGACCCAAGTACTGCATGACAGAATGAGCATCCGTCTCTGGTCCCAGCTCCTGCCAACCTAGCAGTTCCAAAGCAAGAAACTGCAAGTACAGTAATACCTGTTACAAAGTCTGCTTCGTACAACATAGAATTCATACAACATTGCCTAATTCCTTGAAAAAAGTTGCCTCATACAAAGTCGCTGTGACTTTCTATGAGGCATTGTAGTTTTCCCCAGGTTGCATTGTGCCTGGGCAGTATAAAAGGCAGGACGCATGCGTGCATTGCTCTTGTGCATTTTGCATGAGACGAAGAGTGGGGAGGTGGATGGGGGAGGGCAATTTTTTGGTGGGGTGGGCTGTTATGGTTTTTAAATTGTTAGGTGTTTGCTGTTGTGGTTTTTAAAAACAGATTGCATGCTCCATAATTTTTCTTATGTTGGTCTTTTAGGGGGGGCACTGTTTGGTGGGGGGAGCAATTGTTTGGTGTTTGCTGCTGTTTGAATGATTAACACTGCGCTGCATGATGGGACATGTTGGCAACTATTTTGTCCTTGCTTCCATCCAGTAATTGTTTACAGTAGATTGTACAAAATGGATGGCCGCATGGCTGCAGATTAACACTGTGCCACATGATGGGACATGTTTATTTTTAAACCTGCACTTCATAAAGTTTTCAAAAGTAAAAAACTTGTTGTATGGTTTGTCCCCTAAAATCAGGGTTGTTTGACATGTTTTTGTAATGTATTTAGCCTTTAGACAATGATTTGTTAAAGTTCTGTCAGTTTCCTGTCAGTTTCCTTGACTTTGCCCTGAAATCTGTGCAGTTACAGTACAATGTATCTCTATGGAAACAACGTTGTACGAGGCATCACGGCAAGGATTTGGGCGTTGTATGAGGCATCGCTGCTAGGATTTTGCATGCCTCATACAAAGTCCAAATCTGTATAAAGTCCAAACTTGTGGAACCAAGTTTGGACATTGTATGAGGTATCACTGTAGATAAATAGGGCCCATTTTGGTGGGGAAAGATCTTGGGGACATGAAAGGAGCCTCATTCAGTTGTCCACTGAGCGCCATTTCAGCAAAAAAACCCCTTTCAACCCAGAAAGCACCCTTTTTGTGCTTCTGACAGGAAAAAAAATCCAGGACAAAGACACAATTTTAGCCATTTGGCAGCTGCAGAACAAGTAGACAGATAATACTATGTATATTATTCAGCCCTGTTTTCTCCGCTGAATATTTTAAAGTCCTGTGATTGAGGAGTAGTAGCTTCTTTATACCACTGTCAAGCAAGATCAGTTCCCCCATTTCTTTCATCCATGTGCTTTTATAAGTCCAATGGGAGGATCTTAAAGTATCTCTCTCAGTCCTTCTACATGGGCAGTTTAATTATTAAAATTTCACTATACTTAGGAAAATTTGGTTTAGCATGATCATAGATTCTTCATTCATCATAAGTTTTTCCCCTCTATGGGCTTTCTATTCTGCTGAAACTCTCGTTCTGATATACTAATCTCAGAGCATAATTTAATGTTTTAGAGCAGGGGTGCCCAAACTTTTCGGGCCACTGGCCAGTCACATATGGGCATGTTTTATTTCCGCTTCCAGGAGCAGTGAGGGCTTCATGGGCTGGATGAATTGGTGTTGGGGGTTGGACCCGGCCCCCAAGATGTAGTTTGGGCACCCCTGTTTTAGAATAATGTGATTATCAGTTTCCTGTATGTAAGTTCAAATAGCTATCACCATAAGAAGTGTCAGTTTCTACAGTATTATACCTATTAGCTGTGACAACGATGCTCAATAGTAGTCAATTGGTGACTTTTGTTTCACCACATTTCACTGACTAATGCCTACAATTATTACTGAGGTCACACTTTTACCACCTGGCACTGGTGGAAACCTGATGAAGAAAGTAAACTGAGAGAAGAACCAATACATCGAACAATCTTGCCAGGTAGGATAACATGAGAAAGTTTTCCTTGTCCAAAGTCACTCTGAGCTTCAGCAGAGATTTGAAGTTAGATCTTTCTCTGTTCCTATCCCAAATCATTAATTACTACTGCGTTCTTCTTCTGTGGCTGTTCCAACAAATCACTTGGACTGTATGTGCTAGTAGCAGAGAAACCTTAGCTAGCTCAGAAGTGACTGCCAATTCTAACATTCACCAGTTTTCCTCAGTCATAGATATTATATCTGCTATAAAAGTGGCCTTTCTGATTTAGAAAAACACCAAGACACAACTGTGACCAAAAATACATTCAGGAGCTACGTGTGAGGAAAAGATATTTTGAGATATAATTTGTGCATCCACCATTACTTTGGAATTACTCTCTCTGTAATAAAAGCAGAGACAAGGAATTTTCTTTTTCTGGAAAGCAGCCAACCTAGCATAGTCAGTTGACCATCTGGATTGGGCTCTTTCTGGATAATGTAGAACAGGACTCCCCAAACTTTTTTGCATGATGGACCAGTTGCATGCTAAACTATTTTGCCATGTACCAGTAAATGGGGATGGGGTGGGATTGGATGGTGCAAGTGCATAATAAAATATGATATTTATTCATTCATTCATTCATTCATTCATTTATTAATCATATTTATACTGCCACCCCCTCGCCACAGCGACTCCGGGTGGCTAACAAATAGATGTATACAAACCTGTACAAAAAAACCAATAAAGTGTGCAATGCACACAGGTGAGGGAAGGAGCTCCGTTGTAAACCAAAATCAAAGAGGAGGGGCCCAGCCACTTGCCAGCCACACCCAGGGCTGTAGCCAGGATTCTAGTTTGTGGGGGGATTTTTCAGGAGGGGCAACAATGTCACACTCACATATATAACATTAGTATCCCAGGGTGGGGTGGGGTGGGCTGTTAATTCAGAAGGGTTTTCACTCCCCTGGCCCAACCGGCTATGGCCCTGGCCACACCATTCAACTTGGGCAGTGAGGTATCACAGTGGAGCCCTGCCATAGTTAAGGAATGTGGAGGAGGGGCCTGGCCACCTGCCTATCTGCTGTGTGTGAAGCCCATGTTCTCACTCTATTCACCGGGCAGACCCAGCAGAGCATGTTGAGGGCAGAAGGCTGCCATTGGGGCTCCCAGTGTCACCCAGCCCCATGGCCCAGTGGTTGGGGACCACTGCTGCACAACAAAGCAGGCAACTCTTTCCATCCCCTTTTGCTATCAATTTAGATACCTAATATTAACAGATAACTGCTTGTTTGAATCATCTACTGGAATGAGTAGGATAATATTGGAAAAGTAAACCCATACAAAGTAATGGCTCAACTCCAGTGAGAAGAAAACCAAAATGTTCCCGCTGAACAGGGAAACAGTTGTTTTTTGTCCAGGGCTCCAGATTTATAATTTCCAACAATTACCTGACCCTGTAATATCTGCATCACTAATTGATAATAGTGCTATAATCTTATAAATGTTTATTCAGAAGTACATCCAACTATATTCCATAGGAGTCACTCTGAGACAGTAATAATAATAATTTCATGTCAGAGATTTGATATTTGATTTTAAATTTAATTTATATACTGCAATTCTCTGCCTCAGGGGCGACTCAATGCAGTTTACAAGTTACAGGTTCCAGCATAAAAATATCACAATAAATATCACCAAAAAAAATACAGTATATCACAGTACATTACAGTAAATTCAATACAATTCATTAAACAGTTACGCCAAAATACAAGGTACAATAACAAATACAAATATAAATTATACAAAATACCATTAAATACAGTATTGAAATCACAATATCAATTGCCTAAACCCTCAGCTCCCTCACGTCAGCAAAAAACACCCCAGAGATTACTCTGGGTTGAAAGGATTTTTAAGGGAGGTCCAAATGAGGCTCCTTTCATGTCCCCAAGTGCAGCTCTCAGGTATTGAAACCTGAGCTTCCAGTCTCCAGCTCAGTGCCTTAACCACTAAGAAGGGGGAGCCCAGTGGCTTAGTGGTTACGATGCTGAGCTTGGAGACTGGAAGGTCGTGTTTTGATAACCAAGGGCTGCACTTGGGGACATGAAAGGAGCCTTGTTCGGGTGTCCCCTGAGTGTAGTTTCTCCCTCAAAAATCCTTTCAACTCAGAGTAATCTCTGACACAAAATTTTTATTATTACAGTACTCTGAGATAGTTGTGAACACACATGTACCCTGAACAACCCCCAGGATAACCATCCATTTATCTTTTTCCCCTCCATAATGTAAAACTATAATTGTGTTTTACATCCAAATAAGCATGGCTTGCTAAATTGTAATGCTTTTTAGCTAGTCTTCCGCTTAAATTAAGTTCATTAAAATGGTCTTAATCTGATTTACTGCAGAAGCCAGAATTTGGCTTAGTGAATTTAAACTGTTCTCAGGCTCTTATGACATTAACAACAAACAAGTTGGTTCTGGACCATTAGACAACAGACTGCTTGTTAGTGCTGGATAGCAATTCATTTTTGTCGGCTTGCAAATTTATTGCATTTCACATGGTAGATCCCGCAAACTTGTGATTAGTTTTGTTTTCAACCATGTATATAGTTTTCAAAGCTAAAGGACAGGATGCAACGAAAGATTAAACTATCTATGAAGCTGGGAATACAACTCCCTGGATCTTCCATTAAATTCTGGGTGGATGAAAAAAAAAGATATTTTTTACAATTAGGAAGGAAATAAGCAATTTGAAAGGACGATAAAACACAACCCCACTGCCACAATACTTTAGTGTATGGGAACCAAGACACCGGGACAGCCGAAGAGCTGGCTTAACACAACTTTATTACATGCTGGTCAGAGGGAACATGTGGTAATGGCGGACGAACAGCTCAATATATACCGTGGCTATACATTTGAATGTGGCTCCTTGACAGTCTATTGGTTGCTGCCCGCGTGACATCATTGTGGGTCATGCCCTTCTTGTCCAGGTGAAGGTGGTGGCGGGAATCTTCCCGCGCTGTTGTTCTTAGGTGAGTTTGGGCTAATGAGCTGGACGCTCGCTACTGCCATCTAGTGGTCATTAGCTCGCGTCCTATTAGGGTTACAGTGATGCAGCTGAGGGTTATCATGTTACAAGTAGAAAGGATACATTGGTTACACATGAATAGGTACATTGTATAAAGGTACAGTGTTTGAGAACACAACATCCCTCACCCCTAGGATGAGACGAAGTCTCTCAGCCAAGATGGCTTATTGCAATTGCGTTTGGGCCGCGATGTGGGCTGGCCCGCCCTGTGGGCGCTACCGCTTCCTTGTTCCCTGGTCCCTTGTCCTGTAATGGGAGAGGGAGACTCGTTAGTGGCTTGCTGCGGTTTTGCAGCTTTAGGGGAAGGGACAAACTCCATTGTGGGCAGACCGGGGGCACTAGGGGCTAACGTAAAACCCCTCTTCTCGCTTGGATGGGTGGGGGACCACTCCGAAACCCCCCCCCCCCGGTTCTGAAACTCAAAATCAAACTCTGCTGGGTGATTCCGCGGGGTATCTATGAGGACAAATTCCTTCTCCTCCCCCCTCGGTGGGGACCCATGACCCCCCTCTCCTCCCCCTTGGGCTAAACGGGTGGGGGAGAACCCTAACGCTGAATCCTTGTTTATGCTTTCTGCGCCCTGCCTTCCTGGGCCCCGGCTCCGGAGCTGGTCTGCATGCCGCCGCCAAAACAGACCCGTGCTGGTCTCCACGCGGTACGATACGGGACCGGTCTGCTCCACGACAACCCCCGGCACCCAGGCTGGCCCTGCGCTGGCGTAGTTCCTGCAATGCACGGGGGCGCCTACGCTGAAACTTTTTGTGGCCTCTAGCCCGATGTTCCTCCCCTTGTCTTCTACTCTCGTGGGGTCTAGCCTCGTGAGAATGGTGGTCAGTTTCCTGTGTATTAAAAGCTCCGCGGGGGAGTATCCTGATGCCAACGGGGTCACCCTGTACCCTAGAAGAAACTGACACACTTGCAGGTTGAGATCCCCGGGGCCCATGCGCCACAGTGCGTCCTTCGTGGTGCGTACGAGGCGCTCCACTTGGCCATTGGTGGCCGGATGGAAAGGGACGGAGGTGATGTGCCAGATGGTGTTAATCTCTGTGAATGCCCTGAACTCAGCGGACGTGAAGCAACTAGCGTTACCGCGAATTAAAGTGTCGGGTATGCCGAACGTAGAAAAAACCCTCCACAAATGCTTTATTGTCGCGGCCGAGGAGGTGCTCGTGACTGGAATGACCTCCAACCACTTGGAGAAAGCGTCCACAACGAGGAGAAACAGAGTTCCTCGGAACGGGCCCGCGAAATCAATGTGTATCTGGGACCACGGCCCCTTAGCCGCGTCCCACTCCCTGTGGGGAAGACGGGCCTCCTCTGGTCTGGAGCATTGGCAACTCTCGCAAGTCCCGACCATGTGCTCGATGTCAGCGTCTAACTGGGGCCACCAGAAGTAGCTCCGGGCCAGCGCTTTGGAGCGCACAATTCCGGGGTGGCTGACGTGCAGCAACTTAAGCACCCGCGGCCGAAGGGATGTGAGAATCACCACCCGCTGCCCCCACAAGAGACACCCCCTCTCTAGGGACAGCTCCAACTTTTTCCTAAAAAATGGGGCGAATTCTTCCGCTGGGGAAGACGCCGGCCACCCTTTCTGTACCCAGGAGCTAACCGCCGCCAATGTCCTATCTCTGCTTGTCGCTTTAGCGATGTTGGCGGGTACTATGGGGGGTGAGTCTAAGACTTCTATCATGAGCACCTGGCGGTCCGGCTCCTCCTTGCCCACGTGGCTGTGCGTCTGGGGAAGGGGGGACCTCGACAGGGCGTCCGCATGGCTGATCTCTTTCCCGGGCCGGTACACCAACGCGTGCTGGTAGGCGTTGAGAAAAATGGCCCACCTGAGCATCCTCGGGGACAGGATCTGTGGCGTGGGCTTATCTGCGGTAAAAATGCCTAGTAGGGGCTTGTGGTCGGTCACGATGGTGAAGGGGCGGCCATATAGAAAATCGTGAAATTTTTTGGTCCCTGCAATTATCGCCAGCGCTTCCCTGTCTGTCTGGGTGTAATTTCTCTCCGCTTGGGACAGGGACCTGGAGTAAAACGCTATTGGGGCCTCCCTCCCGTTTTCCAACACGTGGCATAACACTGCCCCCACCCCCACCGGGGATGCATCACAGATCAGTACCACCGGCCGTTTGGGGTCAAAATGGGTTAGAATGGCGTCAGACGCCAGGAGTTGTTTCAGTTCCGTGAATGCCCTCTCCTGGTCATCGCCCCATTTCCATGCCGCGTCTTTCTTGAGCAACTTATGAAGCGGTTCAGCCACCGCAGCCTTCCGTGGAAGGAAGGAGTGGTAGAAATTTAAGAGCCCTAGGAACGACTGCAACTCGGGCTTGGAGGTGGGGCGAGGGGCTTTCTTGATGGCGGCCACCTTGGATTTGGACGGTTTGATCCCCTCGGGTGTTACTCGGAACCCTAAGAACTCAACCTCCTTTGCGAAGAAGACGCATTTGTCTTTTCGCAACCTCAACCCCGCCTGTTCGAATGCCGCTAGGACCTTGTCTAGCCTTTCAGCCAACTCCACCTCACTCCCCCCCCCGTTATCAATACATCATCAAAATATGGCAAAACGCCGTCCAGCCCTTTGAGGAGGCGTTCCACGAGCGACTGGAAAATTCCAGGTGCCGAGTTCACGCCGAATTGGAGGCGCGTCACCTGGAACGCCCCCTTATGCATGACTATGGTCTGTGCAGCAGCTGCAGCAGGGGTTACCAGGAGTTGCTGATAGGCTTGTGCCAGGTCGAGCTTAGCGAAACACTTTCCCCCATGTAACCTGGCTAGCAAATGGCTGACCACCGGCACCGGATATGCGTTAGGGCGGATTGCCTTATTAATGGTGCACTTATAATCGGCGCAAATGCGAACCTCCCCATTGGCCTTCAGTGCCGTGACAATTGGAGTTTCCCACTCCGCAGAATCAACAGGAACAAGAATCCCCTGGCCCACTAATTTGTCCAGTTCTGCCTCTATTTTGTCCTTTAGTGCAAAAGGCACCCTGCGCGGTTTGAGTCTTATTGGGCGGACCTCCGGGTCCAGGTCGAAAGTTACTGGGGGTCCATTGAATTTCCCAAGTCCCTTTTTGAAGACTTCAGGGTGCGCGTCACACACCCTCTGTATCGGGTCAGTCCCCACGGCGTGCACCCCCCCAATGAATAAACCCAGGGGCTGAAACCATTGAGTCCCGAGGAGGCTGCAATTTCCCCCCTTAAGAACGACTAGGGGGAGTTCCGCGGCGTGCCGCTTATACTGGACCTGGAATTTCCCAACCCCCAACACCGGGATACTGTTCCCTTGCACGTCCCGAAGCGTGGACCTCAACGCTTTGAGCTTGGGCCATACGCGGGGGGCAATTCTCAAAAACTCCCTCTGGGAAATGATGGAATATGAGGAGCCCGAGTCAATCTCCATCCTAACAGGGGCCCCTTGCACCAGTACCTCAACAAAGTAACGGGGGTGTCCCAGGGACACGCTGAAAACTGGAGCGTCGTCGTCGCTGTTGTCGGAGATGCGGCCCACGCCGTCCTGCTTCCTCGCGGGCTGGGCACCATCCTTTGGTCTCATCGAGCGGTCCGGTTTCGTCGAACAGTCTGGCGAGCTCCTCCGGTCCTCGCGCCGTCGTCTGCAGACTTTGGCGATGTGCCCGCAGCGCCCACAGTTGTGGCACTCGGCCTTCCTAAACGGGCACTTAGCGCGGTCGTGGGCCGCTCCGCAGCCGTCACAGCGTCGGCCGGCCTTCCGGACCCTCCGGATGTCTTCCTCATCGCTGCTCTCCGCGGAGGATTTCGACGCTCGCCGGGCCGCGTGCACCGAGCCTGCTGCTTGGTCGGCCTGTGGGAGCCTGCCCTGGAGCTCTTTCACTCCGGCCCTCGTGGCTTCCGCGGCCTGTGCTGCCTTCACGACCTCCTGCAGTGTCGGGGGTGGCTCCTGGTTCATCAGCTTCCGCTGAACTTCCTCGTCCCTCAGGCCACACAGCATGCGGTCCCTGAGGGTGATTTCCAGGTTCTCCCATTTGCATGGCACGGCGGCCAGCCGCAGGGCCGCTGCGAATGCGGCGACCGACTTACCCGGCGCTTGGACTCGCCTCCAGAACGCGTCCCGGGCTGGAAACATCGACACCGAGGGCTGGAAATGGTCATGCACCGCCTTCAGGAGCTCCTTTGCCTTCAGCTCGCCCACCTTCTTCGGTGCGATGAGGTCGACCAGCACTCTCTTGCTGGCGTGCCCGAGCATTCTGATGAGGATGGCTCTCTTCTTTCCCTCGTCCGTGACCTCGAACTCCACCAGCGCACTTTGGAAATCCATTTCGAAGAGTTCCCAATCTTCCGGTTTGTTGATGTCGAAACCGGCGTATGTCTTGGTCCCGTGGGAAGCCATATCCCATCCTCGTCGCCAATTTAGTGTATGGGAACCAAGACACCGGGACAGCCGAAGAGCTGGCTTAACACAACTTTATTACATGCTGGTCAGAGGGAACATGTGGTAATGGCGGACGAACAGCACAATATATACCGTGGCTATACATTTGAATGTGGCTCCTTGACAGTCTATTGGTTGCTGCCCGCGTGACGTCATTGTGGGTCACGCCCTTCTTGTCCAGGTGAAGGTGGTGGCGGGAATCTTCCCGCGCTGTTGTTCTTAGGTGAGTCTGGGCTAATGAGCTGGACGCTCGCTACTGCCATCTAGTGGTCACTAGCTCGCGTCCTATTAGGGTTACAGTGATGCAGCTGAAGGTTATCATGTTACAAGTAGAAAGGATACATTGGTTACACATGAATAGGTACATTGTATAAAGGTACAGTGTTTGAGAACACAACAAATACGTAGGTTACAAAAAAGCAGACACACTTGAATTCTGTGTTCCAAACAGAGTGACCCATCCAGGCCCAGAGCTTTCAGCGATAAACTATTTAAAATCTGGGAGCACAAACAAATGAAACATGGGCTTCTTAATTAGAATGATGTCTCTTCAAAGACACACTTTTCTATGTCTGCCAAATCAAATTACAAATTAAATGCATGTCTATCAGTCAGTGAGCGGTCACCAAACAAAAACAAATTAATTTTTAATGTGCAGAATTGAGAAACTTTACAAAACAAATGTCCTTTAACTCTTAAGGGAGCTCTGCTTTTAGTTGTGAAGCTAACGTTCCATCTGTCTCTGCCATGAGTTTAAGTCCCTGTATATTTTGTCTTGTGTACGAATTAATTTATTAGTATGACTTCATGACTCTGTCTTTCCTGTGAGGCTTCTTTCTTTAACACTTATATGGTAGACAACATGGCCTTTTCCATACTGGAAATGACCCAACTTCTTGAATACATCTGGTGTGTATCCTGAGGATCTCAAAACCCACAGCTTTCTCAATACTGAGAATAGAAAATATCTTGAGGTTTGGGGGATAAAATTAGTACAGTATGGTGGAAAACAAAGCTTGTAAATTTCCCCTTCCCTAGGCAAGGAAATTTTCACCTGAAGTAAAAAAATTCATACTTTGGAAAGAGACAAGTCAAGAGTTATTTGTGCAGAAGCTTCATGGTGAACTTCCTATGAGGATGATAAAACTTTCATACTCCAGCACACCATTTGGAAATTATTATTCAGGTAAAATGCTATCTAGATTGTTTTATTAGTTTATGCAGCTGATAGTATAACCAGAGGTTGAGACTTGGTTTTCCGCTGAGCCTCCTGAAAGAAGAGGCAGCTTCTGAATCATGGTCAAGCTGCACAATCCCAGGGTATCCCTTGAAGAAGGAAATGGCAAATTACCTCTGAGCATTCTTTACCTAGAAAACCATGGAGAAGGTCCACATGAGTTGAAATCAAGTTGATGGCACACATTGATTCTCATTATACCTAGCTGGTTAGCTCAGAGAGTAAGGTATCCAAATACAGAGCCAAAACATGTGGGAGTTCAGTTCCCCACTGCACATCTCTGAAGCCTTTGTTGAAACAATGAACCTGAACTGAACAATGAACTGAACTGAAATGGAAGGTCATGCATGGGAACTCCACAACTGGGAGGCAAGGAATCATACTTGGGTCAAAGCAGCTAGAGAAAGTGGAAAGGGTTCTTTTGGCATTGTGATTGGTCAAATTGGAGATGCAGAGGTAGAAGTCAAATACCAACTTGAAAAAACAAAAGCAGTTTTCTGGAGAATGAACAAGATCTGGCCCTTGCCACCTATATCACTGAAAATAAAACTCTGTTTTTTTCACCTCCATAGTGATCCTGACAGCTATCTATGCCTGTGAGATTTGGAAGGCATCAGCAAGTATCAATGAAAGACTTGACATCTTCCAGCAGAGGTGCCTTAAAGATTCACTATTTTGACCACATTACCAATAAGGAGGTGCTTCAAAGGAGTGGCTCATGCAAATTACACAACATCATTGCATGAAGAAGACTCCAAAAGACAGGCCATATTTTCAGTATGGTGAAAAACAGGATCCCTAAGGTAGCAATAAGTTTGATCCCCTCCTACGGCCAAACAACAATGAACACCTCCTTGAAAGACATGACAAAGAACTTTCATAGGAAGATGCCAAAATATTCACTCAAGACCAAAACCATTGGAGGTCCCTTACTGTACGATATGCCACATGAGAGTCCCTCTCAACTTAACCTACCACATAATTTTATGAAAAGGGGGGGGGGAGAAAATTACCATCCCCTGTAGAAAAGCAAGGCACAATAACAATCTACTGCCAGAAGCGAAGCACAAGATGGTGTTCATTTTAGGCACACAATCTAATTGGGTTACAACTGAATATTACTTTGGACCTGCTGACAGGGTAGTACAACTGAGGCCAACAGTCTACTGACGGAGTACAGGTCATGCTAGCTTGCAGAATTTAGGGGAATGATGGGGCTGACACACTTAAGCCATTCTCCTTCCCTACCCCCTCATCTGCTTGAAGTGACTGCTTCACTGTCTTTAATGACAGAAGGCATCAGCAGGACACAACTTTTGTTAAATAGTTGTCTTCTGTTGGTTGCTTCTCAGCTCCTCAGATCACAACAAGTCACATATGTGTACACATTGCTCATTGCACATGTTTAGGATCAGGCCAATGGGCAGAGTTGGAGGTTTTACTTCCTTTGTCCAATCATATAGCTATAGCAAAATTTCATTTTAAGAAATATATAGAGATATTGAATACCTCAAACATTCAACAGATTTGTTTCAGAAATTTTAAAAAAAGACTTGAAAATTAATTCTTCGAAACTAAGAAAAGAGCAGTAGCTAAAGGTGTCTACTGATTTCTCAAATCATGTATGTAAGAGTAACATTTTTCACTGGTAGGTAATGGTATCAGCCTCTGGATGGGGTTTGGAGGAAGTGTATGCCCAGCCTTCCAGGGCATTTGAGCTGGCAAGCCCGTGCTGGAGAATTTAATCTAGCAGCAGTTCCAAGTGCAAGATAGTCATGGGCATGTCAGATGGCATCAAAGAAAATGACAAAAATAGTGCTCTGACCTCATTGTATGACTCTAATGATTCTAATCTCTGGCTACAGCTTTCACTTATCATCCAGAATTCAGCCTCAAAACATGCTGAATAATTAAACAAGTACAATATGTTCTACCATGGCAGCTTGCCAGAGTTGCAGCCCCAACCTTTGTTCTGGAAGTCACCAAGTGGTGGAAATGTCAAGTTCTTCCTTAAAGTGCATCTTCCCTTGGATTCCCTTGGTACATAGCACTGATTTCCTCCCTCCTTTTCCTTTCCTAAAGATGTTTTGTTTTTCTGCTTTTCATCAGGGTAAGGTTGCCATGGCAATAAAGTAGGATGCCTTAGTGGATTTCACCTTTGCTGTCTTGCCTCATATGATACTGTCTCCTCAGAGCAAAGATGGTGGATGCAGTGCACATACAGATGGATGATTTCAGATCTCTTCCTTGACTACGCTTGGCAGTCACTCTCCTGAGACTCAGGAAGCAGCACTTCACAAACTGGCATTCATCCTTCCTCCCTTTAATGACCACCATCACTTGTCTCAATTGTTTCATGAACTCACTTTGAAAATGGACAAAGCTTTTCATGAAAAGCTCTCTCTTAGTACAAACAGGAGCATTTCGATTAAATAAGTTGTCAGGTTCTGTCAAGTTTCTCCCAGCATGGCTTTGGGATAAATGAACAGTGAACTTACTACAAGACAAGGATTAGGCACTCACAACATTCAAAGTCAATGCCATGGAAATACCACCACAGACGTCCTCTTAACTTGAATCTAAGGTCACGTTTATAGCTATGCTAAAGCTCCTTCTAGTTGTTATGAACTTTTGTGAGTGGGATGAAGACCACTTTGACAGAGTCAGGGACTCGTTTGGCTTGAACTCATCAATTTGATGAATCCAGCACCATCATACTCTAGATAATAATAATGCACCTTCCCCCAGTGGCTTAATCGGTAAGATGCTGAGCTTGGAGACTGGAAGGTCAGGTTTCGATACCCGAGGGCTGCATGTGGGGACATGAAAGAAGCCTCATTCAGGTGTCCCCTGAGTGGAGTTTCTCCAGCAAAAACCTTTCAACCCAGAGTAATCTCTGACATGAAATTATTATTATTGTATACTCTAGATCAGGAGTCCTCAACCTACGACCCGTAGGGTGGATCAGGCCTATGGCACCAACTCATCCAGCCCACACCTCACTCTAGCTGCCACTTCCTCCATCGCTACCACCACCACCTCAATCCTTGTCTCCTCCACTTGGCTTGGCATGTCCCTAATGGTGCTCCACAGCTGACAACATCCACACTGCTATGGATCACCATTAGGGGCATGCCAAGCCAAGCAGAGGAGACAAAGATTGAGGTGGAGGCAGCAGAAGTGGCAGCTGGAGCTAGGTCATGGGCCGGATGAGTTGGTACCATGCAACTCCTCCAGGATTGTAAGCAGGGAAGTGGCATGTAGGGGGGAGTGTTGGGTGGCTCGGGGTGAGCAGTGGTGGTGGTGGTGGTGTGGGTGGAGATGAGGGGACTCGGGGTGGTCTTGCCACTGCTGCCGCCACCTTTGGCAGTGGTGGTACCACCCCGAGCCCCCATCGCTCCCCACCACCACCGATGCCACCTATCCTGCCCATCAACAGTTTGAGGGGGCCTGATCTGGTGACCCTTACTCTAAATGATAGGATTTCCTCATCAGGTAAACCTCCTTGGTTCATGCCATAGTGCACATGACATAAAAATCAGCAGTAAGCATAATGGGTCATACATTAATATTTAAACTTTCAGAACAAAAACTTTTAAATGATTGCTTGTATGTGTCAATGAACCATAGCAATTGCAATTATATACTGCCCCATAGCACTTAGTGCACTCTCTGTGGGGTTCACAAGGTAATTAGCATTTTATTTGTTTATTTATTTGTGACATTTATACCCCACCTTCCTCATCCCAAGATGACCCAACATGCTTTTCCCTCCTTTGTGCTGTGACAGGCAAAGATCTTTTTTACTCAGACAGTTAAGATGTGCTGTTATGGAAGGAGCTCATAACCAGTTGGATTTTTTTCTCTCTTACTAATGCTCCTCATCTTCCAGTTAATCTATTTTACTCTCTTCAATTTTTTTAGCATTATGCTGATGTATACAACCTCCCTGAGGAATGTTTCAAACCTCCTACAGCTTGCTTCAGAATGTCTCAGGGATATCTTATGAGGAACTTTCCCTCTCACACTGGTTTAGATTTTTATTTCCATATGAAAAATTTAGGGATGTCTGTGTATAGAAAACTGTGGCCTTGTTCCAGCGTTTGAGGAGATTTTATATAATGGAAGCGCGGCGCCAAAATGGCTGCCGCGCTCTTTGCGGGCCCCCCCCCCACCGGACGAAAACATCCGGGTAGTTAGGGGCGTGGCCAGCACCCTAATAAAAGGGCTGGCCATGAGGCAGCCATGCTGCCATTTTGGCGAACCGACGGAGTGGAGTTTTTCCTCCTTACCTCCGTCGCTCGTGTCCTCTTGGGGGAAGCCTTTTCGGGCAGCTTTCTCTTGTTTTAGGCTTCCTAGCTACCATAGCCATGCCCTCGAAGAAGAAGGCAGCCGCGAACGTGGCTCGATCGGCGCGGAGGCGTCAGCCGGGTCGGTGGACCGCGACTGCGCCCGTTCTGCAGCCACCTTTAGCGGACCCCACCGGGAACGGTGGGATGGGATCGGTAGCTCCTTGGCCTGATGCGCGGAGCATACCCGCTGCCCCGGACGGGGCCTCGGCCCTTGGCCCGCAAACAACGACCACGGCCCCTGCCATGGTCCGTGCGGCGGGGCCATCTTGCCCGGGTGCGCAGTTCCCTATGGGGGATGCGAGCCACGGAGGGTGGTTGGGTTCCCTGCCTTTACAGGGCGTTCCTACGGCTCCCCAGGGGTTGAGCATGGGCTCTTGGCCTTATCTGGCCCCTGGGGCTCAGGGACCTGGACAGGTACCCGTGAATTATGGGCCGGTTGCCCAATTGCCCCCTGTCGGGGCCGGGGCCTGTGTCGACGTGGAGGCCCTCCTGGCCCGGGTGGTGGCCCTTGAAGCGTCCTTGGCAAGGGCCAACCAAACAGGGGTGTCTCTAGGTTTTCAGGTGCCCCCTTTGGCCGCCGAACAGCGGCCGGCGATGGGTCGGGTCGAGCTGCCTGAGGCGCGCGGGCCGGTGGTGGCCACTGCCTCGCAGCTCCCCACCCCACAGGTGCAGCAGTCTGGTGCTGGTCTGGCTCCGTCGATGAGCTCAGCTTCGGTCGTGAGCTCCGACGCCCCCAGCGGGCCGGAACCCCCGGTGGGGGCGGCCCGCGGGGGTGCAGCGGGTGAGTATGCAGTACAAGCTAATGCACCCACACAACTGACTTCGTTGGGGGGGGGCTGTTCAATGGCCTTGGCCTCGCTCGGGTGGCACGGCGGCCCAATGGCCCCCGGCCCACCCAGCGACTTTGCCCGTGACACAGGGCCTGGGTCGGGGTGGTGCCCCCAATGTGCTGGGAAATGTGTTGGGGATCCGCGGGCTGGCTCAGGCTCATTTTCCTTTGCCCGTAGTTCCCTCAGTGCCGGTGTCGGCTTTGCCAACAGCAGGGTATTCCTTGCCCTTGGGGGACCATTTGGCCCAGTCTACCAAGGAAAAGATTTGGAGGGGCGAGTATGTAGATATCTTCTCCCTTCTAAATAGGGAGCCGACCAAGGAAGAGAGGGAAGGGCTGGACGAGAAGGATAAGGAGCAGGCACGTCGTCGTAAGCCGCCACGCACGTGGGCAAATTGGTTGCCAGCGTACCTGATTTACATGGCCGTTTACCTCAGGGCTAGGCCGGATTTGGCTATCCCTATGGACTAATATCTGGACAATATTTACCGGGCTATGGTTGACTTCCCGGGTCTGTCATGGCTGGCTTACGACGAAGAATCCTGCATGAGGATTCCGCTGCACCCAGAGATGAGGTGGGATGAGCCCTGCCAGAAGCTGTGGCTTCTGTATATGACCCCCACGCGCCTGGCGCCTGGGGAGAGATACCATTGTGGACATGCGGTCCAATGAGCGGCCCCGGTACAGGCACCCCGCCAAGTGGCGGGGCAGGGGGTTCCAGCCCGCCTGCTGTGCTGGACCTTCTCGTCCAATGGTTCTTGCAACAGGAAAAATTGCAAGTACAAGCATGAGTGCCCCTCTTGTTCTGGCCCCCATGCTGCCTCCGCCTGTCCCAGGCCGGGAGGATACAGGGGCAGGGGTAGGGGCGGACAAGGGGCAGGCAAGACTGCCATGGAGGGAGCGGGTTCACCAAAAGGCCCCCTCCCCAATTAATGTCAACATGCTGGAGCGTTGGCTCGCATTGTACCCGAGGAGAGCAGACGCTGTGTACCTCCTTCGGGGTTTTCAACTGGGTTTTCGTATTTCTTTCACGGGGGATAGGTCACCGCAAGATGCACCTAACCTTTTGTCACTTAGGGGAAGGGAGGAGGTGGCTGCCGCCAGCATTAATAAGGAGATTGCTGCGGGCAGGGTCGCCGGCCCTTTCCCTGCACCCCCGTTCCCCAACCTTAAAGTGTCTCTGCTAGGACTAGTGCCCAAGAAGTCCCCGGGCGAGTTCCGCCTGATTCACCATTTGTCCTACCCAGCCGGCCACTCGGTCAATGATGCTATCCCTGATGACCTTTGTTCTGTCAGGTATACATCCTTTGACCAGGCATTGCGCATGGTGCGCTCATGTGGCCCGGGTGCACTGTTGGCTAAGTGTGACATTATGTCGGCGTTTCGCCTCTTGCCCGTGCACCCGGGTGACTTCGAGTTGCTGGGTTTTCAATTCCGGGGTGAATATTATTTTGACAAAGCCATGACATTCGGCTGTTCCATATCCTGCTCGGCTTGCGAGCGTTTCAGTACCTTCCTGCAGTGGGCATTTGTCCGTAGGTCAGGGTCTCGGTCTGTAGCCCATTACCTGGATGACTTTTTATTCGGGGGTGAACGGGGCTGGGACACGTGCACACGTCTCCTCAACACATTTCAGACGCTAATGGAGGAACTCGGTGTCCCTTTAGCGCCCGAAAAGACCGAAGGCCCGTCTAATAAGTTACTATTCCTGGGGGTGGAAATTGACACGGTAGCGCAGGCGTCTAGGTTGCCCGCAGACAAGGTGTCAAGGATAGTGGCCCTTATATCGGACTTGCTGGCTAAGCGCAAGGCATCCCTTCGGGAACTGCAGGTGCTACATGGACATCTCAATTTCGCTTGCAGGGTGGTCGCACCTGGCAGGGCATTTGCTCGGCGCTTGTGCGACGCCATGGCAGGCTTATCCAGGCCCCATCATAGGGCGAGATTGACACGGGGCATCAGGGCAGATCTGCACGTATGGCTCCAGTTCCTGAGGGAGTTCAATGGGGTCTCATTTTGGAGGTCTGACCTCCTGGCTTCGCCCCAATTTCATATTCAGTCTGATGCCTCGGGATCCCTTGCTTGTGGGATGTACTTCAATGGGAAGTGGGCATGTGGTGGATGGCCACCAGCCTGGTCAGGCACGGGTCGCCTGAGGGATCTCACATATTTGGAATTTTTCCCATACTGGGGGCCTTGATGCTATGGGGTGAGGAGTGGGCCAACTCTGTGGTGCATTTCTGGTGTGACAATGCGGCTGTTGTCCACATTGTCAACTCACAGACCTCTAAATCTCCCAGGGTCATGGATCTTGTGCGCCTTTTTGTATTGCGCAACCTGCGCCTCAATGTACTGTTCAGAGACAGGCATGTCCCGGGGGTGAATAATGATATTGCTGACGCTTTGTTCCGCCTGCAGATCTCCCGGTTCCGTGCCTTGGCTCCGGATGCGGAGGAATTTCCCTCACCACTACCGCAGGAGATATGGACCATTGGCAAGGAGAGGTGAACCAGGCGATAGGCATGTCACTGGCGCCACGCACGCGTAAGGCGTATCACCACGCGTTGGTTTCATTTCGGACCTTTTGTTCCCAATCTCGCCTGCCAGATACCTGGCCGATCCCAGTGGCCCACATCCTCCGTTTCATGGTTTACCTGCACGCCCAGGGCCTGGCACCCCGCACCATAGCACCTAGGCTATCAGCGCTGGCTTTTATGGCCAAGGTGGGAGGTCACGCGGACAGTACCGCTGATTTCCGTGTGAGACATGTTTTGGAGGGGTGGGTGCGGGTACGTGGGCGTTGCCTGGATGACCGTCACCCAATTTCCCCTGGGGTACTTACCCAACTGGCACGAGGCTGGCATGACCTATGTTTCGATAGGTATGAGGCAGCCCTGTTTCGTGCGGCTACTACGGTGGCCTTTTTTGGAGCGCTCCGCATCAGTGAGCTTGTGATGCTGTCTAAGGCGGATGCAAGTCGTAGGGCACTGGAACTCGAAGATGTCTATGTTGCAATGATTGGGCTCAGTTGAGGATACGCTCCTCTAAAACAGATCAGCACGGCGTAGGCAGTTGAGTAATACTGCTACGATGTTCCTTGGAAGACATCTGTCCGGTTGGTGCCCTACAGGAGTGTCTTGCACTGTGTGGCACGCACCATGCCCCGTTTTTCTGTCACCAGGGTGGGTCTCCCCTCACTCAGCCATTCCTGCAGGATGGGGGCCGTTTCTACTGCGGCTACTTTTGGGTACTCTGGGGCTGAAATACGCCGCATGGGAAGGTGGGGATCACATTGTTTTCAGTTTTGTGTTCACCCTCTTCAACCGTGAGTGCCAGTTTAGTCACTGCAATGTTTCTCACCCCCCTTTTTTTCCTTGACAGACCCTGGGTGTCGTTTTACACCGGTGACAGTAGGGCTGGTGGGCTGTTGCCACGTGCACAGGGCAGCGTGTTACGCTGCACAGGACAGCGCGTTACGCTGCACAGGGCAGCGCGTTACGCTGCGGCGACAGAGTGGGACCCCGACTGGGACTGGGTGCATCCGCACATCTCAGGTGGTGTGGTAAGCGCGGCATGTTATGGCGGGAACTGTTGCCATTCCTTTTCTACATCAGGGATGCTGACTCGCCTGATGTCCTGGTTATTCACCTTGGGGGCAATGGTTTCGGACAGGTCACTGGCCTATCGCGGAAGCTTGCGATTTGCAGTCACCTGGCCTACTCACATTATGTGTGGCCTGCCACACCCCTCATTTGGTCGGACATGATACCGCAGTACGCTTACAGGGGAGCGTTTGGCCTCCAGGCGCTTGACCGGGCTCGTCGCTCCAGGGCTATTGCCCGGTTCCTTTTTGATATGGGTTGGGGACGCGTCATTCGCCTCCCCATCATCAGTCTGCAAAATTATGAACTTTATTCAGGGGAGGGGGCCCATCTGTCGCGAGGAGGTATGGACCTCCTGCTGAGTGATTGGTGAGCAGGCCTGTCGACCGAGCTGACGGTCTTGGGGGGGGCGTCGAGCCTTTATTGAAGCCTCTCCGGGTGGCGGGTAGCACTGGTAAGGTAAACATTTATGACCCACAGGTATCCGGCAGGTTCGCAATTGACTGGACAACACTAGATAGGCATAAGTTGTTAAACGTTGTCCGGTCAACGACGAACCAGGCGAGGGGGTGATGGTTACCACTAGACAGCTGGAATCACCCCCTGATTTTACGGATACACGTCAGAGGGTGGGGTCATTAGTTAGATATTGACTACGGTCAACAATTTGTTTGTTGTCAACAAACAAATTGATACAAATAGATACGTTGTAACAATTGCCGTTGGCAATTTTGGGTGGTACCTTACCAGTGTTACTTCGGCCTGCTTGCCTTAAGAATTATGATTGGTCGTTTTACCAATAGAAATTTATAATTCGGACTAGGGCTTGAATCAATAAATGTGGCCCATGCCGTTATCCACTTTCATTTGTGTCTGAGTCCATCATTGGGGGGGTGCGCCTGCAATGGCAGACAGTGACAAATTATGACCACTACTGCTTGCTCTTATATGAGATATACTGGAAGCCTTTGTCCTAAGGGAGAAACTGAATCTATCATTTCAGGATTTTCAGATGTTTGCAGGGCTTCCCAACAAACCGAAGCCCAATTTGACTGTCACAGACACCAAGACTGTACTATACTTTGGAAATGAACCACAGGTCTGTAGCCTAAGGCCTCAGTTGAGCCAAACATTTTAAACCTATGCTTAACATTTCACTAGTCCTTTTGGGATAGTGGAGCCATTTCTGTGCCTGAAATCTCTGTGCACATTATCACAGTGTTTCAATGGACTGAAATACAGGTTTCCACATCGAAAGGAAAGGGTAATGATAGACTCAGAGTTATGCACAAAGGAGGCGTGAGGAGAACTTCTCAATGGCATTCTTTAAGAAATGTAGATTGAGAAAGCAGCACAAGAATGCAAACTAAACTCCTATTCTTGCAAGCAGAAAAACTATGTGAATAGAAAAATTATCTACTGAGTCAAAGGCACCATTAAGAACCAAAGTTAGACTGAAGGTGTGGGAGCCTCACTACTAATACTGTATGGCCTAAATGTAATGCAGAGCTAGTTTCTGGGCAACATCAAAGGCTGCAAGGGGGAGTTGAGATTTTTATTGTACTGTTGCTGCAGCTCCAGATGCAACACAGGCTCTGAGCTTCAGCCTTTCGGGCAAATTATAATTTTGCTGCTGGGAGGAGCTTGATTTGACTGATTGAGTGATTTGATTTATTCGATTTGTATGCTGCCCACTCAGCATACGCCGACTCAGAGCGGCTCACAAAAATCACAACATATCAAAATTACAATACAATAAAATATAACAATACAATAAGATTATAACTATTATCATGTTTACACTTGTATCACATAAACATCAAATACAAAGTATCATATAAACATCAAACAAAGTATCACATGAACATCAAAAACAATAAAGTCTACACACCACATAAAAAGTTCATGAGAAACAGGCAGCGAGAAAATCCAAGGTCCAAGCTGGCCGGGGGGGGGGGGGGATGTCCATCCCCCAGCCCCAATGGCCAAGTCCTGGCATTTTCAAGCTTGAGTTGTGGGCATCCACAAATCCTTTCACCAGGATACTAGAGATAGATCTTCAGCTGTGCTGAACAGGCTACCACATCAAGCACAGATTCCATAGGAAGTAAGTAAGTGAGTGGGTGGGTGAGAGAGAGAGAGAGAGAAAGAAAGAAAGAAAGGTCATCTCTTGAGCAATGGGACATATTTCTGCTGTTTCTCTACATTGCATTCAGATGAGACTGACACAGCCTTTCCTCCCAACACCCTCTATGCATGCCTGAGGAGGAAAACAAAGGGATTATAGGAAAGAGCAGGAGACTGATAAACCAGTTTACGCTTATGGGTCTCTGTTTACATTTCTGACTAAAAGAAGAGAGAGAGATGTTGTCTCTTTAAATGTCTTAACACCAAGGCACTGTCTAGCACATAGACTACTTCTGCAAATACTCCAGCTGTTAAGACATATGAATGATTAAACATATGAATGATTAAACAAGGGCTGCGGTGGCTCAGTGGTTAAGAAGCTTGCCATGTTAGCTGTAAGGCCGGCAAGTCAACAGTTCAAGACCCGGGCACTGCATGATGGATTAAGTGCCCGTCATCTGTCCCAGCTCCTGCCAACCTAACAGATTGAAAGCAAGAAATTGCAAATAGGTAAATATGATTGACGGAATGGTTTGGAATAGGAAAAGAAGTAAGACAAGGCTGCATTTTATCACCCTGCTTATTCAACTTATATACAGAGCACATAATGTGAAATGCAGGGATAGAGGAATCACAATATGGGACAAAAATTGCTGGGAGAAAAATCAACAATTTGAGATATGCAGATGATACTACCCTAATGGCAGAAAGTGAGGAAGACTTAAAGAAGCTGCTGCTTAGGTTGAAAGAAGAGAGTGCAACAGCTGCTTGGGCGACAAGCTATGAGAAACCTGGGGAACATAGTGAAAAGTAGAGACATCACCTTGCAAACAAAAATTCACATAGTCAAAGCAATGGTATTCCTGGTGGTTATGTATGGTTGTGAGAGATGGACCATTAGGAAGGCTGAGTGCAGAAGAATAGATGCCTTTGAAATATTGTGTTGGAGGAGAGTTTTGAGACTCCCCAGGACAAATAGGTCAATCTTAGAGGGAAAAATCAACCCTGACTGCTCTTTAGAAGGTCAAATAGTAAGGATGAAGCTGAACTACTTTGGACATCAAATGAGAAGAGAGGATTCACTTGAGAAAGCCTTGATGTTGGGAAAGGTGGAGGGCAAAAGAAGAAGGGGGCAGCCAAAGATGAGATGACTAGATGGTATTGCAGACGCAATGGACACAGAGCTGGGCGGGTAGAGGAGGATGGTGGAGGACAGTGGTGCCTGGAGGACAATGGTCCATAGGGTCGCAAAGGGTTGGAATCGACTGTGCAACTGAACAACAACAAAATAGGAACCACTTCAGTGGGGAAAGCTCTTGGGGACACAGAAGGAGCTTCATTCGGGTGTCCCCTGAGCGGAGTTTCTCCAGCAAAAATCCTTTCAACCCAGAATAATTTCTGACATGGAAATTATTATAATTATTATTATCATCATTAATGCTTAAACATGATTGTGTATTAGGCTCAAATACTGTATAATAAAATATTACATAATAAAGTAAGATAAAATATCAAACTGAAAAGATACTTCAAATGTGTAATTGGGCTGGAGACCATGAGGCAGCCAATTGTATTGTAAAAATAGTTGATTTGTGAGCATTCAGCTGTATGTTTTTTTTTCCATCTGTGATGACAAGATTAAGACTATAAAATTCCATGATTTCCACAGATGAAATAGGAAACCTCTGTCTAGACTTTAGACATGTTGGATTGAATTTATAATCTGATACGATCTAAAGCAGTGGTTCCCAATGTGAGGCACATGCCCCACAGGAGGACTTCAATTCCCTGAAGCCTAAATCAGTACATTGGCTGATCAATGCTTTGGGAAATTGAGTTAGGCTTCTGGGAATTGAAGTCCAAAAACCAAAGGTTAGGAAACACTGATCTAAATCATCCTGGACGCACAGGGTCTGTTGTTCTATTAGGCAGAATGAGGGAAGTGCCAATGAGAAGAAGGAGGGGCAGATGCCTGGCTGTTCTTTGTTGTCATTATTGCCATTTTCCTAGCAGTACAGAAATGGGTATGCACATGGTCTGTCCTGATTCTCTGAACTAAACTGCTGCCTCAGGCCAGGTGAGGGACACTCTCTGCTTGCCATGATTGAAATATTATTTAATTGCTAGTCCAATCAGCTTCTGTATGGATCAGAATGCAGAGGCACTAATCTCTCATCTGTCTTCGGCAGCATGATTTCTTGGGCTACCCTCTTTTAATGTCTTGCACGGAAGACAAAGAAGTAGCCGCAGTAAGGGCTAAAACACAGCTTTATTGCATGATGGTCAGGATGAACATGTGGTAATGGCGGAGGTACAGCTCTTTTTATACTGCAACAATACATTTGAAAAGGGTTACATGGTAGCTTATTGGCTGCTACCTGTGTGACGTCATTCTGAGTCACGCCCTTCTTCTCCAGGTGTTCCTTGCGCGGGAAGGTTCCCGCGGCTGCCGGTGATTGGGGGAATTTGAACCATGTGAGCTGAGCGCTCGCAGCTGCCCTCTATGGGTAGATAACTCACATTCCTTTAACAGCTGAGTTACATTGTGATCATTTTCAGGTTACATTCATACATTCTTAAAGTGATACAGTTACATACACAACACCTCTGTAAAGACATAACAGAGATCAAACAGTAAATTAAATATCAAATGGTCCTGTCATGTTAGTTTCCTGTGTTAAAATGAAGTTTTGATTACTCCTTGTTTTAGAGTTTTGGATTTCTGGTAAAGCAGAAGTGTAGTTAGCCACAGAGGAGAATTGCTACAAGTTTTCCAGAATGCACTCCTTTCTCGTTAGCTGGGCATGTGGAATCCAGTTGTCCAATGTTTCTTCTGGAGGGGGAGTTGGACAGAATTTCCAGTTCCTGAAGTATAGCTCTATAGTCCAGTGCACAATACCCCTGCCATCTCAAACATTGCATAGTTT
The DNA here is from genome assembly GCA_035047345.1 of Bradypodion ventrale. NCBI lineage: Eukaryota > Metazoa > Chordata > Lepidosauria > Squamata > Chamaeleonidae > Bradypodion > Bradypodion ventrale. The sequence goes on along the minus strand of JAWDJE010000004.1, from coordinate 132,842,529 downwards.
AGTCCAGTGGTTCCCAAAGTGGGGCATACGCCCCATGAAGGACTTCAGTTCCCAGAAGCCTAAGTCAGTACACTGGCTGACCAATGCTTTGGGGAATAGACTTAGGCATCTGGGAATTGAAGTCCACAAACTAAAGTTTGGGAAACACTGGTTTAGTCCAACAAAATGAAGTTATGATTACTCCTTGTTGCAGACTGTTGGATTTCTGGTAAAGTAGAAGTGTAGTTAGCCACAGAGGACAATTGTTCTGTGGATGGGAGACCCAGAGACGCCGGGTGTGTGCTCTCAGTGAGAGCAAGGGTGGGGAGTGAGAGACTGGCCCTAGCTGTTGGGGGGGGGGGGGGAGAGATGCAGAGTGTGATGTTTCCTCAGCTGAAAACGTTGAGCCCAAGGCTCAGGCATAGACGTTGAGCCCTGGGCTCCGTCTGGGATGTTGAGCTGGACTCCATCACTTGTGGACTTTGTTGTATAGTACAGTATTTGATATTGGTGATATTTGATATTATGTGATCTTGTATTTGATATTATGTGATATTTCATTTAATATTGTATCTGATATTATATTTGATATTGTGTGATACTGCTTTGATATTTGTGATATTTGATATTGTGTGATGCTTGGTTACATTTTGTCCTTACATTGTGAGCAGCCCTGAGTGGTGCTTGCACCAGTAGGGTGGGGTATATATTAAAATAATTCATTCATTCATTCAACAAAGGTGTATAAGAAGAGCCTTCATGAAGAGCAGAAAGCTTTGTGAGTTGCATGAGCAGTTGCATAGTCAGCAGCCCTTCCAATCCAGAACTGTTGCACTATACTGTGCAGCACTATGATACAAATAAAGATTTAATCCACCATGCCTCACATTTTGCACTCCCTCCCTCCCTCCCTTTACCAGCTCTTCCAGTCTTTTATTTCTTATGACTGCAAACAGGACTCTCTAACTTCCTTCTGCCAGTTCAGACAAAATGTACCAGATGTCTAAAGCATGCCTGCACAAGCTGTAACTCTCAGTGGACCAAATGTAGCAGGATGGTTCACACACTAAACCTCTTAATTCACACACTAAGCCTCTTAATTCACTACCTATCTGGCATGGTAAATTTTATGGTTTTGTAAGATTGTGTTTAGTACAGTGATTCATGGGTTTCAGAGACCTAGCATACTGGGTGGCATTTCTAGCAGCTTCCAAATAAGCAACCAGTGATCTGTTTCATCACAATACTGCAATATTACTGTTTGCTCTCCTGGAAGTGCTGCAGCCTGGATTGTCCATTTATTTTTTATCATTTTTCCTTCTTTCATGTCCTGGACTGCCAAAATGAAGTCACTGTCTTTGTTTTGTCATTGCCAAATCACATCCTAATCAGTGCATGACTCTGGCAGCAATTAGCAGACCAGCAAATGGGCCGGACTCTATCTCTCCACATTCACACCATGTGTTATTGTCCATCAGCAGTCCCCACTTGAGCATGTTGGTATTACACTTAGGGACTCCAACCCTCAGCCTATTTAGGGTCCTCCAGGTGATGTAGGGGAGATTGAGATCTTCAGCTATATCCACCTTTAATAATGTTCTTTTCCCAGTAGCTGCTTCCTCCATCCTCTAATTTGGTTTTGCTCTTCTGTGCCCTCAAGAATGGTTGTTCTTGCCATAAAGCTCTTCCTGGTGTTTAGGGTAATGAACAGATTTATCATGAACAGATTTCAATATGTGTGTGGTAAGTTAGTTGGCTTTTGTTTTAAAAGATAACATGGTTTTGTTTGTCTGCCTAATATCTGGCTCATCTAGAGCAGGATCTCTCAGGTTTTTAGCTTTTAACTAGATGTTCTTTTCTGTGTTTTTAGGAATTTTGAGGGTATTTTTGTTGTTTATTGTTGGGGATTTTATGTATGCCACCTGGACTCTCCTGTCAATTGGGACAGCTATACAAATCGAATAAAATAAAATAAATCTCAAGCAGGTAGCACTGGATGATAAGAATTTTCTGGAGCAAAAATAATTGTAAGAAAAGGGAATATGCATTTTCCCTAAACTTGTGAACTAAACCATAAATGCTACTGTTATGTGCTACAGAAAATTACATACTAATGGATACAACTCTTCTGGCAACTTTGATGAAGTGATAAGTTACGCATGGAGAGTGATTACTACTAGCACAGATGTTTGCAGTTGGTCATAGTTTTGAACAGCATTTGGGGGAAATGTGTTGAGGATCAACTGTTTTTATTTTAGAATTTTAATTTCATTTCTACATTGTTTGTTTTTGTTTGTTTATTACATTATGTTTCCTTCATGCCTCTAGCTTTTTGCCTTCTGTTTTGTTTTTGTTAAGAAATTAATTTTCTCCAGCAAAACAATGCTGCATTTTTCTTCACCATAGCATTGCTCCATAATACTGTATGTAGCCATCTTCAGCACACAACTTAGTGTAGTGAGGAATTTGATGATAGCCCTGGATGGCTATCATAAGATGGGTACTGCAGTGGCTCAAGTCACTAAGACGCTGACTGGGAAGCGGAAGGTCAGCAGTTCGATTCCCGAGTACTGCAGGACGGAAATGAGCTCCCGTCTTCATCCCAGCTCCTGCCAACCTAGCAGTTCGAAAACAAGAAATTGCAAGTAGATAAATAGGGACCACTACGGTGGGAAGGTAACAGCGTTCCGTGCACTCCGGTGTCTAGTCATGCCTGCCACATGACCACGGAAACGTCTGCAGAAGCAGACAACGCTGGCTCTTCGGCCTAGAAACAGAGATGAGCACTGCACCCTAGAGTCGGATACGACTGGCTTTCGAGCAAGGGAAACCTTTACCTTTACCTTACCTGGATGGCCAGGCATTTTCTCTGGTGAAGATCACCAGTCTCCACAGGTCTGTGGTAGAACTTGCACCCTTTAGTGTATGAGAACCAAGACACAGGAAACAGCCACAGGCTGGTTTAACTCAGGTTTATTGCATGGTGGTCAGAGGGAACATGAGGTAATGGCGGATGCATAGCTCAATATATACAGTAGTAAAACATTCGAATGTGGCTCCACGATAGCCTATTGGCTATTGTCTGCGTGACGTCATTGTTAGTCACGCCCTTCTTGTCCAGGTGTAGGTAGTGGCGGGAAACTCCGCGCTGTAGCCTTTGATGAGTATGGACCGAGAGAGCTTGGACGCTCGCCGCTGCCCACTGGTGGTCATTAGCTCACGTCCTCATACAGGGTTTATAGTGATACAGCTGAAGGCTATATTGTTACTGGTAGGAAATGATACATTGTTATCACATGAAGATGGTTACCCTATTAGAACACAACACTCCTCCCCCCTAGGATGAGACGAAGTCTCTCAGCCAAGATGGCTTATTTCGAACACGCTGGGGTCTCGGTGTGGGCTGCCCTGCCCCGGGTTTGCTACCTTCTCTTTGTCCCCTGGCTTCCTGTCCTGTAATTGGAGAGGGAGACTTGTTAGTGCCTTGCCGCGGTTCTGCGGCTTTGTCGGGAGGTGCGTGCTTTATTTGGGAAGAACCGGGGGCACTGGGGGCTAACGAAAAACCCCTCTTCTCACTTGGATGGGTGGGGGAACACTCCCAAACCCCCCCCCCGGCTCGCAAAATCAAAATCAAATTCGGGGGCAGCGGTCGCAAACTCCTCCCCCTCTCCCCCGGGCTCCGATAGGGAGTCGGGACCGCTGCTTCTCTTTGATAGGACTGGTGTATCAAAAGGATATGAGTCGGGACCGCTGCCTCCCCCCCTTGTTTGGGACTGTTGCCCTGACTGTTGCCCTTCGTTGTCTCCCCCTTGGGATAAACGGGTGGGGGAGGACCCTAACGCTGAGGCAATCTCCGAGCCGTCCGTGGCTTGCTCCCTGGGAACCCGGCTCCGGAGCTGATCCGCATGCCGCCTCCACAGTAGGCCAGTGCTCGTTTCCACCCGATATGACACTGGCCCCGTCTGTTCCACAACTCTCCCTGGTACCCAGGCTGGCCCGGTGCTGGCGTAGTTCCTGCAATGCACAGGATCGCCGGCGGCGAAACCTTTCAGCACCGCTACCCCTACGTTCTTCCCTTTGTCCTCGACCCTCGTCGGGTCTAACCTGGACAGAATCGTGGTCAGTTTTCTCCGCATCAGCAGCTCTGCCGGCGAGTATCCGGATGCTAAGGGGGTCACCCTATACGCTAATAAAAACTGACATACTTGGTGATTCAGGTCCCCCGAGCCCATGCGCCGCAGCGCATCCTTGGTTGTCCGCACCAGCCGCTCCACTTGGCCATTCGTGGCCGGGTGAAACGGCGCAGATGTTACGTGCCGAATGGCGTTTGCCTCCATGAATGCCCTGAACTCAGCGGACGTGAAACAACTAGCGTTATCGCTGACCAGAGTGTCGGGTAAACCGAACGTGGAAAAGACTCTCCTTAGCTGGCCAATTGTGGTGGCGGAGGACGTGCTCTTTACCGGAATCACCTCCAGCCGCTTAGAGTACGCATCCACTACCAGGAGAAAAACAGTTCCTCGGAACGGGCCAGCGAAATCTACATGCACTCTGGACCACGGCCCCCTTGCTGCGTCCCATTCCCTATGCGGGAGGCGCGCCGCCTCCGGTCGGGAGCCCTGGCACGCCTCACAAGTGCCGACCATGTGCTCTATGTCTGCGTCCAGCTGGGGCCACCAGAAGTAACTCCGGGCAAGCGCCTTGGAACGGACGATCCCCGGGTGGCTGACGTGCAGCAGTTTGAGCACCCTCGGTCGTAGGGCTGTAGGGACCACCACCCGTTGGCCCCACAAAAGGCACCCCCTCTCTAGGGACAACTCTATTTTTTTCCGAAAAAATGGGTCGAATTCCGTACCTGGGGAGGACGCCGGCCACCCCTTCTGAACCCATGAGCTTACTTTCTCCAGCGTTCTATCCTTGCCTGTCGCCCTGGCAATGTCGGCTGGTACTATTGGGGGTGAATCTAAGACCTCTATTAACAATACCTGGTGGTCTCTCTCTACCCCTGCCTTTTGGTCGCCCGACAGGGGCAAAGGAGACCTTGAGAGTGCGTCTGCATGGCTGATCTCCTTCCCTGGCCGGTATTCCAATTCATGTTGGTATGCGTTGAGAAAGATAGCCCACCGCAGCATCCTCGGGGACAGGATCTGTGGCGTGGGCTTATTTGCAGTGAAAATTCCTAACAGGGGCTTGTGATCGGTCACGATCTTGAACGGGCGACCATACAGGAAATCGTGAAATTTTTTGGTTCCCGCTACTATCGCTAATGCCTCCCTGTCGGTCTGTGCGTAATTCCGCTCTGCTTGGGACAGGGACCTTGAATAAAACGCTATCGGGGCCTCCCTTCCGTCGCCCAACACGTGGCACAGCACCGCCCCCACCCCCACCGGGGATGCGTCACAGACTAAGACCACTGGCCGTTTGGGATCGAAATGAGTTAGGATTGCCTCGGATGTTAGGAGTTGCTTTAACTCTTTAAACGCCCTCTCTTGCTCGTCCCCCCACAGCCAAGTTTCCTCCTTTTTAAGCAACCGATGGAGCGGTTCGGCCACCGACGCCTTCCGTGGAAGGAAGGTATGGTAAAAATTGAGGAGCCCCAGAAATGACTGTAGTTCGGTTTTGGATGTGGGGCGAGGAGCCTTCTTGATGGCGGCTACCTTGGATTTGGACGGCATAATTCCCTCGGGTGTGACCCGGAACCCTAAAAATTCAACCTCTGTTTCGAAAAAAACGCATTTGTCTTTTCTCAGCCGCAGCCCCGCTTTCTCGAACACCGTCAGTACTTTATCCAATCTCTTTGCCAGTTCGGCCTCACTCCCCCCTGTTATCAATACGTCATCAAAGTAACACAACACCCCCTCCAGCCCCTTCAGGAGGCGTTCCACAATCGACTGAAAAAGGCCGGGTGCCGAGTTTACGCCGAACTGTAAACGCGACACCTGGAACGCCCCTTTATGTGTAACTATTGTTTGTGCCGCTGCCGTGGCGGGAGTTACAGGGAGTTGCTGGTAGGCTTGTGCTAAATCGAGCTTAGCGAAACACTTTCCCCCATTCAGCCTGGCCAGAAGGTGGCTGACCACCGGCACTGGGTATGCATTAGGGCGGATCGCCTTGTTAATTGTACACTTATAATCAGCGCAAATGCGCACCACCCCGTTAGCCTTTAGTGCTGTTACAATTGGGGTCTCCCACTCCGCGGAATCCACAGGCACAAGAATCCCCTGGTCCACCAGCTTGTCCAGTTCCGCCTCTATTTTGTCCTTTAGTGCGAACGGCACCCTGCGAGGTTTGAGTCTTATCGGTCTAGGTCGAAGGCTACAGGGGGTCCCTTGAACTTTCCCAGACCTTTTTTAAAAACGGCGGGGTGCGCGTCGCAGACCGCTTGTATTGGGTCCGCACCCACGGCATGCACCCCCCCTATGAACAAACCCAAAGGCTGAAACCACTGTGTCCCGAGGAGGCTACAACTTCCCCCTTTGAGAACAACTAGGGGGAGTTCCGCAGAATGTCTCTTAAAACGGACCCGAAATTTCCCGACCCCCAACACTGGAATGCTGTTCCCCTGTACGTCTCGTAGCGTGGACCTCAACGTTTTAAGTTTGGGTCGCGCGTGGGGGTCGATTTTCAAGAACTCTCTCTGGGGAATTATAGAATAGGAGGACCCCGAGTCAATTTCCATCCTAATAGGGACCCCTTGTACTAGTACCTCAACGAAGTAATGGGGTTGACCCGTGGACACGCTGAACACGGGAGCGTCGTCCTCGCTGTCGTCCGAGATGCGGCCCACACCGTCCTGCTTCCTCGTGGTCCGGGCGCCATCTTTGGACCTCGCTGGACGGTCCGGTCTGGCCGAACGGTCTTGTGAATGCCTCCGGCCCTCTTTCCGCTTCCTGCACGCCTTGGCGATGTGCCCCCGACGGCCGCAGTTGTAGCACTCGGTTTTTCTGAATGGGCACTTTGCGCGCTCATGGGCCGCTCCGCAACCATCGCAGCGGCGTCCTCCTTTTCGGACCTTCTGGACCTCCTCGCCGTCGCTGCCTTCCGTAGACGACTTCGAGGTTCGTCGGGTTGCGTGCACCGACTGTCCGGACTTTCCGTGCACCGAACTCTCCGCTTTGCCGGCTCTAGGACGCCACTCACGCCATTGGTGCATTTCGTCTACCCCAGCATTCGTGGATTCCGCGGATTCCGCGGCCTCCACAACCTCTGCCAGCGTGGGTGGTGGCTCCTTGTTCATCAGGCTGCGCTGCACTTCCTTGTCCTTCAGGCCACACAGAACTCCGTCCCTGAGGGCCATCTCTAGGTTGTCCCATCTGCAGGGGGCGGCTGCTATTCTCATGGCTGTTACGAATGTCTCAACCGACTCGTCCGGCGCTTGGACTCGCCTCCAAAACGCGCTCCGAGCGGGAAACATTGCCCTCGAGGGTCGGAACCGCTCACGCAGCAGTTTCATGATGTCCTCGGCTTTGAAATCACTCATCTTCTTCGGTGCAATGATGCTCACCAGCGTTCGCTTGGTTTCCATCCCAAGCATTCGGGTGAGGATGGCCCTCTTCCTTTCCTCGTCGTCTTTGACTTTGAGTTCCACCAGTGCCGCCTGGAAGTCCATCTCAAAAAGCTCCCAGTCTTGCGGTTTGGTAATGTTGAACCCGCTCTGTGCCCTGGCTCCTTGGGAATCCATTATCCCACCTTCATCACCAATTTAGTGTATGAGAACCAAGACACAGGAAACAGCCACAGGCTGGTTTAACTCAGGTTTATTGCATGGTGGTCAGAGGGAACATGAGGTAATGGCGGATGCATAGCTCAATATATACAGTAGTAAAACATTCGAATGTGGCTCCACGATAGCCTATTGGCTATTGTCTGCGTGACGTCATTGTTAGTCACGCCCTTCTTGTCCAGGTGTAGGTAGTGGCGGGAAACTCCGCGCTGTAGCCTTTGATGAGTATGGACCGAGAGAGCTTGGACGCTCGCCGCTGCCCACTGGTGGTCATTAGCTCGCGTCCTCATACAGGGTTTATAGTGATACAGCTGAAGGCTATATTGTTACTGGTAGGAAATGATACATTGTTATCACATGAAGATGGTTACCCTATTAGAACACAACACACCCCATTATAAATTGCTGTCCCAAATAAATCTTAGCTGCTGAGAGATACCAGATTTATCCCAGGGCATCAAACAACTGGTACACCAGCAGTTGGCCAGGGCACATGTGGTACATTTTACAAGTGACACATGGAACAGCCAGGATTACTGTCTTGCTCTGTCTTCTAGGGCAGCATTTTGCAAACTTTGGTTTTGGGACTTCAATTTCCAGAACCCTAAGCCAATTTCCTAAAGAACCGATCAGCCAATGTACTGGCTTAACCTTATGGGAATTGAAGTCCACCAGTGTTCCGTGGAAAATTGTTTGGGAAATGCTGTTCTAGGGACACCATCCCAGAGAAATGGCATAGCATAAGTAGAGGGAGAAACATACATGCAGGTCAAAATAAAGTGATCCCTTGTCTTCCTGGGCTGAGAAGAACTTTCTTTGGGGATGGCAGTGGGACTGTTGTCCTCCACTGACAGGGTAGCCCTAGGCACCTTTGGCAAGCATCTGCCCCCACCCCAAAGCCCAGGATTCTGAGATTGTAGACAGTGGCCAGACACTATAGTGGCCCTGCTGAAGGGCAGCTGAAGGAGGCTATATTGGCAAAGATAAGAGAGTGGGAGTTGCAAGGCTTGAGGTGGTAATTAAACACATTAGATGAAGAGATGTAGAGAGATGCCGTGGAGGAAATATGACCCTGTCCTCTATGTGTCTGCAAGGGAGGCTCTGAAGTGGAAACAGCTTCTCATTCCCAGCTCGGTCAGCCTCAGAAGGCAGTCAGAGCCTGTAGCTTCAGGATTGCTGCTCTTAGCTCCACCACAGATTCAGCCTTCACATTACCCAACAGATGTTCCATCTCCTATCACTCCTGGTTTCAGAGCTGGAGACACCAACAGCAATAGGCAAGCAAGGTGATTCCCTGGTTAGCACAGCATTGCAGACAGGCTTGGGCTGGTCCACCAGGACAGAAGGATTCATCCCGGTGCGCCCTTACCTCTGGAGCCCTGGGTCGCAAATAATAATTTTATTATTATTTTATCCGCCCAGCATGCTGCACTTTAGATTAAGCCATTGCTCCAAGCTCCCTCCTTCAGCTTGGAGCAATGGTTTATTCTAAAGTGCTGTGTGCTGGGTGGAGCAGGGAAGGGTGGAGACCAAGTAATTCCCGGGGACAGCCTTCTCCACCATCCATTGGTTGCCACCTTTCACCCCTGTCCAGTGCCCTCCCATGTTGCCCAGCATACTCCTAATTTCAGAGGGAGGTTCTCCTCATCTTCCTTTATAAGCCATCTCTAAAAAGACTATGTCGAGGATCTGGATTCTTGGGAATCCTAATGCAGAAGTTTGGCCAGCTATGCTAATCCTGCTATGCTAATAAAGTCAGTGTCTCAACGCCAAGCGTCAGGCGCCGGTTAACTGACCTGACAATCCTAAGGACTTGGCGAAATCCACAGGGAAGGGTGAGGCTCCTCAAGTGGATTAAATACCACTTGAATCCATCTTGCTGGAGGGCAGCAGCTTCATCAATACTGTCCTAGGGCTGAGGAGGACTTTGCTACCAAAAGGCCTCAGGACCAGAAAGTGACTTGCAGAGCTGGATCAGTGGTACAGTGTCACACTGCGATGAGGAAGGCAGATGAAAGGCCACAGCATTATATTTGCATGACAGTCTTCATGGCTGATTGATATGACGATTGACAATATGTGGAATTGAATACTGCACAAGAAGAAGAAGTGCAGATAACAAGGGCTATATTCAGAGGATAAGTGCCAGACACTCAACTCTCTGAAAATGGGAGAAAAGCTAGTTGAGCCTCATGATATTCCTTCAGTAAAAGCTGCTCTGAGCAATGAAACTAAGCTGGATCCTATGGAGTTATTGTCTGATAACTCTGCCACCATCAGTCCACACCACTCATGCTTGGAATAAGGATCGGTAGAAAATTTAAAGTGAGCAGATGACACTATCTTGCTGGAGTTATTATTTGAAACTAGTGTGGAAAGTTAAAGCAAAAGAAGTATTCTAGCTGAACATGAAGAAGAGAAATACAATGACTACAGCATAACTGCATAACTTGACAACTGTCAGAGTCCAGGACATGGGCATCTGTCAGCCAACACAAACACCTTGACCCAGGTAACAGACTGAACAGTAACCGATTCTGAGTCCATATCCAAGTCCAAGTGAAACCAGAGATGCAGGTTTAGTCCAGACACTTAGTTACAGAGGATGAACAAAATGTTTCATTTTTTTCATCCCATGTTGAGATATGGATGTGCCTTCATTATTCATCTCACCCCCATCTTGCATATAAGGAAACATTATGATTAGAAAAAAATCCTGTTTAGGAATCTAATGACCTTCATTACATACTAAAATATGTTTGTGAGTATTTTGTTCATTATTGCTCATTTGACTGCTATGTGTGATTAATAAACAAGCTCAAACATCTGCTGCCCAGAAAACTGAAACAAATGAATTTTTAAAATGTTCAGTGTACATTTTATTAAGAGAAAGGCGGGGTATAAATTAAAATTGAATTGAAAAAATGCATTCTCTAATCATTTGGGGGATACGGAGAAGAATGTGGATGGAAAATAATGTCAATCACCCCTCATATGAAATATTTCTCAAAAAGAAAGAAAGAAGAAAGATCACTTTATTCTGCCTTTATTTGTCATACACAACCGTTTTTCATATTCACAAGCATATGGCTTAATGACAGAATTCTGTAAATTTCACATGAAGTCCACCTAGGCATTCCAAAGAGACACTGATATAAAAATTTGATATCTCCAAGACATCTCCAGTTTGACATCTCCAATTTTGAAAATTCAGTGGATTTTCAGTGTTTGCTTGAATGTTTGCTGAGCTTATTGGATTTAGAGGGGGAGGTTTTATATGCATCTTAGTCTTTTATGTGTCTTGTCTAAAACGATCCAGGCACTGCAACTTGACAGGTTGATATCCAGGCATTTCCCAGAGACATGTCAAGAAAACATTGCTCGCCCACCCTATTTTTTTTTTTCCATGAAGGCACGTGTGCCTCTTTCACACAGGGATTACAGAACTGAGAAACTGGTGGTACGGAAAGGGAAAGAATTCCAACTCCTAATGATAGCTGGCTCTGTTACTCCATTCTGAGATATTTTGTAACTGTTTTGCACTGATAAGGGAGAACTAACACTACCATTGCTTTTCTTTGTTGAAACAGGGTTTGGGTTTGGAAAATGGCAAGAGATGAGAAAAACTCTGTAATTTAAGAGCATTCCCTGACAATGATTAGGTTTTTAGGTAATCTGAACAAAGATCCAGGTAGTGCTATGACAAACAACATTGCCCCCATTCCCAAAGCAACAGAAGAATGTGATCACTAGTGACTCTCTTGCTGGAATGACATAGTGACTTGTATATATGCGAGGGCTAGCCTAGCCAAGACATTTTATTGGCTCAGGGGAAGACAAAGGGAATTATGATTCCAATCTTCCTTCCAGTATACGTAGAAGCCATCTGGATTGAGAATTGAAACTGTTGTGTATGGAATGTAACTGCTGCATTATACCTTTAAGATGAATGTAACTACTTCAGGAAAGAATGTATCTGTAATAGAACACAATGTATTTGAGCTGCATAAGAATGCGAGCTCGCTACCAGAGATGGCAGCAGCGAGCATTCGGCTCACATGGTACACATTCCCCAACTACCTCCAGCCAAGGGAACTATTCCCGCCACACACACACCTGGTGAAGAAGGTGTGACCCCAAATGACATCACGCCAACAGTAACCAATAGGCTACTGTGGTTCCACATTCAAATGTATAGTCACTGTACGCCATTACCTCATGTTCGTCGTGTATACCATGCAATAAAGATGTGTTAACCTACTAAAGGCTATCTCCGTTGTCTTGACTACTGAACACCAAATTGGCAATGAAGGTGGGATATGGCATCCCACGGAATCAAGACAACACCTACCTTCGACATCAAGAACCCAGAACAATGGGAATTGTTCGAGATGCATTTTCTGAGTGTGCTGGCAGTCGCTGACATCACCGACGAGGTGAAGAAGTGGGCCCATCTCATCACGCTGATCGGGTACCCCACAATGAAGCTCCTGGTGAACTTAATGGTGCCGAGAAAAGTGGAGGAGGTCCCCCTCAAACAACTTGTGGCGGCGTTGCGGGGGCATTTTCAGCCAACGGTTTCCATCTTCACGGCCAGAGCTGCATACTGGAGGAGGGACCAGCACCCGGGAGAGTTGGTGGCTGACTATGCGGCGGCTCTCCGCCTGGCAGCGGGGCCATGTGAGTGGGAGAACTTAGAGATTTCCCTTAGGGACCGCCTGTTCTGTGGCCTGTGGGACGAAGAGACTCAAAGAAAACTGATGAACCATGGCCACGATCTGACTTTCCAAACTGTGATGAAAGAAGCGCAGGCAGCCGAAGCGATGAGGGCTGTTCAAGCTGTTCAAGGCAAGGCCCCCACCACTCAAAGGGGCAGCGGCCACGGTCTTAGCCGCCTGGCGGGCACCGCGCTCCCTGATGTCACCTCCCTCATCCTTGGAGGCCTCAGCGAATGCGGGCTCGGGCTCCAGCGAGGATGAAGGCATCCGGAAGGTCAGGAAGGAGTTGGTGGAGAAGCAAAGCAAGGGAGGTTGCTGATGCGACGGCTGCAGAGCATCCCACGACTGGAGTAAGTGTCCGTTCCAGAAGGCCAAGTGTCACAGCTGTGGATGGCGAGGCCACATCGCCAAGGTGTGCAGGTGATGGTGAGAGGAGAACAAAGGTCCACCAGGGCGCCCCCCGCAGAGATCGGATGGCATCGGCAGGATTGTCAACGATGGCATCTCAGAAGTGCACCGTGCGTCTCAAAGATCCCTCGACGGTGATGACACAGGTGTGTACAGCATGTCTTTGGGGCACCCCCATTTTTATGTTGTGGTACTGTTGCAAGGGATCCCAGTTAGAATGGAGTTAGACTGGGGGTCATCCTACTCCATTATCTCCCAGCGAGAGTTCCTGCGCATTCCCCCCAATGTGTGACCCAAGCTAAGAGCCTTAAAAACCAACTTGTGGGACATTCAAGGTTATGCAATTCCAGTATTAGGGTGGGGGAGTTTACAGTGAAATTCAAAAAGTACACTGAGAAGCTGCCCCTAGTAGTCCTTAAGGAGGGGACCTGCTGCCTGCTGGGGACACAATGGTTCCAGCCACTGGGGATTGTGATAGAAGGTATTCATGCCATCGGTGCCGACCCAATCCAGGACGTGTGTAATGCACACCCGGCAGTGTTCGAGAAGGGGCTCAGGAAATACAAGGACCCCCCAGTTTCATTCGACCTGGACCCGGAGTTCCGGCCCATGCAGCTCAAGCCAAGGAGAGTACCCTTCGCCCTCAGAGACAAAATAGAGGCAGAACTGGACAAACTGGTGGGCCAGGGAATGTTGGTCCCAGTGGACTCTGTGGAGTGGGAAAACCCTATTGTAACAGTGCTCAAAGCTAATGGGGAGGTTAGGATTTGTGCTGATTACAAATGCATGATCAATAAGACAATTCGCCCAAATGCATACCCGGTGCCGGTAGTTAGCCACCTATTAGCCACACTGCAAGGGGGGAGGTGTTTTGCCAAATTGGATTTGGCACAAACGTACCAACAGCTGATGGTAACTCCAGCTGCAGCCGCTGCACAGACGATTTTCACACACAAGGGGGCTTTTAAGGTCACACGCCTACAGTTCGGCATTAATTCAGCCCCCGGGATCTTTCAGTCTTTTGTGGAACGCCTGTTAAAGGGGCTCCCCGGAGTTCTCCCATATTTTGATGACGTATTAATATCTGCCGGGAGTGAGTCGGAATTAGCCAAAAGATTAGACAGGATTCTGGGCACATCCGAGAAAGCAGGGCTGAGGCTGAGAAAGGACAAATGTGTGTTTTTTTTGTGAGGGAGGTGGAGTTCCTGGGTTTCCAAATAACCCCTGATGGTATAAAACCCTCCGAGTCGAAGGTCTCGGCCATTCAAAACGCCCCTCACCCTGCCGCCAAGCCCGAATTGCAGTCCTTCCTGGGTCTGCTTAACTTCTATCATTCCTTCCTGCCCAGGAAGGTATCAGTGGCAGAGCCACTTCACCTTCTGCTCAAAAAAGATGTGGTTTGGCAGTGGGGAGAACACCAGGAAAAGGCATTCAACAAGTTGAAGCGGCTTCTGTCCTCAGAGGCCATATTGACCCATTTCGACCCAAGGAAGCCTGTGGTCCTGGTCTGTGATGCCTCACCGGTGGGGGTGGGGGCAGTACTGTGCCACGTGTTGGAGAGCGGGCAGGAAGCCCCAGTGGCCTTCTACTCTAGATCCCTTTCAAAGGCGGAGTGCAATTACGCGCAAACAAACAGGGAGGCCCTTGCGATAGTTGTGGGAACAAAGAAGTTCCACAACTTCCTGTATGGTCGGCCCTTCACCATTGTGACTGACCACAAACCCCTGCTAGGCATCTTCACCACAGGCAAGCCCATGCCACAGATTCTGTCCCCCAGGATGCTCCAATGGGCCATTTTTCTCAACGCCTACCAGCACACATTGGTACACCGGCTGGGGAAAGACATTAGCCATGCAGATGCACTCTCCCGGTCCCCCCTGCCCCAGCTGGGAAACCCCGAGTGTGAGGTCGAACAGGACCACCAGGTGCTCCTGAACAAGGCTCTTGAATCGCCCCCGATAGTACCAGCTGTCCTCGCCAAAGCCACTGAGAGGGACAAAGTCCTCTCCCTAGTTAGCTCCTGGGTAAGAAAAGGGTAGCCATCGGCTGCCCCTGAAGAGGAATTCTCGGCATATTTCAGGAAGAGGGCTGAGCTTTCCACGGAGAGGAGGTGTCTCCTCTGGGGCTAGCGGGTGGTCATTCCCGAGTCGTTGAGGTTGAAGGTACTCAAGCTCCTGCATATCAGCCACCCGGGGATTGTGCGCTCGAAGGTGCTGGCCAGAAGCTACTTCTGGTGGCCCCATATGGACACAGATATAGAGCACATGGTCGGCACTTGCGAGAGTTGCCAGGGTTCTCAACCCGAGGAGTCCTGACTCCCACACAGAGAATGGGACACAACCCACAGGCCATGGTCCAGGGTACACATTGATTTCGTGGGTCCTTTCAGGGGCTCCCTTTTCCTTTTGATAGTGGATGCATACTCCAAATGGTTGGAGGTTATTCCGATGTCCAACACCTCGTCAGCTGCAACAGTTAAGCAATTGTGCAAGGTGTTCAGCTGTTTCAGCATACCAGACGTGCTTGTGAGCGATAATGCCAGTACCTTCACATCAGCAGAATTTCAGGCATTCATAGAGATAAACGCCATTTGTCATGTCACCTCTGCCCCTTTTCACCCCGCGACTAATGGCCAGGTAGAGCATTAGGTGCAGACCACAAAAGATGCCTTGCAGCGAATGGGCCCCAGGGATTTGAACTTGCAACTGTGCCAGTTCCTGTTGTGCTATAGGTCGACGCCGCTGGCATCGGGGCTCTTGCCTGCAGAGCTTCTCAAGCGCAGGAAGCCAGTAACACGTCTTGACCGGTTGGATCCAACCAGGGTGGAGGATAAAGGGAGAAACATAGAAATTAGGAGCAGCAAAAGTTTCAAAATAGAAGAGCCTGTACATTGCAGGAATTATGCGGCTGCAGGGCCAACATGGGTCCTGGAGTAGTACTTGGGCAAACGGGGCCAGTCTCATACAGTGTAGAAACCAGCATGGGCCTACTCTGGAGGAGGCATGCTGACCAGCTCAGGCAACGGGCCACCGATGGGCAGGGTGTAGACACCCAGTCAGTAAATTCAACGTTAGGGTCCTCCCCCTCCCACTTATCCCAAGGGGGAGACACAAGAACCTCCTCAGGTACAATGCAGATCTGCGATCCTCACAAGGGAAGGAGGAGGTTGATACAAATCCGTACCCTTTAGATCCGTATACTTTGGAAGAGAGAGATGAGTTCGAGGAAGAGTTTGATTTTGATTTTCGAAGTGGGGGGGGGGTGTTGCGGAGTGGTCTCCTACCCATCCGAGCAAGAAGAGGGGTTTTGAGTTAGTCCCAGGTGCCCCCGGTTTCTCAGGGTTAGAATTCACCCTCACTTCCCCGCGTTCCCAGTCAGGGGCTGTGCAAACGTGTCAGACCGCTAACAAATCTAACTCTCCCATTGCAGGGCAAGAACCGAGCGGACAGAGAACCCCTAGTGCCCACGAACCAAGCCCAGCAGCCACATGTCCCAAGCGCACTTGCGGGAAACCATATTGGATGAAGGACTTCGTTCCATCCTAGGGGGGAGGGGTGTTGTGTATGGAATGTAACTGCTGCATTATACCTTTAAGATGAATGTAACTACTTCAGGAAAGAATGTATCCTTAAGCAATCTGTAATAGAACACAATGTATTTCAGCTGCATAAGAATGCGAGCTCGCTACCAGAGATGACAGCAGCGAGCATTCGGCTCACATGGTACACATTCCCCAACTACCTCCAGCCACGGGAACTATCCCCTCCACACACACACCTGGTGAAGAAGGTGTGACCCCAAATGACATCACGGCAACTGTAACCAATAGGCTACCATGGTTCCACATTCAAATGTATAGTCACTGTATAAAAGGAGCTGTATCACCACCATTACCTCGTGTTCATCCTATATACCATGCAATAAAGATGTGTTAACCTACTAAAGGCTATCTCCATTGTCTTGACTACTGAACACCAAAGAAACATACTTCAGTATTTGCAAGGCAACAGTAAAACTGCAGGGGGAAAGTGATACCTTTATTGGATCACTAAAACAAAATAAAACATTACACAAGCTTTCATGACTCAAGATCATTTCTACAGACATGCACCGATTTCTTGTGGATTGTGCAGAAAAATTATCAATGTGTTGAGTCCGGACAAAGAAGTATTCTAACCAGCAGGATCGGGTTAAACTCAGTGATCTTTATTCAGCTCAAGATCTGGACTGGGGAATATGTAAAGGGGTGGCCTCTATATATACAGTGATTTGACCATTAGAAAACAAGATACATTTAGGCAGGCTTCCGGAGGTAGAAACAAAGTTCATCTTTAACATTTTACCCGCACTGACATTCCTTTGAATTCTGCACCCTTTTGAATGGCGTGCTTCCAGGTTCTCGGTTTTGGCATAGTTTGGCTTTTAAACAGAATAAACCTTTATACACAACACAATGAGAGTCCCAAAAATTCATGGCAAGATGTCCACCCTGGGTTTCTTATAAGTGAGTTGGACAAACACAGAAGACTGGATCTAATATCTCTCTCATTCCACAAACACAGACTGCAGGTTAGCTTGCAGTTGTGGGGAACCCTCAGTTCTGTCTTCCATCAAAGGGAAATGGCTACAGAGTTTGGAAAACAACGGGGGGGGGGGGGGTTTGTGTCTCTCATACTTCTCCTCCCAAATCTGCTATGTAAGACAATTCTTTCCATCTGCCTTGTAGTAGGGTCACCCCTGATAAGCATTCAACGGATGTGGACCACAGCAATCCAACAAACAAAAGAGAAAAACAAGACTTGTTCATCCATTATTTGTATAATATTCTTCAGAAATGTAAAAGCAAAAATCAGCTATTCCAATCACAGAACTATGGCAACTTTTGTGGCACTTGCCTGTTTTACACCCATCGACGAGCTGCTAAAATGCATATTTTCATTTCAGTCAGGAAGACAGGTGCTTACAATGCAAGCCTATGCACAAGTACTCAAAAGCAAATCCGTCTGAGTTCCATTACACCAACTGCACTGCTATATGTAGACCACAGCAATAAGAAAGCTGGAGTAAACTTAGCATCATTAGCAAACTCCCCTGTGCAAATAGTGAGGTATCCTTATTTAAGAAAGATAAGAATTTCAGATTGGGAAATCTTAAATTTAAATCAGCCTTTCTAAATTTTCAAGTTGGAAAAGCAAAACGTAACTATTTCTGAAGCAAAAGGTCAGATGTGTGCATTTGGAGAGGGGAAAAAACAGAGTGTTCAGATTGCATTTCTCTCACAGAGAGAAAGACAGACAGAGTAGTCATCTCAGTAGCCCTTATTTCTGAAATTTATTTTGGGAAGTGTTACAACGGGGGAGGCATGAAATCATTCTAAGCCGCATATCTAAAATACCCACAAGTCTAATACATGCAAGAGGGCACCTTGGGTTGAATGTATTACAGATTCAGAGCTGTCATCACTCTCTTTATGATTGCTTCTTCACTTGCTCATGTAGAAAGACAAGCAGAACACAAGGTGCACTCGTCGGGCCTTAAATTAGGAAGTGTACATACTGGGAGTTTATTTATTTATATTAAATGAAGCTTGCCTCTATTCTTCTCCCTCCTCCCTCAAAACTTTCCCCTTCCAGCATCCTATCTAAAATCATGTAATTTAAATGCAGAGCCTCAAAAGCTTTACTGTATTTTGAATGGTAAATGGCCACCTTTTATCCACAGGAAGAATGCTTTTACTCTGATTTCCCCCTCATATTCTATCGCAAAGAAATGATGAGCATTCTACCACTGATGTACCAAAAAAGAGACACATGAAAGACTAAGCATATCCCGGAAAGTATACTGGTACATCTAATGTCTAGAATATATGCAGAACAATAATGAAATGGAGGAGAAAATACTGTTAAAACTGTGTTCCTGTGTATATAGGAGGAAATTATAGCAACCCTAAAGCAAGAGTGACTCAGTGTAGAATTTCAACAGATAATGTGAACTTTCATGTATTACTCATGTCTACATATGTGCTGCATTTTACCTCTTGATCTAATGTCATCTCCCCCTCTTTTTGTCATATTAAATGCCAGCATTAAACGTCTGTTTGCATTTTAAAAATTAATTAGGATATCTTTTGTCTCAGTCCTCTCTATTTTATGATGAATGATGGAAGCATTTCTAGAACTGTCAGAGAAGAGCATGGGAAAGTTATTATTTTGTTCTTGGTCTACAGCTGCCAGTATTCCTGAGCCAACATGGACAATTGCTTTCTGAAGATCCAAAATGTTTGCATCCTCAAGATTAATTTTTCCCTAAGCTTTGTGCCACGTCTTCAGTAGCCAAAAGCCTGGGATTCACCAGCCATGGTTTGATAAGATCGCATCTTGTGGAAAGGCACATACAAGGTAGGCCACTCCTGAAAACAAAGTATAGGTTCAAACCAAGAGGAATAAAGCTAAAGGTGCAACAGCTCAAACTAGAATCAGTATCCTTATGTGGTAGTGGAAGGGTGACTGCAAAAAGCACTCCCATTTCTTCACTATTTACACCAGCCAAATTCAAAAGTGAGCATTCTTCTCAACATGTGGAAGATGTCACGCAGGTGTTAAAGATGTTTCTCTAGTGGGGAAAGGATTGGCAACTCAAGTTCAGTACCGATGCAACTGAATGCATGGAGCTTCAAACTCAGGCTTTTATCAGTTAAGCCTTTAAAGCCCTCCTTCTTGGATGGATGTATCTTCTAATTTCTGTCCCTTCTATGCACATACTTTCAATCTCAAATTCTTCTTATGCTGCATATAAAGAAGTTTGACAGACTCCTTAGGAAAAATGAACTGGAACAAAATGCTCACCCATCCCTACCAGAAACACAGGCAGGTGGCAAAGGAACAGATGGATTTGAGGGTTGGCTTGCCACTGTAAGAATCCTGTAGCAGGATTGCTAGAGTGTCTGCTGCTTCCCCTGACTCTTCCAGAACAGAGAAGGTAAAGCCCTTTCTCCCTCCAGGCTGTGTAGCAGTTGGATATATAGAGCAGGCATTTCCCTTGGCTTTAACCTAAAGATGTGAAGGTGCAGGAGTAAGTTGCTATTTTAAAATGAACAATTAAAATACTGTATCTTAATATTCTGTTTTGCTGAGAGGAGAAGGAATGACACATTCATGTATTTGCCCCATGGATGTACAATTTTTTTAAAAAAACAGATGAAGTTTTGAAAGATTTTTTTTTTAACCAGAGCATTTGGAATACATGGGTGAAAGATATTTAGTGGAAGCTATGGAATAAATATTTTAATGAAGTGTGACTTCATTCTTGCCTCAAGAGCTGCTGTATCTTTTTAGAATTTATAAAGAAGATCCCCCAGGATATTTCACACTGTGAGGGACACAGCATACTTCCCTGACAGGTCATTATTGCATATCATGCTGAGATCTACTATGTGGCATGTAAGTCACTTCTCTACCTATCTCGGTCTTGGTGTCAGTTCTGTAAATATAAGCAGAGGACTCTGCCTTTGGAATCTGAAGGGTCCAAAAGAGCTCAAAAGCTTACAAATGACTGCTTTGTACTCAAGGACTCTCAGTGGCAGTGAAAACATACATTTAATTCATAGAGCCTATGCAAAGTCCCCTGGCCTGGGGCGAACAGGGGGCTTTAGCTGTAATTGTTTACACCCAGAAAAATCTCAGCAGGCAGGTTCTCATCCTGGGGGGTTGGCACTGTTATTTGGCGGTGGCTAAGTTCTGCTGGGGACCGAGTATGGGTGGTATATCACTAATAGCTGTGAAGATCAGGCAGCAGCGCCTGCATGGAGATGCTAAGAAGGCAGCCCATTCACCATGCTAGGGTGCTGAGGACAAAAACAAGGGCCAAATGGATATATAAATGAGAAAACATTTATATATCCATCACCTGCACACCCAAGATTAAACTGATTAAAAGAAGAACGCAAAGAAGAACTGGACAGATTTTGCCAACAATGACCAGGCAAGCAACTAGAATCACGACTTATGGAACATGGAATGTAAGAGGGTTAGCAGGCAAGGAGGTGGAGTTGGTCAGAAAGATCAACATCAAGGAGGCCCTTCATGTTCATGGTAGTCACTTGAGGCAAGCCATGGAGCTGCCCAAGGAGAGATCCCAATGGGGATCCTTTGTGGAATCATCTACACTGCAAGGTAGAAGAGGAGGCAATTAAGTAAGTAAGTAAGTATATACAAAACAGCAGCAGCAGCAGCAACAACAACAACAATAGCAGCAGCAACAACAACAACAGCAGCAGCAACAACAACAACAACTATTGTAATGTGCTCTACATGGGGATGACTTTGATGACCATTCAGAGGCTGCAGCTGGTCCAGAATGGGTGGTGATGGGGTGCAGCCTGGGTGGTGATGGGGTGCAGACACTATGCTCGCACCTATGCTTGCACCTCACCATTGCTCCGGGAGTTGCACTGGTTACCAGTTTGCCTCCTGGCTGGCATGTCTGCCCCAGCCCTTAGGAACCTTATGCCACTAGATCTGTGACTCCAGTCAGAACTTCTCCCATTCAGAAAAATGCTGAAGACCTGGCTATGCCAGCGGGTATGGGGCATGCTTGACTCTACCATGCAAGCCCGCTGGCTTGTTTAGCTTGTCTGAGGGCTCCTGTTGTTCTTTTCTCTGTTAATATTTTATTGTGAGGGGGGAGGGGGAGAGCAGTTTTTTAAATCAATAATCTGTTTAGTTTTACATGTTTTTAAATCTTATTTTTAGCGGGGGGGGGTTAACTACTCTTTATAGCTGCTGGTTTTTTTAGATGTTATTGTTTTAAATAGTTAATAGTATTGGGGTTTTTTTCCTTTGGTTGTTGTTAGCCACCCTGAGTGATGTTCCACATCAGGAGGGCGGGATATAAATTCATCAAATAATAAATAAATACATAAATAAATAAATTCAGGCTGCTGGTTTTGACCTTTAAAGCCCTACATGGTAGTGGGCCAGAAAACCTACGAGACTGCATTGTCCCAAGAATGTTGGCCCCTCCAACCAGAGCGGACCGGAGGGGCTCTCTAATTGTTCCATCACCCAGAGAGGCTCACCTCTCTGGCACATGAAGGGAGCATACCTGTCAAGTTTTGGGAAATTTCTGTCAAATAAGGGAAATTTCCTGGCCAAAACGGGAAACTAGACAGCTATGCTTATCCTGTGCTGGCCTCCAGTCTAACTTCAGTCTAATTGCAGTCTAACTAATATGAGATGATGGCGGGAAAGAGTGTAATATACTGGGATTTGACAGAAATTTCCTGAAACTTGACAGGTATGGAAGGAGGGCCTTTTCCGTGTCCGCGCCAGTCCTGTAGAACCTCCTGCCAGAAGAGCTACGGGTGCAGATGGAGCTGCTGCCTTTCAGAAAAGGTCTAAAAACCTGGCTGGTGGGGCAGGTGTGGGGTCTGGATGGAAAGGTGGCCCTTGCCTGTTGGCTTATAAAATAAAGCTTCCCTTTTAATGTGGGTAGTTTTTAATGTGGGTAGCTTTTAATCTGGTTTTATTTTGTTTTATACTTGTATATGCCTTTGATTGTTTTTAATTGTTTTTTTTATTATTATTATGAAGTTAGCCGCCCTGAGTCAGGCTTGCCTGAATGGGCGGCATAGAAATTTAAAGAATAAATAAATAAAAATAAATAAAACCAAGAGCTATCATGAACCTCACCACTGCAAATGGATCTGCTTTTTATTCAGGTAATACTTTTCCTTCATATGTAAACACAAAGGGAGAAGTCTTAGGATTTATAAATGGTCCAGTAGATGTGTACCAGGGCTGGTGTAAATGTTAGGAGAAATTGCCTAATTAACCTTTCACTTCTGAGGTGCAGTGAATGTGGCCCCAATCCGAAAAGAGTGTGTGCTGAAAAGCCGCACATCAACTCCTAAATGAGTCAACACTCTCTTTGTTACTGCCCAGAACTGGTATCGTGTCAATGGGCTATTGTCCGTATGGTGGAATAAAGAGCCAGCATCAGTTCCTCGCAGTTTGAGATATGCCTCTAGGGCAGCACATGGGCAAACAGGAGCAGGGCCAATGCGGAGCAAAGTCACTTGGGCACCATTGCCCAGTTGGTCAATTTTGGACCGGAGGATTATCAACTCCAGCTCCCAGTCTCCAAGTCTCACATCGGCGACCTACAAAACTTGGCTGGCCTCACCCGTCTTTGACAGGGCCAAAAATTTGGCCCAACGGAGGGCTCCAAAAATGCCACCAAATTGGCTCACGCAGGTGGAAACCCAAGCAGCTGACATATCTGTGAGCAATTTAGGGGAAATTTGTATGTAGTGGTCTTCAGACTTACCCTGCTCTTCTGACCACCACCCCAAGGTCTTAATGATCCTGACATCAGCAACTGTATCGGCATGTCCCATCACTTTGGTATAGAATTTTAGGACAGATAATTTAGACTGAATGGTCTGGGGGGGATATCCCCACATGGTAGAAGTGAACCACGAACTGCAAAATATGTTCTGCAGGTGTGTGCCAGTCTGGCTGCAGCAGCTGAGTGCAATGGAACTCACAGAATTCTGCAACAGTTGTGGCATAACTGCAGTGGGTTCTAGGTGCTATGGCTGTACCGATGGCACAGTCTATCTCAATCTGCCAAGGTTCAATATCTCTGGTGGCAGTACATCCGGGTCTATTGCAGTGTTTGGGGCGAGGGTACGAAACTGTTGCATCTGCCGTCGGGATAAAGCATCGGCAACTTGGTTATCTATGCCAGGGACATGGTGGGCTTTAAACACTATATTGTACTGTAAGAATTTTAAAACTAACTTGCGGACCAAACACATGACCTATGGGGATCGGGACAGCATGGTGTTGAGAATATGAACTATGGCCAAATTGTCCACCCAAAATTTTTCTACAGAATTTTCCCAGGTCTCGTCCCATAAAAAAACAGCCCCAACCACCAGGAATAATTCCAAAAATGTAAGGTCTTTCACTATGTTTGATGCTCTCCAATGCGTGGGCCATGTGCCATGGCACCAACAGTCACGGTGGTATAAACCAAAACTGAAACTGCCTAAGGCATTGGTGAACACCACCAGTTGCACCTCAGCCATAATTTTAGAATGCCAAAAAGAGACATTGTTGTAGTGTGACAAAAATTCTAGCCATAGCTAGATGTCTTCCCTCAAAGCTATGGTGATTCTGGCTCGGTGAAATGGCCAGGTAAGCCCTTTCATGGTGTCACAGATGTGGCGGGCAAAGGCCCTGCCCAGTTTGACCACCTTGCAAGCAAAGTTTAAGTGACCATGCAAAACCTGCAGCTCTTTCAGTGTCACTTTGTGTCTTGACAACATATTGTGTAGTTTGTCTTGCAACCATGACAGCTTATTGCAGGGGAGACAAGACTGCTGTCTCTAAGTATCTAGCAGGACTCCTACGAAAATGAGGGAAGTGGCCTGTCCCTCTGTTTTGTCATCTGCCAAGAGGACTCCTAACTTGAGGGCTAGAGCCTGAAACTCCTGCAGGAGATCGGCACATTTAAAGGATTAGGCAGGACCACAAAAGAGGAACTCGTCCAAGTAATGGAGCATGTGGCTGGACCCAGTGGATTGGCAAAATACCCAATCCAAAAAAGTGCTAAAGCGCTTGAAGGCTGCACAAGAAACAGAGCAGGTAAAATGCATGGCCTTGCCTACAAAATATTGGCTATCCAAAGCAAAGCAGTTTGAAGTCCTGTGGGTGCACAGGCAATAGGCAGAAAGTGGATTTAATAGCGCACTTCACCATAAGGGTGTCCTTTCTGCACAATCGAACCATTTGGACTGCCTGATCAAAAGAGGAGTACTTAACTGTGCATAGCTCATGTGGTATTGAATCATTTACTGACCCATCATTCGTGTAAGATAAATGGTGGATCAAACGGAATTCCCCAGCACCCTTCTTGGGAACAAACCCAAGAAGGGTGACACTTTCAAATTATGGAAGGGTGGCTGGTCAAATGGGCCGGCGACCCATCCTGCAGCCAGCTCCTTCCCAATGTTCTGCCTGACCACGTGCTCTGATCCAATTACCAAATGGAGAGAAGTGAAACCTTCCTGAAAATAGCGCACCGCCTCTGTCGGGTAATCTGTATGCCAGAAAACTAATGTATCAAGCTTGATTGGGCTGGGCACCTTTTGCAGAATGTGGCAGCTCAGAGTTAACTCTTTTTGAAACCCAGGAATCACATACCTTATGCCTCTGGGGGCCACTTTTTGTGCAGGAGGAGGCAGGGTGACTGCCTCCGCATGTGGTGCACTCGTGATGGTCTTTGCAGGCTTTCCTGGAACAGCAACCCTGGCCCGCGAACTCCCAGCAAACCAACCGGGGTTGAACCACCTGGCCCACCAACTGGCAGGCAAGAGGCTCTGGCATGGGGTGCTGCACCAGGTGGCCACAGTCATAATGGTCACCAGACCCTGGGCAGGAAGGGATCATGAATTGGATCCACAATGGGGCATGCGGCTCATCCCAATGCATGGTCAGCCGGATGACCATGCACATGCAGAAATTCTCATCATAAAGAACCCATGCCTGTCCTGAGAAGTCTACATAAGCTTGGTAAATAATGTCCAAGTATTGAATTAATGGTAATGCAAGCTGTTGCTTGGCATGGACTGCCACTCCCGCATAGATCAGGTAAGCAGGCAGCCAATTAGCCCAGGTCCAAGGAGGCTTCTTCCTCATGGTGGCCTCTTTGTCCTTCTTGTCCATATCTTTCCCTGGTTTGTCAGAATCCCTGTTAAGCAGGGGAAATATATCAACATATTCACCTCACGCTATTTTGCCCCTCATGACCAGGAGAAGGTAAAGGCTGGTTGACCAATGGTAGGGGCTGGTTGCCGAAGGTAACACAGATGCAGGCACAGTTGCATGGGTTGACGAAGCTGAACACCCAACCTGTGCATTCATTCCAGAACTTTGTGGGGTGGCAGGAGAATAAACCCCAGGAGATGCCATCCACGAAACCATAGCTGTTGCCTACCTGGGGAATTCATAGCCTGCATGGGGCTAGGCCAAGACCAAGGCCATGAAGGCAGCTTTGTAGGCAAAAAGTGAGGCACGGTATCCCACACCCAGTCGCACTCCCCAATCCCACATACTCACTTAATCTCAGCTCCGGGGTTGATGACACCACTGCCACAGTGCTCTCAGGTTCAGTCAGTGTGGAAGCACCAGATGACTAAGCAGCTTCTTCAACTTCCACGTTCCATGCAGACGATGTTGAAGGCACCCCCACCAGCACATCTGTTTCCCAAGATGCCGCTGCCACCTCCAGAGTGTCCACATGCTTCTGGAGGGCCTGGGCAATCTCTTTCCAGGTTAGGGCATCATCCACCGGGGTCCCTCGATGTCTCATCACTGGGATTCGTGGAAGTGTTGCCAGAGTTATGACAGTGACCCACTCAAGGGTCATTATCCTGGCAACCAAATCTGTCAGATCTGGTGTGGCCAAGGCCATGGATACCGGCGAGTCCCATATGGGACACAGAGATGTTCTCTTCTCAGTGCCCACGCCTTAAGCCGAAGCGGTGCGATGTTTAGGAGCCATCGTTCCAAGGCTCTCTCTTTGTAGGGATTTATTCCACATGCATCACACAAGGATGCTCAGAGACATGTGCTTTTCCTGATTATGAAGAGGAAGAGAGAGGGTGAGGTGGGAAGGAGAAATGCATTTCAAGAGCATAGACTGTTCCCCGAAACACGGAGGCCTCCGGGTGGTTGCTGCCTTGGGGTGGATAGGCGGCAAAATGCGTGCACATGTTAATTGATGTGACATGGTCATTTTTTAAGTGACATGTGGATGAATGTGGGTGTGGAGGGACTCCTGGTTACTTGTGGGTAGTTTCAGTGAAGTAAAAATCCAAAAATCTCACTCCTACCCTCTACCCTACCTCTATCTTGGTGTTGTCCTTATCCAAAAAGCTTGGGGAAATATCAATTTTTGGATGAACACTGTCTTTATCTTTGTGTCCTTCTAAATCTGAAGCCCCAAATAAAGCTTTGGGCATGTTCAGATTCAAACTCACCCCACTTCAGCCATTCCACTTCAGTCTGGGCATTTCCCAAATATCTGCATGCCAGCCAAATTTGGTGTAGAACTTATCCAAAATCTGAAGCCTAAGTGTCAACAAAGATTGCATGCAGGACTTTTGTGATCAGCATAGACAGATTTAGTGTAATATCACTTAGTTTTGTATATGCGAGTAGCCACAAATCACATTCAGTCTTAGATTGACCCTCATTTTCTAGTCCCTTCCTTTCTTATTTCATTGCATTGCAAAATCCTGGGCTTTTAATAAAAAGCTCATGGAACAATGGATGTAATGTTCTTTAATATACTAAAGGGTTCTCTCTTCAACTTGAGAGGTCATTATCTTTTTCAAAGCTCAATATAGGACTTGTTCTAAATTACCTGTATATGATTGCTCAATAGTTCATGCCTCAGATATGGATGGTTTCCAGCATTCCAAGCAAAAAGAGAAATGAAGAGACCCAGGTCTATTGTTGGAATTCCTCTGATGTATGGATACAAAAGATGGAAGCAATTTTATTCTGAAATAGCTGGTTAAGGACTACTTAATGAATCCTTGATGCACTAGGGGCAAATACTGTATTATCTTGCATTTATTTATGTAACATGGATTGGTGATTGCTAAAGTTGATGGGCTATAATACTAATGTGACAAGCTGATATGATGTAAATGAAAATGAGGGTAAAATGGAACTTCAGCAGAACAGATTCCTCCCACATAGCTGACTAATGTTCTTCTGCATCTCTTTTGTGAAAATGTATCTGTGGCAAATGCCAGAAAGTTCCCTTCCCATCCACTCCACACTTACATGGATTAGCTGTGGGCGGATATGATTAAGCATTGTGCTCAGAATAACTGCAGTGCCATCCCCATTTTCTGACCCGACAGAACTTTTGTGAACAATAATCTTTCTTCTTGGGTAACCAGCACAACATATAACATGGATGTGGTATAAAGTTAAAGGTTACAGCAAAAATTATTCAGTCCTAATAGGGTATTGCAGAAGAATCAACATGATTAAAGGTATGAAATTCTCACTTTTGAACAGAACGTTTAATTCCCTTTAAGCGGTGTGCATAATGCAGTATATCAGCCACCAGATTTTCCACACTTACCCTTGAAATACAGAATAAATTGTCTATGAAGGCACAAGTAAGTTCATTTTTTTAAAATGCTATGAAGCTATATTCAAACCAGTAGATGTGTGTAAAGGTTTTGTTGTTGTTCATGAACAAGATTTTCTCAACTCCACCTTGCAAACATCTAATGCATAAAATCATTAAAGTCAAATTACAACACTGTATTACAAAAAATTAATTTCAATTATTTTAATTGTTATTGGATTAAGGGACACATCTAGCTACTTTAAATGTTAGAATTTATGAAGTTCTCCTTAAATGTAATTAAGAATAATTACATAATTATCACTTAAAAGTAGTTTCCTACTGTTTTAGGCAAACTAAGCTCACTTCTCTCCCTGATATTCACTTCCCTACATCCTAATTCACTTCCCTGCCTTTTAACCACCATAAGGCTTTCGTATGGAAAACAGAGAAATTCACCATAAGTTTATTTTGCTTTTATGTAATTATTGTACACATGACACATGACCATGGAAATGTCTGCAGATGCAGACAGCTCTGACTCTTTGGTTGTAAGATGAGCATCAAACCCAAAAGTTGGATATGACTGGCATTTGAGCCGATTTGTTATGGTTTTACAGGAACCCCCGTCAATCATTCAATTAGGCAGAGATTAACAGCAACATAAAGGTTTCCACTCACAAGATCATAACAAGATAATAAGGATGTTCAACCATCAGTACTACAATAGCTTCCATAATTGTTACAATTGTCTCTGGTTATGAATCTTTTCTAAACTTTGACACAGCTGCATTTACAATGATGCCACACTCAAAACTCTAGTGTATCTTCCCTTTTCTCTCATAAACCACATCTTGACTGGCTCATCTTAACCTATAAATCCAAGGTTTAACCGTTGGAACTGGCTATAGGTTGCTATGCCTCGCCCTACTGACCCGCACCCACCCTTCATGCGCACGCCCGAAGTGGGTCCGCAGGTCAATGAAGGTTTCAGAAAACCGGCACGGGGGCATCAGCCCCACAAACGGCAAGAAATGGAAAGAACTTCAATACCCCAAAAGCATTGCATTTTGCCGTGGTTCGCTGACAGCCAATTATGATGAGAAACACAACGCTCTCAGTTGTTCGCAGCTGCGCTGCAGCCAATCCAAACATGCGTTTAAAAACCTTGCCGAGGCACGAACGCTGAAACCAGAGGGAAAAATATATATCCCAGCTTCCTATCCGCGTTAATACCATTTAAGGAGTTACACTACAAATCACACCATGCTACGTATTCACAGTAATATAGCCAATCATCAGCTTTGGAGCGAACGCGTCAAACATGACGAAAAAAAGCAACACCCAATGGTACAAAAGGAGCTGCATTGCCTTGCAAACCCCTCATAGTTACGTACTTTTGTGATTGCGTATTGGCACAGAGCTAAAACAATTGCGAGCTTTGAGCAGAGACCGTTGACTACAAAAAACCTAATTCTTCCTTTCTAATTAATTTATTATTTTAAATTTACCTTCCACTTTTCAGTTTCTCTTTTGATTTAAATTAATTATAGTTTTTTATTTTATTTTATTTAGCGGAGCTTAAACCACAATTACAGTTATCATCCATTCATTTACAATTTATAGGTTAAGATTTTAAGGTTAAGATTTAATTTGTTTACGTAAAAATACTTTCATTTCTTTTCATTTACTTTTCATTTGTGAATATACTCTCCAAAAACATATATATATTTTAAAAATAACATCCCGAACCAATTCTCAACACACATAAGCCGAACGCAACGGATCCATTCCTACTGAACTATAAATCGTTATGCAAACCGTAACGCATCGGAGCTACTGAAAAGCAAATTATTAACGCAGCACACTCCATTCTCTAAATAAATTATTTAAGTTACAAAAACCATCAAAAATAATAGAATCATCGAAAATAGATTAAATCAAATTTAATACACGTTTAAATAAACCAAACACGACCGAAAAATACATTAGAGAAAAAAGCGAAGTGTATTCAAAAGCGGAAAGCAGCAGTTTACACTAAAGACAATTAAGGAACAGAATACCTTCGCGAAATCAGAAATAACCCAGGAAAATATATTTAAACCACACCATACTATTCCTTGAAGACAACAAATCAGCACTTTGCACTCAATTTTAAAGAGAAAAGACCATTTTAAACAGAAAACATCAACTTCATACCATAAAATACGTTTCAAAAATACTTTTCAAGTTGTAAAACATTGGAATAATAGAACTCTTTAAAACAACAACTCGAGAGTATTCACTCTTTTAAAAAGATACAGCCCCATTTAAAGACTGCAACCTTCGACTTCACAACATTTTAAAAGATCCAAAATAGTTTCAATTAAACCTAATTCAATAAACTATTCACTGACCGGAATCCATTTTGTCTGCTGCAAACTCCATTTACTCTGCTGAAAATTAAATAACAAATAACCAAACAGCCTTTAAAAACAGAAGACTTCCACTTTATACCATTACAATATTAATCAAATATACACTTTTCAAATTTTACAATATTGCAAAAATACTGATCAAATTTTAAAAGATTGAAATAATAGAACAATTCCTTTAAAACAACAACGCAGGAGATATCACTCATTTAACAAGATACAGCCCCATTTAAAGATTGCAACCTTCTACTTCAGAACACAATATAAACAATTTTAAAAAGACAAAATACTTTACTTTACATTAAACCTAATTCAGGACAAATATTGCACTACAACAAACAGGAAAGGATAAAAACTAAACACTGTTCAGATTCCATTTTGTCTCCTACACACTCCCCATTACTCTGCTGAAAATAAAATACAACAAATATTACACATTATTTTAAAATAATATAAAATTAGAATAAATCCATTACATTGAATATCAAAATGCCACCAAAGAAAAGAGTAAATATAGCGCAAAGAACAAGTGAAAGATTAAAAAGGAAAATCCAAACCACACAATAGACAGCAGAAGAAAGGGAAGAAAATCTTAGTAAATGTAGAAAGGCATATTCAGAAAAGGCACAACAAACAAATTCTGAAGAACATGAAAGCATGTTAACACAACGTAGACAAAGAGATAGTGCTTCAAGGGCAAATGAAACTAATAAAAGACATGAAAATAGATTAAAACAGAATAAGGAGACAAGAGAAAAAAGAAAGCAGAAAAGTAACAACAACAAAATAACCCACAACTACCAATAAACCAAGATTCAATAATACAAAGACATCTGCTCATGATGATTAATCCACCATATCCATTCAACCAGCCATTAGCAGAATTAATGCTACACCATTTTATGAAAATCAAATTTCAACAGAGCCAGGAAAAAACAGGTAAATAACAATAAACATTTAATTACAAAAAATCTTTTTTAACAACAGTAAAATATAACTCTCTAATTCTTCTCATTTCATAGATGCCCCAACAAAGCCAAAGTCACCAAACTTACCTACAAAAACCAACCACAAAGATTAATGAAGGTAAATACAAATTTATGGATGAAGTTTTTTTTGGAATATATATATATATATATATTAAAAAATGTTTACAAATAACAATTATTACAGTTAAATATCAATCTAAAAATACCTTAATTACAATTACTCCATAAAAAAGATAAACCATCATTACTAAAATGTTGCATGACACTAGACAAATATCAATATCTCTCCCTATGTATTCTGTTTTACAGATGCGACAGACACATCGATGGAGCAAAAAACCAAATACAAATATTTTAAACTTAGAAACAGTTAATTTTTTTAAAAAAAATAACAAAATTGATTAACATACCGGTACTTAGTATGCAAGTTACAGTAATGTTACGCCAGTTTATACAAAGTTACAATGTTTAAAACATATTTTTGAAAAAAAGCAGAAAAACCATTAAAAAAACAATGTTCAATTGCATGCAAAAAAAATATAAATAAAAAATATTTCAAAACTAAATTGATTCATATTTTTTTTTAAAAAAAGCCAGGCAACACCGGGCAACCCTTGCTAGTATATATATATTTCTCACTCCAGCCATTTCAAACTTTTTAATTACCTCATTCAAAATTAAAATTAAATTCTTTTTAAAAACTCCAGTTTATGAATGTGGGATTAATATAGTTTTTGGAAAGTTTAACCCTAAACCTAACTCTCATTACGATGAAAATGAATAAACTAAAACTATCCTATTATGTATATATGAGAATGCTGGTGCTATTGATTTGTGAGATACGAGCAGAGCTGTTAGTGATAGGTTTGATTCCTGTCATTTTCAGATAAATAAATCATGTAACTTGCCATGGGGGAAAAAGATCTCTCTCTATCTGAGACCCTGCAGAGCATATGATGATTAGTTTAAGCAAAAAATCATAATAGACAATGGGACCAGTGGGTC
The DNA here is from genome assembly GCA_035047345.1 of Bradypodion ventrale. Lineage (NCBI taxonomy): Eukaryota > Metazoa > Chordata > Lepidosauria > Squamata > Chamaeleonidae > Bradypodion > Bradypodion ventrale. Next base: position 132,810,137 of record JAWDJE010000004.1, on the reverse strand, counting down.
TCAACCTTTCGCATGCCATGTGTTGGAGACTTCAACTCCATGAAACTCATATATCAGTTACTGGGGAGTAAACCCAGAGTATATCATGGGCTAATGACTGGAATTGTCTCATCATAGGGTTTTCAAGGTAAGAAATTCCTTCTTTTACCATTGCCTTCTTTTTCACAGTACTAACAAAAGTTAGGTGGAATGTCACTGCCACTGGCTGTGGAAGGTTGTGCACCAGTGTCATCTTCCAATGCGACCCAGTAGCTGCCCCCCAGGAGGGTCTCCACCCTAACACCATTGAAAGTATCATTCTCTTCTGCTAATGTGATCATTACTCCTGAACAAGGTAGATGATTCTTGGGAATCTAGCTCAAAAGTACAAGTTTTAACATCTTTGTATTCAACTACATTAGCAGTGCTAATATAGTGCTTTGGGTTTTTTCTCTCTAGAAGGACCTTTATTTGGAGCAGCTATATGGTAAGCTACATACATACTGGTACATACTACATACATACTACATGACCCTCTCCATGGTGGGAACAAACACACTGACCAATGCAGACAGTTTAGATTTTGGTTCAGTTTTATTTTTTTATAAGAAGTTACCAAATTCTCACATTTCTGGATAAACTGATGGGAAAGAGTTTACTATTTGAACATGGGAGAAAGTGAAACAAACCATCATCCATGGCCACAATTGATGTTGCTGGTCAGAGACCTCTTAAAGTGAAAATAATACTGCCACAGATTCAAGGGACTATCTCAACTTTTATGCAGTCTACAAACAGTGTTCAAAAGCAATGCATAATGGCATGTTAACGAAGTTTTAAATTCTTTTTCTCCATTTTAAATGAGCATTTTATGGAAAAATCAATAGATTAGTGGCCTACAATGTTACACACTATCAGAACAACACATGAATTGGAAGCCTTCTCAAAGCTGTCTTGCAGGTGTCACTGATCTGCTTTCTAGAATCTTCACCTCTGCCCCCTCCTTCTTTCTTGTAATAGCTCCAGTCACTTTATTGATTTGTTTTTACCCCAAGATGTTAAAGCAGTAAAAGTAGCTGTGACTCTTAATTTCACCAAGGAGCATCACGCTGACAGCCTGTGAGGCTCAAATCACAGCTTTCTGCTAAAGTGAAAAGTCTTTTTGCGGGAGAGAAATAGGTAGAATGAGGGGAACAAGGAGAAGTCACAATTATTTTTGGAACATACAGTATGTTTATCTCAAGCAGTACACTGCTCAATCAATAGATAGCTTTATTTTTTTTAAAAAAAATACAAATGCCATTGTTTGTAATTTTCACAGAGCTTGGTAATATCCAGCAAGGTTGTTCTTATGTTCTTAACATCACCTCAAACTAAAACTGATTCTAATCTGAAACTGAAGTGAACACAGCACTTCACTACAACAGTAACATTCTTTTTCCTATGGGTTTTCTTCAATTTACATAAAAAATTCATTTTTCTATGTGTTTGCTTCGAGTTACATAAAAGAAACATTTTTCTATGGGTTTGTTTCAAGTTACAATTTTTTTTGATTTAAGCAAAAGCCTATGGAATGGACTTTTTTTGTAAGTAGGCGTTTTACTTTATTTTAGAAACCTAATTCCTCAACTGACTTCTTCCACATATATTCTGCTGTAAAACTTTTTATTACTGGTTGTAAATGACTCATTGATTTCCATGCTTAATGAACTTGCACAGCTACTCTGTGTCTCCAATACCAGAAATGTATAAATGTATTCCATGATATCCACTCCTATGTCTGATGAAGTGGACTTGGTCCACGAAAGCTAACATTAAAATGCAGAAGTTAGCCTATAAGGTGCCACAGCTTTTTTTGTCTTTTGTGTTGTTTTGTTTACTCTCTGATACACTTGCACAGTCTTACACGGCTACCACTTCAAAAATTTCACTGAAGTGAACAGTGTGACCAGATTTTCATGTGCCCATATGGAGCTACTTTGACTACAAAATTCACAGCACTCACCTTTAAACCTCAGATGAAAGAGGAAAGGAGAAAAACCACCTGCTACTCAAGTGGAAGCAGATTTTGTTGTTGAATTTGTCCAAGCAAAATTTCTGAGGTCAATCCTCCAGACCCCAACAAGTATTTCTAACGTAGCAGTGAGGTTAGAAACTGGTGTATATATAGTTCAGATGAGGCTATTGATCAGTGCATCACTTTATTGGCTAAAAATTATATTTTCTCTCACCGGTCTACTTAATGTAATGCAGTCAGAAACCACCGTTGCAACTTGGATTGCTACCCTGGAAGGAGTTTTGGCTTCGTATGGTCTTTCCAAACAGTATGTTATCTCCCTAGAGCTTTTTCGTGCTAAGGCAATAATTAAACAAAGAATTCTTGATATCCATCATCAAATGGATTTAAGTAAGCTAGCCAGCCCACTGTTCAACTGGCCGCTTTTTAATAATGAGAGGCCCTCACTCTATCTAACTGATTTAAGCAACCAGGACCACAGGTGATCTTTTATTCTCCTCCACTACAATATGTTACCCTCGGCCTTCAGGGAAGGACTCTTTAAGAAAATCCCAAAACAAGAGTGTGAATGTCTGTGTCAGTCCAACAGGGTTGAGACTTCAGAGCATGTGCTCATGGAGTGTCCGTTATATGATAGCCTTAGAAGTGAACTTTTTCTGCATTTCCTCAGTTGGAGTTTAAAAACAACCACGTGTTCAGAGAGTTATTGTCTGATAAATCCAATACCCTGACAGCAGCGGTTGCTCAATTTGCATGGAGGTCAACCTGTATACGCAGAAACAGGGTGAGGATGTCCAAGTGTAAGGACAATAGTTCATAAGCAGATATTGCAAGCGCGGCGCCAAAATGGCTGCCGCGCTCTTTGCGGCCCCCCCCCACTGGACGAAGGCATCCGGGTAGTTAGGGGGCGTGGCCAGCACCCTTATAAAAGGGGCGGCCACGAGGCAGCCGAGCTGCCATTTTGCGAAGCGAACGGAGACGAGAAGTTTTTTCCCTTAGCTCCGTTCGCTCTTACCTATCGCCGGGAAGCCTCTTTGGCGCAGCGGTTTTTTCTTCCTTCTTTTTCGGCTTCCCAGCAAATTGAAGCAATGCCCTCTAAGAAGAAGGCAACGGCGAACGCAGTTCGCGCTGCTTGGAGGAGGCAGCCGGGTCGGAGGACCACGACTGCGCCTCCCCAGCAGCCTCCCTTGCCGGGGGAGCCCACCGGGACCGGTGGGATGGGGTCGATTGCCCCTTGGCCCGAGCAGGGGCGGCCACATACTGGCCCGGCAGGGGCCACGGCCCCCGGCCCACAATCAATGGCCGCTGCCCCTGGCCTGGTTCATGCTACTGGGCCTTCTACCCTTGGCCCGCAGCTTCCTGCGGTGGGCTTCAGCCATGGGGGGTGGTTGGGCCCTCTTCCCTGGCAGGGCATGCCTCCGGCCCCCCAGGGGCCGGGACTGGGCTCGTGGCCGTATTCAGGCCCCCCGGCCCAGAGACCTGGACCGGCGCCTGCCACCAGTGGGCCGGCTGGCCCTTTGCCCCCCCTTAGCGTTGGGGGCTATGTTAATGTGGATGCCCTTCTAGCCCACGTAGCGGCCCTCGAGGCATCTCTCGGGATGGTCAACCCCTCAGGGGCGCCTTTTGGATCCCAGGTCGACGCATCGTCTGCTGGGCAGCGGCAGGCGGCAGGTCGGGTCGAGCTGCCCGAGGCGTGCGGGCGGGCGTCGGCCGCTGCCTCGCAGCTCCCCGTACAACAGGCACCACAGCCGGGTGCTGACCAGGCCCCATCGGTGAGCTCAGTTCCGATCGTGAGCTCCGACGCCCACAGTGGGCCGGAACCCCCGGTGGGGGCGGCCCATGGGGGTGCAGCGCGTGAGTATACGGTTCAATCTAGTGCACCCACACCATTGACTACGTTGGGGGGAGCATTCCAGTGGCCGTGGCCTCGCACGGGTGGCATGGCGGTTCAAACGCCGCCGGCCCACCCGGCGACTGCACCTCTAACCCAGGGCCCTACTTGGGGTGGGGCCCCTTCTCCTGTTGGGAACTTGCTAGGGGTTACGGGGTTGGTTCAGGCTCCTTTTACTATGCCCATCGTTCCCACCGTGCCGGTGTCGGCATTGCCGATGGCGGGGTATTCTTTGCCCCTTGGGGATCACCTGGCCCAGTCTACTAAAGAGAAGATCTGGCGGGGGGAGTATGTGGACATCTTCTCCCTTCTGAACAGAGAGCCCACCAAGGAGGAGAGGGAGGGGCAGGATGAGAAGGATAAGGAACAGGCACGTCGTCGTAAGCCGCCACGCACGTGGGCCAACTGGTTGCCAGCGTACCTCATATACATGGCGGTTTACCTCAGGGCCCAGCCGGATCTGGCCATCCCGATGGTCCAGTATTTGGACAACATCTACCGGGCGATGGTTGACTTCCCGGGTCCGTCGTGGTTGGCTTACGACGAAGAATTCCGTATGCGAGTGCCCCTGCACCCAGAGATGAGGTGGGACGAGCCCTGCCAGAAGCTGTGGCTTCTGTACATGACCCCCACACGCCCCGCTCCTGGGGAGAGATACCATTGTGGACATGCAGTCCAGCGAGCGGCTCCAGCACAGGCACCCCGCCAGGTGGCGGGGCAGGGGGTTCCAGCCTGCCTGCTGTGCTGGACCTTCTCGTCCAATGGTTCCTGCAGTAGGAAGAATTGCCGGTACAAGCACGAGTGTCCCTCTTGTGCTGGCCCCCATGCTGCCTCCGCCTGTCCCAGGCCGGGGGGAATGCGGGGTCGAGGTAGGGGTGGACAAGGGGCCGGCAAGACTGCCGCAGAGGGAGCTGGTCCAGCGAAAGGCCCCCTCCCCAATTAAGGTGGACATGTTGGAGCGTTGGCTCACATTGTACCCGAGGAGGGCAGATGCAGCTTACCTACTTCAAGGTTTTCAAATGGGTTTTCGCATTCCTTTCACGGGGGACAGGTCTCCCCAAGACGCACCCAACCTTTTGTCACTCAGGGGAAGGGAGGAGGTGGCTGCCGTGAGCATTACTAAGGAGGTTGATGCGGGCAGGGTCGCCGGCCCTTTCCCTGCACCCCCGTTTCCCAATCTTAAAGTTTCCCCCTTGGGATTAGTGCCCAAGAAGGCACCGGGCGAGTTTCACCTAATACATCACTTGTCCTACCCAGCCGGCCGATTGGTCAATGATGCTATCCCTGATGATCTTTGCTCAGTCAGGTATACGTCTTTTGACCAGGCGCTGCGCATGGTGCGCTCATGTGGCCCGGGTGCGCTGTTGGCTAATTGCGACATTAAGTCCGCCTTCCGTCTCCTGCCGGTGCACCCGGGTGACTTTGAGTTGCTGGGTTTCAAGTTCCGGGGTGCATATTATTTCGATAAAGCCATGCCTTTTGGTTGTTCCATCTCATGCTCGGCCTTCGAGTGTTTCAGTACCTTCCTACAGTGGGCTTTTGTTCGCAGGTCAGGCTCTCGGTCTGTAGCCCATTACCTGGATGATTTCTTATTCGGGGGTGAACGGGGCTGGGACACGTGCACACGTCTCCTCCACACATTTCAGACGCTAATGGAGGAACTTGGTGTCCCTTTAGCGCCCGAAAAGACCGAGGGTCCATCTACTAAACTCACATTCTTGGGGGTGGAGATTGACACGGTAGCGCAAGCATCTAGGTTGCCGGGGGATAAGGTGTCACGGATCGTGGCCCTCATATCGGACTTGCTTGCTAAACGCAAGGCGTCCCTTCGTGAGCTGCAGGTGCTGCATGGTCACCTTAATTTCACTTGCAGGGTGGTCGCACCTGGCAGGGCATTTGCTTGGTGCTTGTGCGCCGCCATGACAGGCTTGTCCAGACCCCACCATAAGGTAAGACTCACCGGGGGCATTAGGGCAGATATGCTTATCTGGCTCCAGTTCCTGAGAGAGTTCAATGGGGTATCATTTTGGAGGTCCGACCTTCTGGCTTCCCCACGTTTCCAGATACAATCTGATGCATCTGGGTCCCTGGGTTATGGGATGTACTTCAATGGGAAATGGGCCTACGGGGGGTGGCCGCCAGCCTGGTCGGGCACAGGTCGCCTTCGCAATCTCACGTATCTGGAATTTTTTCCCATTCTGGGGGCTTTGATGCTATGGGGTGAGGAGTGGGCCAATTCGGTGGTACATTTCTGGTGTGACAATGCGGCTGTTGTCCACATTGTCAACTCACAGACGTCTAAATCTCCCAGGGTCATGGACCTGGTGCGCCAGTTTGTTTTGCGCAGCCTGCGCCTCAATGTGCTATTCAGGGCCAGGCATGTCCCAGGTGTCAATAATGATATTGCTGACGCTTTGTCCCGCCTGCAGATCTCCCGGTTCCGCGCCTTGGACCCGGATGCGGAGGAATTTCCCTCGCCACTCCCAGACGAGATATGGACGTTTGGCAAGGAGAGGTGAACCGGGCGATCGGCATGTCGCTGGCGCCACGCACTCGTAAGGCGTATCACCACGCATTCATTTCCTTCCAGGCCTTCTGTGCCCAATTTCGGCTACCCGAGACTTGGCCTATCCCTGTTGCCCACGTCCTCCGGTTCATGGTTTACCTGCATGCACAGGGCCTTGCACCTCGCACCATAGCATCCAGGCTGTCAGCGCTGGCATTTATGGCCAAAGTGGGCGGTCATGCGGACAGTACTGCTGATTTCCGTGTGAGACATGTTTTGGAAGGGTGGGCGTGGGAGCGCGGGCGTAGCTACCACGGTGGCCTTTTTTGGAGCGCTCCGCATCAGCAAGCTTGTGATGCTGTCTAAGGCGGATGCAAGTCGTAGGGCACTGGAACTCGACGATGTCTATGTCTGCAATGATTGGGCTCAGTTGAGGATTCGCTCCTCTAAAACGGATCAGCACGGCGTAGGCAGTGGAGTGAGACTGCTACGATGTTCCTTGGCAGACACATGTCTGGTTGGTGCCCTACAGGAATTCATTGCACTGCGTGGCACGCACCATGGCCCGTTTTTCTGCCACCAAGATGGGTCTCCCCTTACTAAATTTCAATTTTGGAAGGTGACCGGTAAGGCATTGGCCAGTGTTGGCCTCCCGGGGGCCCGTTACGGCACCCATTCCTTCAGGATAGGGGCGGCTTCTACTGCGGCTGCCTTTGGGTACTCCGGGGCTGAAATACGCCATATGGGGAGGTGGGGATCGCAATGTTTTCAGTTTTATGTCCGCCCTCTTCCGCCGTGAGTACCAGTTTAGTCACCGCACCTTTTCTCCCCCTTTTTTCCTTAACAGACCCTGGGTGTCGTTTCACACCGGTGGCAGTATGGCTGGTGGGCCATAGCTACGTGCACAGGGCAGCGCGTTACGCTGCGGCGACAGAGTGGGGACCCCGACTGGGACTGGGTGCATACGCAAGTCTCACATGGTATGGTAAGCCCGGTATGTTATGGCGGGAACTGTTGCCGTTCCTTTTCTCAGGCAGGAATGCCGACCCGCCTGATATTCTGATCATACACCTTGGGGGCAATGATTTAGGACAGGTCACTGGCCTTTCGCTGAAGCACGTGATTTGCGGTGACCTCGCCTACTTACATTATGTGTGGCCTGCCACGACCCTCGTTTGGTCAGACATGGTACCGCGGCATGCTTACAGGGGAGGGTTCGACCTCCAGGCCCTTGACCATGCTCGGCGCATGGTGAACAGGGCTGTTGCCCGGTTCCTTATCGACAAGGGCTGGGGGCGCGTCATTCGGCACCCCACCATCAGTTTGCAAAATTATGAGCTTTATTCAGGGGATGGGGTCCATCTGTCGCAGGGAGGTATGGACCTCCTGTTAGGTGATTGGCGAGCAGGCCTGTTGACCGAGCTGACGGTCTGGGGGGGGGGGGGGCGTCGAGCCTTTATTGAAGCCTCTCCGTGTGGCGGGTAGCACTGGTAAGGTAAACATTTATGACCCACAGGTATCCGGCAGGTTCGCAATTGACTGGACAACACTAGACAGGCATAAGTTGGTTAAACGTTGTCCGGTCAATGACGAACCAGGCGACGGGGTGATGGCAAGAGCTAGACAGCATGCATCACCCCGTGATTTTACGGATACGCGTCAGAGGGTGGGGTCATTAGTTAGATATTGACTACGGTCAACAATTTGTTTGTTGTCAACAAACAAATTGATACAATTAGATACATTGTAACAATTGCCGTTGGCAATTTTGGGTGGTACCTTACCAGTGTTACTTCGGCCTGCTTGCCTTAAGAATTATAATTGGTCAAATACCAATAGAAATTTATAATTCGGACTAGGGCATGAATCAATAAATGTGGCCCAATGCCGTTATCCACTTTTACCAGTGTCTGAGTCCTTTATTGGGGGGTGCGCCTGCAATGCAAGCGCGGCGCCAAAATGGCCGCCGCGCTCTTTGCGGGGGCCCCCCCACCGGACGAAGGCATCCGGGTAGTTAGGGGGCGTGGCCAGCACCCTTATAAAAGGGGCGGCCACGAGGCAGCCGAGCTGCCATTTTGCGAAGCGAACAGAGACGAGAAGTTTTTTCCCTCCACCCCCTCCCTAGTTAACAGTGTGATATTTGGTCGCTTCGGGGCCGGGTGGGAATTTTTGGTTGGGACTCACAATTGGCTCTTGGGTCCTGGCTTTTTTGCCCATCCCACACTGTTGCTATGGTTTGATATAGGGGTTCTTTCTGCTGCTGTTGACTTTGGTCACATGGGCGGGTAGCACTGGTAAGGTAAACATTTATGACCCACAGGTATCCGGCAGGTTCGCAATTGACTGGACAACACTAGACAGGCATAAGTTGGTTAAACGTTGTCCGGTCAACGACGAACCAGGCGACGGGGTGATGGCAAGAGCTAGACAGCATGCATCACCCCGTGATTTTACGGATACGCGTCAGAGGGTGGGGTCATTAGTTAGATATTGACTACGGTCAACAATTTGTTTGTTGTCAACAAACAAATTGATACAAATAGATACATTGTAACAATTGCCGTTGGCAATTTTGGGTGGTACCTTACCAGTGTTACTTCGGCCTGCTTGCCTTAAGAATTATAATTGGTCAAATACCAATAGAAATTTATAATTCGGACTAGGGCATGAATCAATAAATGTGGCCCAATGCCGTTATCCACTTTTACCAGTATCTGAGTCCTTTATTGGGGGGTGCGCCTGCAATGAGCTTATTCCAGCATCTTTATGGTATCATAACTCCAGGCCCAGAGGTAATTAGCCCTTGTTTACCGGAATATATATATATAGTCACTTTCAAACTAACGGGCAGTTTTAATTTGGGATTTTACTAATGTACCTTGGTTATTTTATAATTTTAATGTAATGGGCTAATGACAATTGTTTTAATTCTGGAGTTGTATGTAACTACTTCACCAAATATCTGTTTGAACGTGTTGGAAATGGAAACGCCAGGATGTTGCATCCATTAGTAGTTGTTTGTTTTAACTGTTTTAAGTGCATTTACTGGAACTGGCTATTGGCCATAATAATAAAGAATTGAATTGAATTGAATTAGTATTATATGGGATTGAAATCTAACTCAGTTGAAGATTCTATATTAAGTGAAATAGAAAAAAGCTTACAAGCAATAATCCCTGGTGAAACTGTTCATTAGGTACAACTAGTAGCATACTAGGCATATTTATTTGTGTATTCAAATGTGCAGATCCCACATATGTTTAAGGGAATGTGCCATATGCTACCCCCAGCCTCTCTTTACTTGACTGTTTAAAGAGAAGGAGTGATCCAGAGCATGTGATGGTGAACCCTACAGCAGGCTCTCTATTTTAAGATTGCAGTATTCCTGTGATTAAAAATATGATGTAGGTTGTGTCTGGGATTCTCTGTTTGATACATGCAGGCTCCAAAACTTCAGAGCATGACTAAATAGGGCTTGTGTCTGGTCATTAGAAGGAATATTTTCTGCCCTTTTCATCAAAGTGCTGGGAAGGAGCAGAGTTGATACATATGCCTGGGGTAGGCACTCAGTCAGTTGATAGACACTGTTTAATTTAAGGTGTATCATGCCATGGATAAATAAGATGTCAAAGTCAGTGGTGGATAGACCCAGAAAGAAGTAATTCTCATTTTGTCCATGGTGTCTTCATTATTCACTGTAAAAACACTTAAGCACAATATAATTCTTTAGTATCTCAGTGCTTTTCTAAACATGACAATTAAAATAGACTAGATTGGACTTGATAGGGTCAGTAGAGGTTGAGTTAAGTCCACTATGCCTTGCATCTAAATGGCATATGCAAGACAAGGAACTTTATTCGGTTAGATTAAGATGAGAGCTTCTTCATGATATTGCAAACTAAACACTTCTTCTGCTCTTTCATTGAGCAGCAGAGTAAGTTTAAAAAGGATAGGCAGCATAGATGCATTTAATTACTTATTAAAATAGACAAAACCCAAAATATCGCAGAAACAGAAGGAGAAAGGAGGAGGCAACAAGATGATCTTTTCCTTTTATTTCATTTTTTTAAAGATCCAGTCAAGAAGCTGCTCACAGTCAAATCCACGGTGGTTCACTCCAGTAATTATATTTAATGATCCCTGGAAAAAGGACCAACACATCTCACACTGGGTCAAACCGCAGGCCAAATGTCTAATGAATGCCTAACTAATTAGGGGGTCACAATGGTTTAGTGGTTAAGTTGCTGAGCTGAATGATCAGAAAATTGGCAGGTCAGCAGTTCAAGACCCAAGTACAGCGTGACAGAGTAAGTTCCCATCATCTGTCCCTGCACCTGCCAACCTAGCAGTTTGAAAGTCAGAAATTTGAAGTAGATAAATAGGTACTGCTTTGTTGGGAAAGGTAATAGCATTCCCTGTGCATCTAATCATGCATGCCATATGACCACAGACAGTGCTGGCTCTTTGACTGTCAGATATGACTCGCTTTTGAGCAAGGGAAACCTTTATCTGTACTTTTATTTAATAAGCAGTCCCAGGTGTCAATTCCTCTATGCATATGTCAATCTCATTTGACGAAAATGTAACCAATAGGGCAATGGAGCCCCAGGCACCAACATTCGTAGTTATGACTCTGACTGAGACAACTACCCACTCAGCAGCTGTTAGCCATGGCACTGCTGCCTTCCGACACTTAAGAGTATAAATTCCCCACTCTCATTATCATCCCACCACTGCTGCTGCTCTGCTGCTTTTACTGATTTAATCTAGCATGGTATAGTTGATAAGTGGATTAGCTGTAAAGCTCTCACTGTGTGACCTTGGGCCAGTTACCATCTCTCAGCCCTGCCAACCTGGCAGAATTGATAGGACAAAAAAATGAGGGATGGGGCTAACGAAGGAATAATTTACACCGTCATGATCTAATAATACATGAACCGTGAAAATCTGATGGAGACTACATTATCTGGATCACCTTTCCCCATAAGCCAGACTTCTGATTGCTCAACTTCTGGCTCAGTCTATCTGGATATCCTGTAGCCATATCCCCTCTTCAGATTGTCACTTTGACATGTTGGAAGTAATAGTAGAGTGGACAAGGTTGGTGCTTCTTCTCAGCGCATAGGGGACCAAAAAATGACTGAATAGATTTCTAGATTTAAGCCCTTTATAGAAGCAGCATGCTTTTAACCATTGCATTTTCACATTTGCACAAATCAAAGCTTTTCCTTAGATGATGGCGAAAGGGATTAAATAATTATAATCAGCTGTGTAGGAACATTCCAAGCTGCTAACAGATAATATTTAGTAACATCATATTCAGATATAATTGACAAGATGGAGTGCATGTTAAATGCACTACTTTTTCTCAATAACCAGTCTTGAACCTAATTATGTATTTTTTTTCTACTTTGGTTTTTCAAAGGGACGGGCAAAATGGCCATCCAGCCCCCAAAGCTGTCTGAGGGAGCATGACCAAGCCCCCATCTTAAAAAGGTTGAGAACTCCTGTTTTATAGTAATTCTTTATGTTTGTTATTCCCAGTCCCCCTTCACCCTGCGTCTTATACCACAAGGACTTGGGTATTCTAGCTTTCTTTCACTGTTACAAAATCTATTAATCATTCATTCATTTCTATGCTGCTTTCTCCCATGCCACTGCAAATCCCACCTCAGGTCTCAATGTGGCACAATGGCAAGGCCGCCATCAGAGGGGGGAGAAGGGGGAGTGCTGTCCTGGGCCTGGTGCTGACAGGGGCCCAATGACGCTGTATTTATTTTTTAAATTTTTTTTAAGTGGGGCATGCAGCGCCATTGTACATGCCCCACCAGAGGGCTCCGCCTCGACCCGGATACAGGGTCAAGGCTTCAGCCCATGAGGCACGTGGCTGTGGCGCTGGTCTGACAGGGACCTCGCGTCAGGATCTGGAGGAGGCTGCTGCTGCTATGGAGGAGGAGGAGGAGGAGGTGGGGCAACTGTGTCCCCAGCAGCCTCGAGCAGCGCAGGGGAAACCCAACACTCAGGTCCCTGGCATGGCAGTGGCAGAGGGCACCCAGCAGGTATGAAGAGGGGTGGCGGAGTGATGCCCGTCGAGGCCAACTGGGCAGAAGGGAATGGGCGCACAGGCAGGCAGGGCCTCCGTCCTCCTCCCTCACCTGCTCCGCTCCTCCTGGGGCCTTGTTGAAGATCGTCTTCTGGTTGGGGATTGGGAGGGAGGGGGTGAAGGGCCACCCCCACCCCTCCTGGCAGTTCAGGCGGGCTGCTGCTGTTCTTTGGCCTGCCCCCTCCCCTCCCAGGTGGGTCCGTCCGTCTGTCTGTCTGTCTGTCTGCCTGTCTATCTATCTATCTATCTTCACTAATCCACTCCTTCTTCCTTCCTTCTTTTGTTTATTTCTTCCATCCATCCATCCTTCTTTCCTTCCTTCCTTTTTTCTTTCTTTCTTCCATCCTTCCTTCCATCCTTCGTTCCTTTCTTTATTTCGTTCTTTCGTCCATCCTTCCTTCCTTCCATCCTTTCTTTCTTTCTTTCTTCCTTCCTTTGTTCCATCCATCCATCTTTCCATCCTTCCTTCCTTCCTTTCTTCCATCCTTCCTTTCTTCCATGCTTTCTTCCTTCCATGCTTTCTTCCTTTCTTCTTTTCTGAGCCCTGGTGGCACAAAACTGTGGTCATAAGGACTGCAATGGCTCAAGTGGCTAAGACACTGACTGGGAGGTAGAAGGTCAGCAGTTTGATTACTGAGTAATGCAGAATGGAATGAGCTCCCGTCTTTGTCCCAGTTCCTGCCAACCTAGCAGTTCGAAAGCAAGAAATTGCAAGTAGATAAATAGGGACCACTTCAGTGGGAAGGTAACAGCATTCCGTGCACTCCGGTGTCTGGTCATGCCTGCCACATGACCACAGAAACGTCTGCAGAAGCAGGCAGCGCTGGCTCTTCAGCTTTGAAACAGAGATAGCACTGAACTCTAAAGCTGGATACAACTGGCTTTTAAGCAAGGCCTAAAGACTAACTGCTGTATTTTAATGCGAGCTTTTGTGGATCAAGGCCACTGGTTCTTTGGCTGTAATCAGAGATGAGCACTGAACTCTAAAATTAGATACAACTGCCCATCGATTTCTTTTGGGAAATTGTGTATTCCACCCGCCGCCGCCACCCCAATGTGAGGAGAGAAAAAAGTGTGTGTGTGTGTGTGGGGGGGGAATAGGATTGCTCAGTACGGGGCCCAGAAATTTCTGATGCTGGCCCTGCACAACGGTGACCCTGGTCATCCAACAGCTATGGTGGTGTGGATATATTCCCTTGGCAGATTCAACCATGCCACAAAGGTGTGGGCTAGCAGTCCAGAACGGTACTCCATTCTGGAACCACAGGTCAGCTAGGTGGGGTTTGGTACTCAGGCAATGCACCAGGCCAGTGCATTGCTTTAACTTGGCCAACTTTGATATGAGCCCAGCCAGCAGTGTCATCGTATTTAAAATGGCTAAAGGAGAATCAAAAACACAGGCCTCAGTCCCCCATGCACCCTTGGACCCTGCTACAGTAGCAGTCAGACCTCCAAATGGCAAGAGTTTGCTAAATTCGTGGGCATTGGAAACAGTGGGAGATGATGCTTCAATCCTCCATATCAAACTAGATGTATGAACTATGGATCAACCAAGTAATCAAGTAAGTTTCTCCCATGAAGGATCTGAAGGTGGCTCACAATAATTATATATGTTTGCACCCCAACCTTCATACCAATGAGCACAATGCAAGCGCGGCGCCAAAATGGCCGCCGCGCTCTTTGCGCCCCCCCCACAGGACGAAGGATCTGGGTAGTTTAGGGCGTGGCCAGCTCCCTTATAAAAGGGGTGGCCACGAGGCAGCCGAGCTGCCATTTTAGCTAAGCGACGGAGCGGAGAAGTTTTTTCCCTGTGTCTCCGTCGCTCCTTACCTTCTTTTGGGAAGCCTTTTGGCGGCGAACCTTCAATTTTTCGGCTTCCCTTTGCTCTGCTTGCGATGCCTTCGAAGAAGAAGGCGGCTTCGAGTGCGGCTCGCGCTGTAAGGAGGCGCAACCCGGGTCGGAGGACCGCGGTGCCGCCTCCCCAGCAGCCGCCTTTGCAGGTTCCCGCCGGGACTGGCGGGATGGGGTCTATCACCCCTTGGCCGGAAGCGGGGGCCCAGAGTGCGGGCCCGGTAGGGGCTGCGGCCCACGGCCCGCAAGCGGTGGACACCGCTCCTGCCTCTGCCCATCCTGTTGGGCCTGCTGCAGTTGGGTCGCAGCTTCCCTCGGGGCCTTCTAGCCTTGGGGGGTGGTGTGGCCCCCTGCCTTGGCAGGTGCCTGCACCGACCCTACCGGGCTTCGGTGTCGGGCAATGGCCCTATTCGGGTCCTGGGGTACAGGGACCTGTACCCACGCCTGGAACGGGCGGGCCGGCCGGCCTTTGGCCCCATGTCAACGTGGAGGCCTTACTGGCCCGCGTTGCAGCCCTTGAGGCGTCATTAGCTCCCTTTGGGGTCCGTTTTGAGGCACCGTCGGCTGGACAACAACAGGCGACGGGGAGGGTTGAGCTGCTGCAGGCGCGTGGCATGACTTCGGCCACTGCCTCGCAGCTCCCCAGCCAGCAGACAAGTGCAGGTCAGGCCCCGATGATGAGCTCTACGTCGGTCGTGAGCTCCGACGCCCCCAGTGGGCCGGAACCCCCGGTGGGGGCGGCCCGCGGGGGTGCAGCATGTGAGTATACGGTACAAGCCAGTACACCCACACACGTTGCCGCTATGGGGGGGCTTTCCAATGGCCTTGGCCTCGCGCGGGTGGTGCGGTGGCCCAGCCGCCGGCACCCCACCCGGCAACGATAACTGCCACCCAGGGCCCCGGGGTAGGGGGTGTTTCTTACACTGCGGGGAATGTACTGGGGGTGGCTGGGCTAGCTCAGGCCCCTTTTCAGATGCCTGCGGTGTCTGCGGTGCCGCTTTCGGCCTTGCCAACGGCGGGGTATACCTTGCCACTGGGTGACCACTTGGCACAGGCCACCAGAGAAAAGATATGGCGGGGGAGTATGTAGATATCTTCTCACTCCTAAACAGAGAGCCCACCAAGGAGGAAAGGGAGGGGCAGGATGAGAAAGATAAGGAGCAGGCACGTCGTCGCAAGCCGCCACGTACCTGGGCCAACTGGCTGCCGGCTTACTTAATCTACATGGCAGTGTACCTGAGGGCGCGGCCGGATTTGGCTATTCCGATGGTCCAATATTTGGACAACTTCTATAGGGCGATGGTTGATTTTCCGGGCCCCTCGTGGTTGGCTTATGACGAGGAATTCCGTATGCGGATTCCCCTGCACCATGAGATGAGGTGGGACGAGCCGTGCCAGAGGCATTGGCTTCTGTACATGACGCCCACGCGCCCCGCGCCAGGGGAAAGATACCATTGTGGACATGCGGTCCAGCGAGCGGCCCCAGCACAGGTTCCCCGCCAGGTGGCGGGGCAGGGGGTTCCAGCCCGCCTGCTGTGCTGGACTTTCTCGTCCAATGGTTCCTGCAATAGGAAGAATTGCAAGTACAGGCATGAGTGTCCCACCTGTTCGGGCCCCCACGCAGCCTCTGCCTGTCCCAGGCCTGGAGGAACACGGGGCAGAGGGAGGGGCGGACAGTGGGCTGGCAAGACTGCCACAGATGGAGCTGGTTCACCGAAAGGCCCCCTCCCCAATTAAGGTGGACATGTTGGAGCGTTGGCTCACATTGTACCCGAAGGGGGAGGATGTGGAGTATCTCCTTCAGGGCTTTAAGTATGGGTTCCGTATCCCTTTCATGGGTGATAGGTCCCCTCAGGATGCCCCCAACCTTTTATCCCTTAGGGGGAGGGAGGAGGTGGCTGCTGCCAGCATTAGGAAGGAGTTAGATGCGGGCAGGGTCGCTGGCCCTTTCCCTGCACCCCCGTTTCCCAATCTTAAGGTATCGCCCCTAGGCTTGGTTCCCAAAAAGTCTTTAGGCGAGTTTCGCCTTATTCATCATTTGTCCTACCCAGCCGGCCGATCGGTTAATGATGCTATCCCTGACGACCTTTGTTCAGTCAGGTATACATCTTTTGACCACGCGCTGCGCATGGTGCGCTCGTGTGGCCCGGGTGCCCTGCTGGCTAAGTGCGACATTAAGTCGGCTTTTCGCCTCTTGCCAGTGCATCCGGGCGACTTTGAGTTGCTGGGTTTCAAATATTATTTTGATAAGGCCATGCCTTTTGGCTGTTCCATATCATGCTCGGCCTTTGAGCGTTTTAGTACCTTCTTAGAGTGGGCTTTCGTCCGCAGGTCAGGGTCCCAGTCTGTAGCCCATTACCTGGATGACTTTTTATTCGGGGGTAAACGGGGCTGGGACACGTGCACACGTCTCCTCAACACATTTCAGACGCTAATGGAGGAACTCGGTGTCCCTTTAGCGCCCGAAAAGACCGAGGGCCCATCTACCAAGCTAGTATTCCTGGGGGTGGAGATTGACACAGTAGCGCAGGCTTCCAGGTTACCGGGGGATAAGGTGTCCAGGATAGTGGCCCTTATCTCGGATTTGCTGGCCAAGCGCAAGGCATCACTGAGGGAACTACAGGTGCTACATGGTCACCTCAATTTCGCTTGCAGGGTGGTCGCAACGGGCAGGGCTTTTGCTCAGCGCTTATGCGACGCCATGGCAGGGTTATCCAGGCCTCACCATAGAGTTAGGCTTACCCGGGGTATCAGGGCAGACATGTTTGTCTGGTTACAGTTCCTGAGGGAGTTCAATGGGGTCTCATTTTGGAGGTCTGACCTCCTGGCTTCCCCCAATTTTCAGATCCAGTCTGATGCCTCAGGATCCCTGGGTTATGGGATGTACTTCAATGGGAAGTGGGCCTATGGTGGGTGGCCACCGGCCTGGGCAGGCACGGGTTGCCTGCGTGATCTCACATACCTGGAATTTTTCCCTATCCTGGGGGCTTTGATGCATTGGGGCGAGGAATGGGCCAACTCGGGCGTGCATTTCTGGTGTGACAACGCTGCTGTTGTCCACATTGTCAATGCACAGACTTCCAAATCGCCCAGGGTTATGGACCTAGTGCGCCAGTTTGTGCTGCGCTGCCTACGCCTCAACGTCTTGTTCAGGGCCAGGCATGTCCCAGGGGTTAATAATGATATTGCTGACGCTTTGTCCTGCCTGCAGATCTCCCGTTTCCGTGCCTTGGCCCCGGATGCGGAGGAATTTCCCTCGCCACTCCCGGACGAGATGTGGACCATTGGCAAGGAGAGGTGAACCGGGCGATTGGCCTGTCACTAGCGCCACGCACGCGTAAGGCGTACCAACAAGCATTTAATTCTTACAGGGCATTTTCTGCCCAATTTCACCTGCCAGAGACCTGGCCTATCCCGGTCGACCATGTTCTGCGGTTCATGGTCCACCTGCATGCCCAGGGCCTCGCACCTCGCACCATAGCATCCAAACTCTCGGCGCTGGCTTTTATGGCCAAAGTGGGGGGTCATGTGGACAGCACCTCTGACTTCCGTGTGAGACATGTTTTGGAGGGGTGGGTGCGCGAGCGCGGGCGTTGCCCGGACGACCGGCACCCTATTTCCCCAGGGGTTCTTACCCAGTTGGCCCGGGGCTGGCCAAGCCTCTGTTTTGATCATTATGAGGCAGCCCTTTTTCATGCAGCCACAACGGTGGCATTTTTTGGAGCGCTCCGCATCAGCGAACTTGTGATGCTGTCTAAGGCGGATGCAAGTTGTAGGGCACTGGAACTCGAGGATGTCTATGTTGCCAAAGACTGGGCCCAGTTGAGGATACGCTCCTCTAAGACAGATCAGCATGGCGTAGGCAGTGGTGTAAGACTGCTACGGTGTTCTTTGGCAGACATCTGTCCGGTTGGTGCCCTACAGGAGTTCCTTGCACTGCGTGGCATGCACCATGGCCCGTTTTTCTGTCACCAAGATGGGTCTCCCCTTACTAAATTTCAGTTTTGGAAGGTGACAGGCAGAGCCCTCGCCAGGGTGGGCCTACCAGGTGCCCGTTATGGCACACATTCATTCCGTATTGGGGCAGCCTCTACAGCAGCTGCTTTTGGGTACTCCGGGGCTGACATACGCAGCATGGGGAGGTGGGGTTCGCAATGTTTTCAGTTTTATGTGCGCCCACTTCCGCCGTGAGTACCAATCCAGTCACCTTACCTTCCTTTTTTCCTCAATTTTTTTACAGACCCTGGGTGTCGTATTACACCGGTGACAGTATGGCTGGTGGGCCACAGCTACGTGCAAAGGGCAGCGCGTTACGCTGCGGCGACAGAGTGGGGACCCCGACTGGGACTGGGTGAACACGCCAGTCTCACATGGCATGGTAAGCCTGGGATGTTATGGCGGGAGCTGCTGCCTTTCCTTTTTTCAGGCATGAGTGCTGACCCGCCTGACATTCTCATCATACACCTGGGGGGCAATGATTTGGGTCAGGTCACCGGCTTATCGCTCAAGCATGCGATTTGCGAGGACCTCACCTACTTGCACTACGTCTGGCCTCCCACAACCCTGGTTTGGTCGGACGTTGACCTCCTGGCCCTTGACCGCGCTAGGCGCACGGTCAATAGGGCGGTGGCGCGGTTCCTTGCCGACAGGGCTTGGGGACGGGTCAGTCGTCACCCCGCTATTAGCCTACAAAATTATGACTTGTATGCAGGGGATGGGGTCCATCTGTCGCGAGGAGGTATGGACCTCCTGTTGGGTGATTGGCGAGCAGGCCTGTTGACCGAGCTGACGGTCTGGGGGGGGCATCAGGCCTTCTTTGAAGCCCCTCCGTGTGGCGGGTAGCACTGGTAAGGTAAACAGTATGACCCACAGGTATCCGGCAGGTTCGCAATTGACTGGACAACACTAGACAAGAATAAATTAGTTAAACGTTGTCCGGTCAACGACGAACCAGGCGACGGGGTGATGGCGATAGCTAGCCAGCATGCATCACCCCGTGATTTCACGGATACGAGTCAGAGGGTGGGGTCATGAGTTAGATATTGACTACGGTCAACAATTTGTTTGTTGTCAACAAACAAATTGATACAACTTGATACATTGTAACCAATTGCCGTTGGCAATTTTGGGGTGGTACCTTACCAGTGTTACTTCGGCCTGCTTGCCTTAAGAATTATGATTGGTCGTTTTACCAATACAAATTTATAATTCGGACTAGGGCATGAATCAATAAATGTGGCCCAATGCTGTTATCCACTTTCAATGGTGTCTGAGTCCGTTATTGGGGGGTGCGCCTGCAATGCAAGCGCGGCGCCAAAATAGCCGCCGTGCTCTTTGCGGCCCCCCCCCCAGGACGAAGGATCCGGGTAGTTTAGGGCGTGGCCAGCTCCCTTATAAAAGGGGTGGCCACGAGGCAGCCGAGCTGCCATTTTAGCTAACCGACGGAGCGGAGAAGTTTTTTCCCCTCCACACCCTCCCTAGTTAACAGTGTGATATTCTGGTCGCTTCGGGGCCGGGTGGGAATTTTTGGCTGGGACCCACATTGGCTTCCGGGTCCTGGCTTTTTTGCCCATCCCACACTGTTGCTATGGTTTGATAAAGGGGTTTCTTCTGCTGCTACTGTTGACTTTGGTCACATGGGCGGGTAGCACTGGTAAGGTAAACAGTATGACCCACAGGTATCCGGCAGGTTCGCAATTGACTGGACAACACTAGACAGGAATAAATTAGTTAAACGTTGTCCGGTCAACGACGAACCAGGCGACGGGGTGATGGCGATAGCTAGCCAGCATGCATCACCCCGTGATTTCACGGATACGAGTCAGAGGGTGGGGTCATGAGTTAGATATTGACTACGGTCAACAATTTGTTTGTTGTCAACAAACAAATTGATACAACTTGATACATTGTAACCAATTGCCGTTGGCAATTTTGGGGTGGTACCTTACCAGTGTTACTTCGGCCTGCTTGCCTTAAGAATTATGATTGGTCATTTTACCAATACAAATTTATAATTCGGACTAGGGCATGAATCAATAAATGTGGCCCAATGCTGTTATCCACTTTCAATGGTGTCTGAGTCCGTTATTGGGGGGTGCGCCTGCAAAGAGGTGTGGATAGCTCCACAACAACCCAGTATGGTAAGCCTGACAGAGTTTTGGGCTCCGTGGAGACTAGAATCTGGATCTCCCAAGTCCCAGGCTATCATTCTAACCATACCAACACATTGGCTCTCACTTGTCCTGGCTCACAGTAACATACACAATAAGTGACTTATTAATTAATTAATTAAATAATTAGTACAAGCATAGACTGGAAGTAGAATGTGTCAGAATAGTCTTTATAGTGCCGGGGCTGACATAGACAGGGACCCATCTTTAGCCTGGACTTTACCTTTATGTCCTGTCCAGGGCTAGCGTGGCTAGGAGAGGTTTTGCTGCTTTGGCAGACCACATTTTGAGCTGTGTGGACCTCTCTGCTCCCAGAATTAAACTGATTAATAAAATGGCAATTCTGGACCCTGGATGTGTCCAGTTTCCTAGATAGCCTGTCTAATGCCACCCCTCCCTTTGATGACACTTTGAAGATATCAGCTAGGCTTGGAGGGGAGTTACCTCACCAAAATGAAAGTCCTGCGATCCAGATAATACTCCTTGCAGGGAAATGAAACACTCAAGGTCATTCCTCCATCTTCAGGCAACCCCTCCGTTAGAGACCTTTGAACAATAGCCCCTTGATGGCCTATATGCTGACCTCTGGAAATTCCTCTCTCTTCTCTTTGAGGAGAATCAAAAGGATGCTACTAGGATTCTTCAAATTTAGCAGCATTTATTGTTACGAAAATAAGTTGAAATAGTGTGCAGATAAAGACATTTAAAATCAATGAAACAAAATATGAAACACAAAAGAAATAAATAGATTTAAGTAAAGCTAAGCTAGTAAAAAGTGAACATCCCCATGCCCCCATGAATGTTCAACTTGAGGTCTCCCATTCAGGGCATAGTGAAAGGAAAAATGGACAGAGGTTCCCCTGAAATTGGGGAGTCTCCTAACGAGGTGTGAAAACCCTCACTTTTTATATGTTTTTACCCACTCACTCCTCCCATCTTGAATATGTGAAAATTCCCCTAAAATGGCATTTGGGGACATATGGCTGGACATCTGGACATGCAGCTGTGTATGCACCTGTAAGTTACATGAAGTGCTTACCTTAGATTCAATCTCAATGGCATCTTCATGACATAGATCAAAATGTCAGATTCTCAGACTATGTCCTTGGACTGACACCTGTGAGTGTGTGAGCTGGTATGCTAACTAGAATACAGTACTTGGGGTTTACAACAATCTACTTGATTGACAAGACATCTTAATTCTAATTGGTTACACATCCTACTATAACATATAGTAAATGAAAAGAATAAATTGCATCCTTTGAAGGGCCATGACAAAATGTTCAATTTCATTGTATGTAAAATAATATAAGTAGATCTGGCTATAAAAGCATAATTGTGTTGCCGTAGTCAGAGAAACTCATGAGGCTACAAGACATATAAAATACTACAGTGTTATTGGTGCTTGTACCCATGAATATGTGACTTTTGCAATATTCCATCAATGTTCAAGAGGCACTAGAATTAAAGCCTGATTCTGTCAGAGTTGAACAACTGATCCCATGAAGAAGACATCAAACAATTTGGAAAATAATTTCATTTATTTATAAGTCTAAGTTGTGCAGACACATCGCAAGGATTTCCTACAAATGTTGAACACATCCTAATGTTTCCACTATGCAGCACTTGGAAGATTGATGTTGGGCTTTTCCTCTCAGGTATAAAAGAAAAGCTACAATTAATGCCACCTGCTCTTTGGAGTGAATTCCTGATGCCTGAAATAAAGCAATTGTTGCTTTATGTGGAACTTTGGTATCACACTTGCAGAGATTCTTCATTTCAAAAGATTTGAGGCCAGAAGGCCAGCAGGGTTGAAAAGCACACCATCTTAGGGAGAGAAGTAGCTTCAATGTATGAGCTAAGTGAGTTCAGGATCATTTATTTCAAAATCTCCACATAATTTCCTTTTATTTAAACCATTATAAAGAGATATCCCTCAGCTTATCACATGTGAAGTATAAGCTTCCCTTGGCATTAAGTGTGACACATACGGAGCACTTTGGGGATGATATTAATTTAGGCAGCAGTACCTGATAGCAAGCATTTGATTGCATACAACGCAGAAGGATTTACTCTTGTTATTGATTTGTTGGCATATATATTGGTTGAAAATCCCTTGATATTGCTGGAAGCTCTGCCTTCCACATATTATTGGAATTTAGAGCTATTTCCCTTTGTGTTTAAACCTAGCGATATCTCCCCCCCCCCCCCCCCCCCCCCGCAAAAAAAGGGGAGTGTTCAGGTGAAAAACTGGAGAGGGAATGTTTGGTAGCAGTTTGATGGAATAGAAAGCTGTTTGTTTTGATTATCTCATTTCAATGAGATTTTGATTGGATTAACTTTATTTTAGTGTGTATGTGTGTGAGGGGTGTACATTCATTTCTTTTACAGTTCTGGACATCATTACAGAAGACTGAAAAATGCTTTGGTAATAAAATATAAGGCAAACAAGCCATATAAGGCAAACAAGCCTTTTTTTAATGTGGCTTTATGTGGGTTTAAGAGGAATGGGGTAGGTGGGTGGGTATGTTGGGTTTTAATTGGTTTTAATTGGTTGTACTGTTTTATGTGTGTTTTAACATGTTGTGAGCCGCCCAGAGTCGGGTTTACCTGATTGGGCGGCATATAAATTTGAATATAAATAAATAAAATAAAATAATGCAAGATACCTTTTTGACGTTTGGTTGAATGTAGATTTAGAGTAAAGGTAAAGGTTTCCCTTGCTCGAAAGCCAGTCGTATCCGACTCTAGGGTTCAGTGCTCATCTCTGTTTCAAAACCAAAGAGCCAGCACTGTCTGCTTCTGCAGACGTTTCCGTGGTCATGTGGCAGGCATGACTAGACACCAGAGTACACAGAATGCTGTTTACCTTCCTACTGAAGTGGTCCCTATTTATCTCCTTGCAATTTCTTGCTTTCGAACTGCTAGGTTGGCAGGAGCTGGGAGAAAGAGGGGAGCTCATTCCGTCCTGCAGTATTTGGAAATCGAACTGCTGACCTCCCACCTTCCAGTCAGCATCTTAGCTACTTGAGCCACTGTAGTCCCAGATTTAGAGTAGGCCCACTGAAATCAAAGAAATCAAAGAGTTCAAAGTCTTACTGATTTCTAAATGCTTTCTTGGTCTCTGCTGATGATTTTGGGACAAAGTGCAAAATAAAGGGGTGTGTGTGAATCAATGGAAGTATTTTCACCCACCTGTAATTTGGGTATATAATGTGAAGAATGGGAATTATTAAAACCAAACAGAAATTTAAAAGTAATGTTTCTCTTTAGAGAAAAATTAATTCTCACCAATCCCTTAGTTCTCAAATGTGTAAAATTGGCAGCGCTGCCATTTTTCTTGCTCCCAGATGGTTTGGATTTTTCTACAGCCATCTGCTGCTCATTTGTAGCACTTTTTATTACTTAGTCATATGTGGCTTGCTTGCCCTTTACCTGTTTTAAACTTAACCTGGATTATTCAATTACACATTTCTCCTGCTGTTTCTAAAGCAGATGTCACTCTTCCACAGAAATTAACAGAACATTAGAAACTCCAGTCACCTTAACTTCATCTGCTTTGGTCCTTTGAAAAACAACTCTGCCCTCTGGTCTACTTCTCTTTATTTAGCATGAACATTTCCATTGGTTCATAATTGGTTACTTGGTTGATCCATACATATTTCACATGTCTAGTTTGGCGAGGCAGATTGAGGCATCGTCTTCCATGAAATTTTAGTGGGCTTTCACCAATGGGAGGTCCTACCACTAGTGTAGCAGGGTCCAAGGGTGCATGCGTTTTCAATGCTCCTTTAACCATTTTAAATATGATGACACAGCTGGTTGGGCTCATGTCAAAGTTGGCCATTTTATAGCAATGCACTGGCCAGGTGCATTGCCTGAGTACCCAAACCCACTTAGCTGACCTGTGGTTCCAGAATGAGGAACCATTCTGGACCACTAGCCGACACCTTTGTGGCATGGTTGAATCTGCCAAGGGAATACATACACACACACACACACACCACCACCACCACCACCACCACCATAGCTGTTGGGTGGCCAGGGTCACTGCTGCACCACGTTGAGGCATGAGGTGGGATTTGCAGATATTGAAAGGATATTATAAGCCTGCTATTTGGGTACTTGGTTGACCAATGGTCACGAGGTCAATGCTCAACTGTGCCTCCCAGGAGAAGAACCAACTAGTATGGCACAGGTCAAGCTGCACAGCACAGAGCATCCTCACAAAGGCATGATAAGGAAAAGGAAAAAGTTTCCTTTGCTCGAAAGCCAGTCGTATCCGAATCTAGGGTTCAGTGCTCATCTCTGTTTCAAAGCCGAAGAGCCAGCGCTGCCTGCTTCTGCAGATGTTTCCGTGGACATGCGGTAGGCATAACTAGACACCAGAGCACATGGAACGCTGTTTACCTTCCCACCGAAGTGGTCCCTATTTATCTACTTGCAATTTCTTGCTTTCAAACTGCTAGGTTGGCAGGAGCTGGGAGAAAGATGGGAGCTCATTCCATCCTACAGTACTTGGGAATCGAACTGCTGAACTCCTGCATTCCAGTCAGCACCTTAGCCACTTGAGCCATGGTATATATACGTAAAAGAATCTGGAAAATGTCACCACAATTTGGTCCTGATTTTATGGCATGTGCTTATTATTTAGTACCAGCTTAGTAGGGTTGTTTACACCAAATGTCATATTGCCCTTGCTAGCCAAAAACTAATACATGTCACCTTCATGAAGATGATGTTCCTTTATTCCAGCAAGATCCATTGCTGAGACCTATCCAAGGAAGAGGGATTGACTTCCTCCTTTTTCAGTATTATAATCAGCATTCATGAAAGTGGATCTGGGAGACACCATTTTAATATTCTATCCTGTCCAATGCCAACACTTGCTTTTGATCAGAGTTCTGTGGCCCACTACTCACCTATCGCATAAGCCTATCAGAATGCACTCCCTTGCAAAGAACCCACACCTCTCAAACCAGAGCTTACTGTTTGCATTTAGGGTTAGCAGAGCACCTGTGAACTTATCTACCTTTCTTCCTACATATTGTTTTGTCCCTTATCCCACTGTACTAAGTCCTGAAGACCAAACTAAAATAGATGCTGCCTTAGAGATCAAAGGTGATTTTGAAAATGTCCCTCTGAAAAGGGAAATCCTTCAAAGCTATGTTGTTAGAACAATCAACTTAACCACTCGGCCACCTCATCATAAAAATCAACTTGTAAATGGAACTTTATGCTTGTCTCCAGGTCATCAATCAATAAATAAAAACAAGCTAATTTGCAGGGCTGAGAAACCTCCCACTGGGTTAAAGAAATGTATTAAGGCTCAAGGGTGCTCTGCTTCTAATGACATGATTACTGCAACATCTGTTTTCACTGCCAGATGATTGTCTATACCACTCCACAGTGTAGTAGCCACTTTACAGCCTGGGGAACAAGAGACAAGCAACTCAAAACCAGTAATTATATTGCTGCTGCTACTGCTGTTTCCACTTTGCTATTTGAATATATTTTGGCAGAAAAAGAACAAGATTCAACATGGCTCATAAAAATATAACACAAAATGCAAAGAAAGAAACAAAAGATTTTGAAAGATGCATTGCAGAAAATAAACACATAAATAATAGACGTCAGACACGTGATGACAAGAGGCCTCTTGACTGATACACAAAAAATGATTTGTTGTGGATCCAGGCTGTGCATCAGGTTCTACAGAGTTGTGTGTATGTTCTATGCTATTGGCTCAAAAGCCAGCCATGTCCTTCTCCATGTCCTTCTCTAGGTGCCAGAGCTCATTTCCATTTATAGCCAAAGAGCCAGTGCTGCCTGCATCTGCATACATTTCTGTGGTCATGTGGCAGGCATGACTAGATGCTGGAGTGCATGGAATGGTGTTACATTTCCTGGCAAAGCAGTACCTATTTATCTACTTGCAATTTCTTGCTTTCAAACTGCTAGGTTGGCAGGAGGTGGTACAGACAATGTGAGCTGACTCCGTCATGTACCACTTAGGTCTCGAACAGCTGACTTGGTGACCTTTCGGTCATCAAGCTCAGCATCTTAAACACTAAGCCACCACAGTCCTGGGATCAACTTACAATGGCCCTCATAGTGTCATCCATCCATCCTGAGTTTCTATGACTTAATCATGTTTTGAACCCAACTCTCCTGATCCCTTGTCCATCATTCTATCCACTACACCAAACTGTATACCAAAGCATAGTTGTACCAAAAGACATGTGTTAAGTTATCAAACTCCCAGTATGGCTTTCAGGTTCAGTAATTCAGATTTTCAGACTGTTTCCTCAGCAGTGCTCCCCTGATGGTCCACAAACCTGACCAGGATTGATGCAGTTCACTCAATTCTCTCATTTTATTAAACTCAGGAGTGTCCCAGGGAGAGTCTTCTCAAAAAGGCAAGCAAAATGAGCAAGAGCTTTATAAAACATCTTATCTGCCAAGGAAAGCAAAAGTTTTTAAAGATGTATAGTTTAGGGAAGAAAACTTTGATAGAGGCCCTGAAAGATGATTACAAAATTATGAGTTGTCGGAAGATTTTTTAACCCTTTCTCTTAATTTTAATTTTATTTTAAAAATTAAAAACCCCTCAGTCTATATGCCACTGACTATCAGCCTGATTTATGTGAACTAGTTCTGAATGATTTGATGCAAAAAGCCAGAATGACTGAATGATGTCACGAAAGAGCCTGTTTCCATATTTTTTTGATGTCACATCACTATCAGAGCTTTGTGTAACATACAAAGAACCTTCTTGAAATTATTGAAACCATGTTGGAGGTAGAAATCTTAACTGAGAAACCATTATGTGGTGGGCAGACAAAGTATTTTCACAAATAAAGACATCATCATTGTATGCCTGTTTTAATGTAATGTACAGAATAACCTACCCCGACAGGTAGATATGATATTATTAATTTGTGTATTTATGAGTCTCTGGAATAGCAGTGTGATAATAACAAACATGTTGTTTAACATAATGCTATCAGAAATAATACATACCAGGGGAAATGCAAATACAAATTCCCTTTTGTATTCTTGAAGACTTTTATGACATTTCTTTAGTGTGAATAGAATAAAAAATTAGGGAAAGCTAACAAAAGATGAAAATTAGTCTGTGAATGTGTTCTCACTGGAACTGAAGCAAAAGACATGACTATATTATGCCTTGAAATCCCTGGACTGCCTCCACCACCGGTTCGCTTCCTTGCCCAGTCAGGGCTGAGGGAGCACGGGAACACCTGTGGGCACCTGGTGGGACTTTAAAATATCGTCGCTGTGGCTGCCCCCACTGGACTGCCTCCACCGCTGGTTCGCTTCCTTGCCCAGTCACGGCTGAGGGAGCACAGGAACACCTGTGGGTGCCTGGTGGGACTTTCAAATGTCATCGCCATGGCTGCCCCCACCGGACTGCCTCCACCGCCGTTTCGCTTCCTCGCCCAGTCGGGGCTGAGGGAGCATGGGAACACCTGTGGGCACCTGGTGGGGCTTTAAAACACCATCGCCTTGGCTGCCCCCACCGGACTGCATCCACCGCCGGTTCTCTTCCTTGCCCAGTCGGGGCTGAGGGAGTGCAGGAACACCTGTGGGCACCTGGCGGGGCTTTAAAGTGCTGTAGCCATGGCTGCCCCCACCGGAACGCCTCCACCACCGGTTTGCTTCCTCACCCAGTCGGGGCTGAGGGAGCGCGGGAACACCTGTGGGTGCCTGGCAGGGCTTTAAAGTGCCATCACCATGCCTGCCCCCACCGGACTGCCTCCATCGCCGGTTCACTTCCTCGCCCAGTCAGGGCTGAGGGAGCACGGGAACACCTGTGGGCACCTGGCGGGGCTTTAAAGTGCTGTCGTCGTGGCTGCCCCCACCAGACTGCCTCCACCGCCGGTTTGCTTCCTTGCCAGTTCGCTTCCTCGCCCGGTTGGGGTTGGAGGAGGTGGAGGAATGGAGGAAGATGGGCCGCCAGACAGCTGGGTGCGAGGGGGGTGGCTATCACCCGGATGCTTGCCTGCCCTTAGCAGGCTCGGTGGGAGGCTTTGCTCCTTCCCCGGTCCAGTGTTGGTTGTGGGGTAGTTGAGCACCCCTGGGACCCTGCGGTGTGAGGACTTAAGAACTGCCACCACCGTGCCTCGCTTTGCTCCTTTCCCGGTCCTGCATGGCCGCGGGGAAGTTGAGCACACATGGGACTCCCAGCACAAGGACTTAAGAATTGCTGCTGCCGTGTCTCGCTTTGCTCCTTTCCCAGTCCAGCATTGGCCGCGGGGTAGTCGAGCACACCTGGAGATTCCTGGGTATTTTGTAATTTGTATTTGTAATTTTTATATTTGTAATATTGCATTTTTATATTGTATAGTGTTCTGCTTGTATTATTATGCTACTGTGTGTCTATACTGTAACCTGTATTGTATTATTTTGAACATGTTGTTGCCACCTTGAGTCAGCCTTGGCCGAGAAAGGTGGGGTATAACCATTTTTACTATCGGTATGCACGTACTGGTTTAAACCTGCTGATGTCCTCCACTGGTTTTATCGTTTATCTTTAACTATTTTCAGTTATTACAAATTTATAAGAGTACAAAGTCACACTGATTTAGTGTGGTTTGCTCCACACGTTCACAGGTTATAAGATTCTGATATGTTATTAAAGTAACAAGAAGCAATTATTCTAATTACTTTTAAGTACCAAGAAAATAAAGTTACTTGTTAAAAAGCAACTATAATAGTAAATAATTACTTTTGGGAGTTGAAATATAAACTGTGAAACAAATTACTCTTTCAAAACAGAGTGCATTGTATCCTATATGATATGCTTCATTTATCTATGACTTAAAACAGTTTTTATGGAACAGAGGAAGAGAGAGAAGATTAAACAAACATTACAAACGGTGAATAGGATTGTCTAACACATTTTTTGCTGGTATTTTATTTTGACAAGTGTAAAGGAGTACACAACTTTGGGTCAGGTAGAAAATTAAAATTCCTCAGCTTAACTCTGAATGTATCTGCACTATACAATTGTAGGACTTTGTCAGTACTTTTGATTGTTGCATCTCCATTTTACAGACTCCTGATATTTGTCATTTGGGGAAATACTTAGAAATCTCATGGAAGTACAACACAGCTTTTTAGCAATTTCATTCAACATAATTTCAGGGTCTTATAATAGTTTGACATCACTTTTGCCTAATCCTACTAAGTAGGATTAGGCAAAAGTGATGACAAACTATTATAACTGAATAGTGTAGTAGTCTTAAATACTGGTCTTTACCTGTAGGGTCTGGTTATTTTCTGCCAGGCAGCTGCCAGCTAAATAGTTAAATGAAATATCAAGGAGGTCAAAATAGATGTATGGCTCCATCTGGACAAAATCAAGAAGTTGTCAGATGAAGAAAGTCTCAGGCAATGTTTGGTCTCACCATTAGGCTGACTGGGGTAACCATTCACTGAAACTTCTGGAACTACAAATTCACTGTTCCCACTCATCTGTGTTTGTGCATTCATAGTCCTGTCTTTCAGGAGAGCCCATTAGTTCCAAAGTATCTAGTTTTGAGTTTCCAGTGCATATTGTCTGTTTGGACAAAATACACAAACAAACAATCCAAAGTTTCAGAAATAGAAGGACTGAAATGTAGAATGGTAGTATCAATGAGTAATAGTTGCCAAATAGAAAGAGGAAAACCCCTTTGGGAGATGATACGGAAACCTCCCATCAACCAATTATTAAGCTTGGGCATGATATTTCTCCCTTCATTTTCTGGAAAACACAGACACACACACACACAAACAAACTTCAAGCTTAGTGCTTATCATTGCATTAACCTATGCACAGGGTGAAAAAGATAAAAAAGGAGAGTCAGGTTTAACCACATAGACAGTATCAAAAGAAAGAGGGCTGTGGGTGAGTTTTGAGTCACATCAGATTAAGGGCCAGTGTGGACACTGACACCAAAATGATTTGGGGTCTTTATGTGATCACTTAAACTGAATACAATTGTTAACAATTCAAAATCAAGATGCAGCACAGTAATACAGATTACCAGTGTAGTTGCACCCTGGCTCTTAGCTTCTTGTTTTTGGTATGGCAGAATTGACATTTTTATTTGGTGAATATATTTGTTTCAGTAAAAAGGATTAAAGTCCCAAGTCATAGGTTTTGTACTCACATCAGCAGTGCAGTTAAAGTATGAAATTTGGCCCTCCCAACATCAGATAACTGGGATGGCATTTCCCACAGTCCTTCACCATCATGTGGGTTGGAGGGGCTCATGAGAGTGGAAGGCCAAAATGTCTGAAGGGCAAGAAATTATTAACTCCCAGAGAAGATTGCAAGACCAAATGAGGGGGTGAGGGATTTGGCCACATTTCATTCATAGTGTGGTAACATTTGTAATAAATCTAAGGGGAGAACTTAATAAAACTGAATTATCTCTCTGAAAAAATTACCCATTTTGGTACCTAAGTCATACTCAAAATCCTGAAAAAGCACCCAGAAGGAATCACCCGTGACTTCTCATGAGCCTGGCAGAAAAGGAGTATAGAACAAATGACACTAAAGAGAAGGCATCTGTGAATGTTTCCTGCCAATCCACATGAAAATTATGTTAGTATTTAGTGCTGTTATCCTGCTGCACATACAAAGCAGAGTGAAATGGACACAAGGAAAGAGAGAAAAATCCACAGAACTTTAGAATAAGACATTTTGGTGCATAGGTCTTGTGTGGAGAAATATCAGGTGTTTGGTCACAATTTCTGGAAATTGCATTTTATTCAAGTTACACAGTCTGTTTATGAAAAAGATGGAGTGTCGTGTAGGAAGCAAGCAATTAAGTGACCAATAAACCCAGGCTGCTTGTGACGGCTTAATGGGTATGGGGAGTGAAAACTTTGGCCTCAGTCAATTGAAATCAGCCCTTCCAAGCTGTTGACTCAGCTGCTTGGGTATTACAGACTGTTTAGCAACATTCCAGCTGCTAAAACGCTGGCCAGAAAGTACATAGAAAGTGAATGGTGCTGTGTGGGGATTCTTCACATGAGACAGAAAGCAGCAGTGCTGAAGAGATGATAAACTGTAACAAGGGGCAACAAGACTGCAAAGCAGAACTTTTCCCATAGTATTTTGAAAGGTAAATGCAGTTGTGGGAGAAAGACAATTTGGAGGTGCAGAAGTATTGGGGATGTAATATTGTACTCTACTCCCATGCTATTTATCTCATAGAAGCTCTTCTCTTGGAGCTGATATGTACTGCTTGTTGAAATTTATATAGGATTTCTTTGACACTGTTACGCATTACAGTATCTGTAATAGGCAAATCAGAAAAATAGTTTATTTTTATTTATTTATTTATTTATTTTATATTCATATTTATATAGCCGCCCAACTCACAAAGACTCTAGTTTCTTTTTCTACTGGTACAAGGATCCAATATACAGTAAAACCCCGACATATATATGCCTCGAGTTACTTAAAATTCAACTTACATAATGATTTTTGCACTAAAACAATGTCCTGATTTACATAAATGTCCTGATTTACATAACACAATTTCTTCTGGGTTTGCTTTGAGTTACTTAAAAAAATCATTTTTCCTATGGGGTTACTTCGATTTACATAAATATTATTTTCTTATAGGTTTGCTTCGAGTTAAGTAAAAATTCATTTTTCCTATGGGTTTGCTTCAAGTTAAGTAAAAAACAAAACCAATTTACATAAAAGCCTACGGAACAGTCTTTTTACGTAAGTAGGGGTTTTAATGTACTTTTAATTATTTTTATATGACACCTAGGCTTTCATACAGAATATAAGGGAAATCAAAAATTGGAAAGTATTCTGTTGCTTTTTTTTGTTATCACCTGTATGTGTTGGTTGTAAAACAGTTCTTCAAGTTTTTTTCAATCCCAGCAATAGTCCTTGTAAGGAAAATACTCTAGATCTTTTCCTTGTAGACACTGGGGAGGGGAGAGGTTTGCCATCCAGGTGTCTCCAGATATGTAGGGGGTATGGTGGGCAGCCTCGCAAGAGAAGGTGTGCCCACCTTCTAGAGAAAAGGTAATTTAGGGGATGATTGGCATGGAAAGAACAAGGGATGATCCAACACCAGGACCCTCTGAGAAATGCTAATGGCTATTAATTGACAGGTTTCCATTTAAACATAGATGACTTCCTAAAACGTTGTTGTCAGCCACAACTCGATTTGAGTATACTGTATGGGTTTTTTTCCTGCCCAAGGGCACCAGAAGGCCTGGTCTTAGAGGCCAGCGGGTTCTAGGCTGCCTTTGCCCTCTGAGGCAATCAGAAAAAATGCCACTGGCATGAATTTGTTTAAGGTGGATCCCAGCTTGCCATGAAGTGACCCACACACCATGATCCTGGAGACACCTCCTGCAAACATATGAAATGAGCCATGCAGGATTTTACACCAGGACTGCAATGGACTGTTGCAGCCTTGAGGATATGGACAAGGTGCGCCTTTAAAGCCAGGTCCATCTTGCATGACATCTTCCACCTCCATGACCATTGGGAATCAGAGTTCCTCCTCTGCTCATTTTGGCATTGGCCACAATATGTTGGTTTACAGTGGCTTTCCTCCACTGAGAGGATCATCACACCACCTAAAGGCATACCTGTCAAGTTTCCCATATTCCCGCGCTGCTTCAGCCACTCACCCGCCGCCAGCTGCTGCTAGCCCATAATTTGACCGGCGAGGGGAAGTAGTTACTGTGCATGCCCTTCTACACAGAACCCTTCTGCACATGTGTAGAACCCTTCTGCACAGAAGCCTTCTGTGCATGTGCAGAATAGTTCTACGCATGTGCAGAAGGCTTCTGTGCAGAAAGCTTCTATGCATGCACAGAAGGGTTCTGCACTCTGCACAGGTCCCGTATTTTCTGGAGCCGCACTTGACAGGTATGCCTAAAGTGGCATTGGCCCATTTAGGGAGTCAGGTTATTCACTGCATCTGCAAAAAGTGATTTTTGTCCTGCATATTGAGAGAATTGCATCTAAGCTCTGAGGAAACAAGGAAGATTAGAAGGTGTGGAAGATGATATTACAGCCAGTGCTAGTCAAACAGTCCACATGCTTCTACCCTGCAAGCCTTAACTCTGTTATACAACTGCACACACATACTCCCACTAGATTTCCACATATGAAAGTAAAACAATAGAAGACATCATGGCCTGAATGGCTTCATTATTATACTCTCTCTAGGTGAATTATTGGCAGTGCTCACTTGTCATGTGACATCTGCTTCGCCTACAAGAAGATTCTGCTAGTAAAATGTTAAGATTCAGATGCTCCATAAAACAATACTGGGTCACAACAAGGAGCATCTTTGCCGAACCCATACACTCCATCCTCTTTGTTAGGATCTGAACTGGAAATACCAAAGCAAAGTGTAGATCCATGGAGGGTATTGTTTTAAGCAAGAATAATTTGTGATACATCCGGCTGTGATTTCTGTTCATGAGGCATGCTCACACATGCTCTTAAACTGGCATGTTTTTTTAAAATAAAAAAAAACACATTTAAAATGCATGTGTTTCTTCACAATTATTGTATTTCTGCTTTGTTGTTATTATTATTAGTTGGAGAAAGAAATATATTCTTAAACAAATTCCCAAGTTAATTTGAGAGTTCCTGGGACATCTTAAAGCCACAGGAACAAGACTATTGGTTCTGAAACAGAAAGGTTACCGCCCCCCCCCCCCACACACACACACACGATAGGGAGAAGTGCTGAAGAAATTTAAACGGGACATGAGACTGAGATTTTTAAATTGAAAATCAGTTGAAACAATTTTTCCAATATTTTTCATACTACAGATTAATCAAAAGGATTGTATAACTTTTTGTGACTATTTTAAATTACAAATTGATTTTTTTTCCTAAAGAGGGGGTAAGATGACAAAGGAGTAAATTGGAGGCATAGGTTTTCATCATCATCATCATCATCATCATCATCATCATCATCATCATCATCATCATAAATAGACAGACAGACAGACTATGATGCCAAAAAGTTCGGGAAGAGCTGCACTAGAAATGAGCCTTATCCATAATCAGCAATGTTTACAAATTTGCAGAAGTAAGATTTTTGTTTTAGAGAGAGAGAGTGAGAAATTTAAACTGATCTTCTCTTTAAAAGGAATATTCCATTTACTTAAAAATCTTACTTTAAAATCTTTGTTTTCGTATCCCTACTACTGATGCAGCCAATCTGCATTCATATGTCAGCTAGAAATTTGGAATGCAATGCTCATAATTTGACTTGACAATTTGAGAAAATTCAACAAATCTGGACTATTTTATCACACTCATTTTCACTTTTAAATAACAGTTTTCAGCCTAGGTTTCTTCACTGAGAAGAAGAAAACCAAAATGTGTACAAAAAGCAAACTCTATGCTCAAAAACATGGATGGGAAAATGACATACTTCTGGGAAGCTGTTCAGAAACACAAAGCCATCCAGCCACAATGGAAATGTAGGCACATTACTCTGAACATCTTTCACACCCCACTATTATGATGCTGGGGTTTGTTTGTTTTTACCTTGGACAGTCATGTCAAAGGGATAATCCTGGAAAGAAAAAAAGCCCTTATGTTTATCTGTTTTTTCAAGACATCCCTGTTTGCTGAATAATAGAACTCTAACATCAAACATATATATGAAAATGTAATCTGATACTTTTTCCTGGCACCCATTGCATTGATTTCCCAGACCATGTTTATGTTTTTGGGGAGAAATAATTTTTTAGCAAGGAAACAAATATCCCAGTTTGGCTTGAATGCTTGTTTTGGAGGTGAAGAAGACAAAAACGGGAGAAATGGTTGAATCAAGGTTTATAAAATATTGAGTGTTTTAGTAATGGTAAAGATCTCCTTTGATCGAAAGCTAGTCATGTCTGACTTTTAGGGGGCACTGCTCATTTTCATTTATAAACAAAGAGCCAGTGCTGTTTCCATCTGCAGACATTGCTGTGGTCATGTGGCAGACATGACAAGATACAGGAGCACACAGAACACTCCTTTTCCACAGATCTTTATCTTTTCCACCAAAACAGTACCTATTTATCTAAGTGCAATTTCTTGCTGTCAAACTATCAGTAAATTCAGCCCAACTTCTCCTCAAGTTTGGAACTAAAAAGAAAAGAACTTGGAATTAATTTCCATAATATTTCTCCTGACACTTAATAGTGTTTTTGCACAGGGTTACCTTAGTATAGCCTTGGTAAATGCTGTTCCTCTCTACATTCTTGTGCATACATTTGGTGATCTCTGTATAGCTGTGTAAACTGTTTATTCATTAATGCTGAGAAATGCATTTCAGACAGTTTATATCAACATGCCAACTGAAATTTAAATGTAGCATAACAAAGAACATAATCAAGCAGTTCCTTGCACAGAATTTCAAGAGGGGGGATGGCACCAAGCATTGAAAAGAATATATGAAGCCAGTGATATCAAACTCTCACCAAGGCTAGTCCATTCTTCTCCTGAGTCTCTGAGGCATATTGTTATCTCAGGTCTGTAGAAGCTGAAGTGAATTCTTTGATTACTCAAAGCACCAGATTGTGAGTTTACATTCATGTGAACATCACGAAATCTATCACCTCTTGACATACAATTTTTTTCTGTCATAGGGCCAAGCTTTGTCCAATATGAAATTAAAACTGCACACATGACCAAACGAATGAAGGAGATAATTGTGTGATATACTGGCAAAAAACCCTGTTGCTAACATTAGTAGAATAGGCCCACTGAATCTGTGAGGATTAGGTGAGTCAACCTCTCAATAAAGTTCCATTGGCTTAAAGGGGCTGCTTCTGGTTGCAGCTAAACTAGTGGGCATAGTTGAATAAATGCAATGTATGGAGGAACTGCTTTACAAACTCCATGCTGATTCAGTCAGCCTTACTCTAGTTTGCCTTATTATATCAGTGAACAGGATGTCTAGCTATATTGACTACCAGAGGGTGTGAAACAGCTTTTTCTGTTTAAAAAAGGTTAATACAGTATTTGTATTAAGGATTCTAAATTTTTGTTTCATTTAGAAGTAGAAAATGTTTCATTATAGATATATCAATTATTCACATTATATTTATCTCTGAAAATAATTGTGAGGTTAGTTGTGTGTGTGTGTGTGTCTGTATAGATAGATTATATATATAGATATATCTGTTTTTATACATTTTTAACTGTAGTACCCTGAGCCAGGTTCCTGATTGGGCGGCCTATAAATTTAAAATTGCTATAAATTGCTATAAATTGCTATAAATTGCTATAAATTTATATATATATATATATATATATATATATATATATATATATATATATATATATATATATATATATATATATATATATATATATAAACCTATAAAACCAAGGGTTAACCGTTGGAACTGGCTATAGGTTGCTACGCCTCGCCCTACTTGCCTGCACTCACCCTTTGTGCAAACGGCCGATCTGGGTCCACAGGTCAACAAAGGATTGAGAAAACAGGCAGTGGGGCAACAGCCCCACAAACACGAAAAAAGGGAAACAACTTCCTTTCCCAACATTCCTTGCGCCGTGCCGCGCCAGAGCCAAACAGGCTGAGAGGCTCTCGCACGGCGCGGTCAAGGAACGTTCAGAAACGCGCCACAGCCAATCAAAAGAAAACCATTTTAAAAAATGCAGCACAAACACAAAGCACAAACCCATAACTACAAGCCATGAGTGTGCAGAATGCTGAGGAAGCCGGCGCCCAAAAAATAAAACAAAAACACTGGGAGAGCAAGTCCGACAAGCCACGGGAACCAAATCCCCCCCCCCATCGGCGCCTGAAGCTCCTAATCGGAGTTTCCCCTTTAATATCACTGGGTGGGGGCGGGGGTGTTGTGCTCCCCCTCTCTACTGGCTCCCCTGGGGTTGGGAGGGTTGGGGGGAGCAAAGGAGCCTGTCTCCCCAACCCTCCTGACCTCAGGGGACCTGGCAGAGAGGGGATTCCCCTTCCACACACACACACACCCCATTTTAAAGAGAAGAAACCAAGCGGTTACTTCTCTTAAAAAATGGAGTTGGGGGGGAATCCCCCTCTACGATGGCTCTCCTGGGTCAGGAAGGGTGGGGGAGACAGACACCTTTTGTCCACCCAACCCTCCCAAACCCAAGGAAGCCAGCGGAGAGGGGGATCACAACCCCCCCCCCCCCCACTGATATTAAAGGGGAATCCCCAATTGAGATTTCCCTTTTAATATCAGAGGGTAGCCTGGATTCGATCCCCTCTCCTGGGTCCCATGAGTCTGGAAGGTTTGGGGAGACAAAAGGGGTCTGTCCCCCAAAGCCTTCCAGAGCCAGGGGAGATGGCAGAGAGGGGATCCCCCCCCCCGTAGGACACCAAAAAACACAAAAACAAACAATCAAAAACATTCAACAATACACAAAAACAAACAAAATAACACCAAAAAAGTTAACAACAACAAACATTTCCAAACACACCCAGCACCCAGCCAAACACCACAAAATCCAAACACCACCACCACCCCAAATAAAGAAAAACAGCCAACTCACCACCAGACGACCTCACACAACAACTACTGGAAAAGAAATGAATAAAGAAAGAGACTACTTACTGGAAGAAGCTCCACCCAGAGGCCACGAGAGGAAAAACAGTCAAAATACAAGATAACCCCTACCAGGAGCACTTGCTGCCCACAATAATAAAAAAAATTCAAAAAGACACAATAGCCCCACACAAAAGGCCCCAAGAGTTTTTCGAAAAAGTATATCATCCTTTATTCTTTTTTTCATCCACAAAACCAAAACACCAAACAAAACTCATCACAGTTTATAACAGGCCATCAAAAAAAATTTGTATAAATAAAAATTTTAAAAATTTCAATTATAGAGTAGCCTCTTCTTTACAAACATTATCAACAATAACAACAAAAACTTTCCAACACCATTTAAAACAGCCCGGCAACGGCGGGCAGCCTTTGCTAGTATATATATATATATATATATATATATATATATATATATATATATATATATATATATATATATATATATATATATATATATATATATATATATATATATATATGGAGCTGTCCAACCCTGATTTAAAACAAGCCTAAGGTATTAGGTAGCTCTACCCAAATCTAGATCAGATCATATTGTATTACTGAGGAAAATAGTTGTTCACAAGTTTCCCATATTTCCAGCTGGGCACAGTACAGTTATCTTCATTGTGTGGAAATGACTATCTTCTCCCATGGCTACAAGTTCAACACTGTCCCCAACCTTGAGGGAAACTAATAACTCCAGCCACACTCTGCCTTCTAAGCATGCAGCCCTAAACCGTTCTCATATTATGTGATGCTTTGGCATATCCTTCTACGCCATTCCATTAAATGCTTGAGAATTAGCTCGCCTTATCAAGTAGCTCAGGAAAGCCAGGTTCAAATAAAGAATTCCTGTATGGAAAATAGCAGTCAGCTTTTTCACACAGACATCCCCTGAGTTTTCTTGCAATATTATCCAAACACAGGAACCAAACTGCTGCAATCAAATCAGGCAATGATAGCACTGCAGTTTTCCACCCTTTCTCCCTGTGTGGCAGCAGCAGGTCAGAAATGTCATTGAGATTATGTTCATAATGCACTCAGCAAAATTTGATATATGGAGTGCATTGTTGTCTTTTAACTAGGTAACAACCTGGGTGGCTTCAGTGCAGGATCTTGGAACATATTCAAGGAGAAAATGATACAAGACTATGTTAAGCTTGCAAAGCAGTTTACCTCAGCCAAAACCTTCCTGCCAACTGTGGTCTGTTGACTAGTTACAATTCCTTTATAACAGATTGTTGCTGGGGATATGTCCTGCAACTTCAGAAGTGGTATTTATAACAATAGTAATAGCAATTACATTTACAGTATATACCACCAGATAACACTCAGTGCACAATCTGGGTGGTTCACAAGTTTATTACCATTTTGCCTCAAACACGCTGGGTACTCAGTTTATTGACCTCAGGTAGATGGAAGCCTGAGTCAACCTTGAACCCTGTTAGAATTGATCTCCCATTTTGGGTGCAGAACATCATGGCTTTATATTTACTTAAAAGATTATGGGATATTCCTCAGGGTGACTTAAGAGAAAATGGTGACACAGCAACAGAAAATTACAAAGGTCTGCATAGGTGCTTCCATAATCAGCAGAGCTTCCTTGGCAGTTGAATGCACTTGCAGAAACTATCCAGACTTTTATACAGTATTAAATAACTGAAGGCCTGTGCAACTCCCAGGTACAGGAGGAGGAAGAAGCTTCCATAGGTCCCCTCCTACCAAACCTTGAACTCTGCATGGCATCAGAATGAATGCCTGAATGATGCTTAAGACTTCAAGAACCTGGTTTCATGATCATTGCTGAGTCCATTGATTCCTTCCACAAACCACAGAAACAGTGGTGTACAAACAAAAGCACAACATAAGACAGACAAGAATATTATCCCCATGACACATTTCATCTTTTCCCCTTGGATTGTGAATTCAGGTTGTTCCCATTATCCATGTGGGATACATTCTGAGACCTTCTGTAGATACCTGAAAACATGGATAACAGTGAACCTTATATTTAATACACATACCTGAGCAATAGACGCAGGTGGGGGGGTCCAAATGCCTCTGTTGTTCTACACAAGAGCTACCAAAATGCCTGCCTCTGTTCCTACGTCAACATTACATTTGAGACAATGGCTTCTAGAGACCAGCTCTAATAATGCACTATAGAAACACACATATATTAATTATTTCAGGAATGTTTCTTGAATATTTGTAGATCTGTGCATAACTGAAACTGTGCAAAGAGAAGCCATGAATTGGGGGGAGTGGGGCGGGGACCTGTACATGCAGAATTTCTCATTCTTGATGAGAAATGCTATCTTGTTAATTAAGGTTGCCCATCTAGGCATCTCCTGACCTTGCAGGAGCTCTCAATTCCAAAGACGGAAGGCTCCACAACATAAGCAAAATGTCTCTAAACAAAATTAGTGTCTCTTTTTCATGAAGTGAAACACATGCCCACAGTAAGCACAGGAGGAAGGGATGATTGATGACAGTCTTTTTTTAAAAAAAAAAACCTCATCTGACATATCTAATTTTTTTAATCAATTCAACAGAACTGATATTGTAATTTGCACAAATATCATCCCAGTAGATGAGAGAACACTTGCCAGAGACTAATGGAAAAGGAGGAAAGGATTGTGATGTTTCTTATACAGTATGTGGGAATGAGACAAACAAAAATATATATCCCCTGCCTGTCATAACATCATGCATTACACTGTTTGCCTCTCTCACCCCTCTACTGCCTTTTATGTTGCAAAAAAGAAAGTGGAGAAATAGAAAACATTGACTTAAGGAAACATATGTCTATTATTTCATGTAAGAAATACATGAAGGAATGGAGAGGGAGTTGATTATGGCAATGATTGTGGCAACAAAGCTTTTGTACTGGTAACCTTTAGTTTTGCCTTTCATTTGCTAGGACAGCAGTCGACCCAATAGTTTATTACAAAGGTTCCCAAGCATATTGCAATGTTGATTTGATCTTTGTATGGGTCCACAAAAAGTCTTTTTAAAACACTGTGAAGGAAAAGTTTTCACCACAAAGGAGCCCAATGCACAACTGAAGAGTGAGCATATGCCTTCTACCATCTGTGCTTTGTTGCTTCATAAAATTTCTATGAGTTGTCCTCTCAGACCTTTGTTTTGATGATGCAAGCAGGATTTTTTTTAATGTACATGCTACACATGAGAACGCAGACATGTACAAGGGTAGAACTCTTCAGCTCAACAAACGAAATAGTCTCCATGACCTACTTACTAAATATAGCTAAGCTACTTTTTCTCTATACTGTATATGTTATCGAACAAATGGAAACTGAGAGGGAAGGAAGGAAGGATGCCAGTCAGTCAGCAGTCCCTTTTTATTAAGATGTTGAATTCAAAGGTCAAAGAGTGCCACAGATATTTAAACGGAGGAATATATTTTATTTAATTAGTCAAGGAAGCTTAGCTAGGGTTTTGTTGGCAGCAGCAATGGTCAGTAAAACAGTTTTACCAGTTGGAACTGTAGAGTGCCACTGTGGAAAATTATCAAGCAGGAAGAGGAATTGCTTAGCAGACACCACGATGTGATAATGGAAGCAATAAATAACTTATTTACTGCCGTGCAAATGTAATCAATTGAAACGTTCGCTGATTGGCCAACCGATTAAAGCTTGCAGCCCTTTGTTCCTTCCCAAATGAAAATATAATATTTTTCCCACATGAAAGAAAAATACTTTTTCTGATCATGAGTCCTATCTAAACTGTTCCATTTTGGAGATGAAGTGAACAAGTAACTCACTCAGGGCTTTGGCCAGGGGGTAGCCAGGGCGGGCTTGGCCCACCCTGAGTTAACAGTTTGCCCACCCTGTCAAACCATGTTTCCCATAGGAATGCATTGAAAAGAGGCTTTGTTTCCCAACCTGAATAAATATTCGCCCACCCACATTTAGAATCCTGGCTTTGGCCCTGAATTCTCTTCATTCAGCCAAATTATGGTTTGAACCTTCACCTCCATGCATTTGAATCTTAAAGTGCACAAAATTGTCTTATTCAGATTTGATCATTTTCTTCAGAAATGGCAGGTTTATGTTTGTACACATTTTCTGTGCTTGTCTGTAAGTGCACTGGCCCCTTCTGAATTGTCAAGTTTGAGAGGACCAGCATATTGATCTCAATTCACCAGTACCTTGTGTGTACTGGTAAATTGTACACACACCTACAGCATATCTGTGTATGCACAAATCAAATATCTGCTCAGATCTAAAGTTAGGCACATCTCTGAAGCACTGAAGTCATGATATGGATAACTAGAAATGTTGACTTGGGTGGTTACACATGTGGCCAGAAAAATGATGACTGTCCATTGAGAATTAGTAGCTGAAATAATTGGTGAACTTTCCATTATTTTCTTCAGAAGTAACCTGTGTTCCTTAAGCTTTTTTTGGGAGTCAGAGAGGAATAAAAAGCTCCCTCTGTTGATTAATACCCAGCTGAAAAGCACAACATTTCTGGTCAGCTGAGGAGAAGCATCTCTTAGTGTTCTTCTAAAGCATGCAAAGAAGGCAAAGAACAATGCCTTCCTCTGTCAAACAGTAGCCATATCTGAAACACACTAGTCTCAACCATAGAACCATGGGGTGTTCAGAACTTGGAGTGCCCAGAACTTGGAATAAAATATTCATTAGGTTAATCTACTGACTTTTAACCCAAGGAAATTTAAATGCTATTAACACAGTGATTGAATTTAACTAGGACCTAGTTAATGTTAATGTTTATTCATGGTTTTAATAATAACAATTTTAATATTTTGACTGATTTGTTTTTCTGCAGCTGTAGCCAGTAGTGAAAGAATGGGGAAAGTGTGAGCTACAGTATAGGCAATGGAA
This sequence comes from Bradypodion ventrale, assembly GCA_035047345.1. Classification (NCBI taxonomy): domain Eukaryota; kingdom Metazoa; phylum Chordata; class Lepidosauria; order Squamata; family Chamaeleonidae; genus Bradypodion; species Bradypodion ventrale. The sequence continues at coordinate 132,767,124 of JAWDJE010000004.1, read as the reverse complement.
AGAGAGCAGGGCAGGACCTACTCAGGGCAACAATAGCTGGAAAAAATTGTTAAATTCTTTGTTTATGTTGGTGAAGGACAGGATCGACCAGGAAAATTAAATGCAATAATTGTGCACGCACACGCGTGCGTGTGTGTTCATGTAAAAGATAAAGAGAGAAATGGCACCTTATCCATATTTGCAGAGTTGACAGGAGAGAAAGATCAGAGGAAAGTCAAAAGCTACTAGTCAGCTCTTACAATGCAAGGTAAAAGTATTTCTCTGTCACATTACAAAACGACACTGAAGTTTCACTTTTAACCATGGATTTTCATTCTAAGTGGTTTGGGAGGCAGAGGGTGAAGCTATTAACTAATAACGGGAAATGTTCTGCACACATTAAGAAGCTCCCAAAACATTTCTAATTAAGAATTCTCAACCCTTGATTTACCTCTGATCTGTGCAGACAGCTCCTGCTGTGTTTCAGTATTCCAGTGTCCTTTGAAAGAATAAAAACCTTGCTACCTGGTAGAGCGACTCTCATATAGACATTCTACCTAGGGTACAAGAGCTGTTCAAAGTTCCCTGTTAAGGCTGACTACCTCAATAGAAACAAAGAAGAGTGACACCAGGTAAAGAGATTTCTCTGCAAATAGCCCCTTATTCTGGAACAATCTCCCCATTGAGATCTGGCAGATGTTTCTCATAAACATCTAAAAACCTTTCTTTATAAAGAGGCCTTGGCCGACAGCCTCCATAGTCAGTTGACAGTAACCCTACCACCCCTTCCCTCAGATCTACCCTGATGCTGAAAGGAGTACTCAGGTGGGCATAATAAGGACAAGCCTCCCCTTCACCCACCCAAGTCTCTGTTATGCAAGTCAGGTTTGGGTTGTTCTTATTTTTCAGTGATCTGGCATTAAAGAGCAAACAGGTCAGCTCTGAGTTTGAGTGAATTGGTCACCTTTTATCTGGCGGGTTGGAGGACTCATATTTTAAGCTTTTAAAGTGGATTCTTCTGAAAAAACCAAATGGCATCCAGGCATCGTATCCCATGGTGGGCATCAGCAGGTTTGCCCCAGTTCACCAGAACCAGTAGCAGAAATTCTGTCTGGCCCTGCCCATCCAAGTTTTTAAATAAATTAGTCCTAATTCAGGTCCAACTCAGGGCTTTCCCCTGGCCACAGTGTGGTAGTAAAATATTTTGGAGCCCAACACTGATCGTATCTCCCTCTGCCCCACATCACCAAGAACTTATTATCTCCCATCCTGGGACAATAAAGCTCTATAATATGGATGCCCAAACTTTGCAGACTAGGGGCCTGACCATGCCCCTGGAACAGCTGAACAGGCCAGACCATGCCCCTGGAACACGGCGTGTTTGTGCATGCGTGGCGCAGACAGTTCTGTGCATTTGTGAGAGAGGCCATTTTTGTCCTGTTTTTGGTGCAGGACACAAAATGGCCAATTTTACAAATGCACAGAAGCGTCTGTGCCAAACCAGGAAATAAAATGGCCGCATTTGCATATGCGCAGAAGTGGCCATTTTATTTCCTGGGTTGGCACAGATGCTTCCTGTTCATGCATGAAAGTGGCCATTTTGTGTTCTGTGCCAAAAACAGGACAAAAATGGCCTCTCTCACAAATGCACAGAACTGCATTTGTGCAGGACACAAAATGGCCACTTTTCACGCATGCATGGAAGCATCTGTATTTACTTCCTGGTTTGGTGAGAGCATCGGAGGGCAAATAAAATTGCTTTGTGGGCCGGGGCATCCCACGGACTGTAGTTTCAGCATGCCTGCTCTATAAAGAGGAGCTGCCCAAGAAAGGAAAAAGAAGGAAAAATGAATTATCAAATAATAATGCAAGGAAGGAAGGATTTTAAGCAAATTACAATATACAGTATATTAATTAAGCAAGAAAACAATTTAATAAGTAACTCAAATTAATGACTTAACTAATAATAGCAATAAATATAAATATAAAAAGTATACATTTGCAAAATAAGGATAACATTCTACACAGCTTCAAATTGTTAATAAAACCAACAAATCAACTAAGTACAGATCTTTAGCAAAAAAAAAAAAGAAACAAAACCATAAATCATCATAATTAGTCAATTAGCCCAGACTATAATTAGAGAACCAACTCCTATTATTCCCTGTTTATTGCCCAAGATTACCTGACAGAAATAAAACAGGAGGGAGAACCCAACACTATAAATAATTACTTATCTCTCATTTCCCTGAAATCTATAACCTTGATCTCAGTGTTCTCAATCCCCTCAATCTCCTGTTCACAAAAGGTGCCTTCTGTGGCAATCTTTTTCCAGCTCTATCCTTCTTCTTTAAGAACTCTGTCTTCCCTCCTCCATTTTCTCCATCCTTTCAGCTCTTCCTCTTCTCAAATTCAATCTATAGTCACTCCAGACATCACATTCCACTCTTCCCTCATATGGTCCATTCCAAAAAAAAAAAAAAAAACTTCACATTATCCAACATTCTTCCTCTGAAACTAGTCCAGGACCTTCCAATATCTGACCTGTTTGTATATTATTATGTTGGAAATTGTCCTAAGTAGTGCTTGCACTAAGTGAGTGAGCGAACGAGCAAACGAACACATCCTTTTGTGCCATTGAATGAAATTTATGCCATTGTCAATGATGAATTCAGGAGGTGAATTGCTTCAGCTTAAGCAGTCACCACAGATATCTGTTGTTCATGCAGCAATAAATTATGTCTATGCTGATTTTTTAAAACTTGAGTCAGTTTACCCGCAAATTTTACACCATTTGTTGGTATAACCATGGAAAAGGGTTTTTGTTGTAAAGAGGGCCTCACACCTGAGGCCCAAAGCATTCACACTCACCCATGCATACACGCACACAGAAAACACACAGAGACAGGACTTCTTACTGAAGCCGCTGGGAGGGAACTTCTGAGACAAAGGGACCCAGATGGTTTTATTAACTGCACAAGAGCAAAGCAGGAAGTGGGGTGGGGATTGTGCTGGTTGGTTCAAGCAGTCATGTGAGATTACATAATACTGGGTTGGGCATTGGGTGAAAGTCATGAGGAATGACATAAACTGCATTAGCTGGACAGGTGATCAGAGCTTGGTGAATAACAGGATGTTAAGTGCCCTTCTATTTTGGGGGGAGATGAGTCATATGTTGGTCTTCAGCCTGAACTCACCCAGGCCCCATCTTCGAAAGCCACTGTGGATCCTTAGGAAGACAGCCAAGAATCCCTACAGGTTTTGGCATTAATTACTAAACTTTTTTCATCCGAGCAAGTAATTCTCTGCATCTGAATGGTTAAAGAACAGAGTAAGTGTTGCTGCATGATAGGGTGTAGAATGGAAGACAAATACAAATTCCTGACAAAGCTTAATTGAACAGTTATTGAACCATACTTTGCATTACCATTCTATGACTGTTGTGTATACGTGTAATTCAGCTGCTGCTTGCATGAGATTCAGCTGCCAACTGTAGTGCAGCTGAAGGAGCTCAACTCACTTGGCTCCAATCACCCAATCCGTAACTAGTGCGGGAAACCTTCCCGCCACAGGTGAACTATGTCAGGTATGCAGTATGTCTGAATGACGTCACTGGTACCGCAACCAATGGGAGCCTTTGGGGCAAAATTCAAATGCATTGTATCAGATATAAGGAGGTACGCCTCCGCCATTACCTCATGTACAGATTGACCATGCTGCAATAAAGAAGTGTTTGGCCCATCTGCTGGCTTGTGTGCAACCAATCTGCCTACATCAAATTGGAAATGAAGGTGGGATAATGGTGTCCCACAGTGTCACCCTCACTCAGTTCGATACCTCTCGGCCAGAGTCATGGGACCTCTACAAAGAACAGTTTCTGTACACGATGGACGTGGAGAAAATAGATAGTGAGGCACAGAAGCAAGCCTGTCTACTGACTCAGTGCGGGTTGCCACCCCTGGAACTGGCAAGGAACCTCCTAATGCCGAGGGTACTCAAAACGGTACCCTTGGCTGAGATCCTCGCTGCTCTGCAGGTACATTTCCACTCAAAGGTGTCCATGTTCCCAGCTAGACTAGCCTTTGGCTGGTGAGACCAATGACCTGGAGAAACTGTGGAAGAGTATGTGGCCGCGCTGAGGCTGATGGCCATTCCCTGCTGGTGGGGAGCCTTCCTGGCCAAGGCATTGCAAGACCGTCTCCTACTCGGCCTGCAGGATGAAGAGGCTCAGTGGAAACTGTTGGCCCGGGATGAGGACATCACGTTCGAGCAGGTCTTGCAGGCCATACAAGCTGCTGAGGTGGTAAAGGATGGAGTACGGGCATGCAAGGCGAGAACCGCAGCCTCTGGAAACTCGACGTCCGTGGTGCAGGCCCACAGCTTGTAGAATGCCTCCTTAAGGGTCTCCCCAGGCTATTGCCATACTTTGACGATGTACTGGGGATGAGTCAGAGCTAGCCCAGAGGTTAGACTGGGTACTGCTTGTGTTTGAGAGGGCTGGGTTACACCTGAGACGGGACAAGTGCGTATTCTACGCAAATGAGGTAGAGTTCCTGGGGTTTCGGATCACCCCCGTTGTTTCACCCCTTGAAATCCAAGGTTGTGGCTGTCCAGGATGCCCCCACACCAGCCACTAAGTCAGAGCTACAGTCGTTCTTGGGGCTCCTAAACTTCTACCACTCCTTCCTCCCATGGAAGGCATCTGTGGCAGAGCCGTTACACCACCTACTGAAAAAGGACACAGTCTGGCAGTGGGGGAAGGCTCTGGAGTGAGCATTCAGTGAGTTAAAGTGGCTCCTCTCTTCCGAGGCGATATTAACTCACTTCGACCCCAAGAAGCCCATAGTGCTTGTGTGCGATGCCTCACTGGTGGGGGTCAGGGCTGTCCTCTGCCACGTGCTCAAGAACAGGAGGGAAGCCCCGGTTGCATTCTACTCAATCTCTCTCGAAAGCAGAGCGCAACTATGCCCGGACAGACAGGGAGGCCCTTGCGATCATCGCAGGGATAAAGAAATTCCATGATTTCTTGTACGGGAGGGAGTTCACCATTGTCATGGACCACAAGCCCCTCCTGGGAATCTTTGTCACGGCTAAGCCCACCTCACAGATTTTGTCCCCTAGAATGTAACAGTGGGCGATCTTCGTAAACGCATACCAGTTCACGCTGGTGCATCGCCCAGGGAAAGACATCGCTCACGTGGATGCGCTTTCCAGGTCTCCTCTGCCAGAGCTGGGGGAACCCAAATGCAAGGTTGAGCAAGAGCACCAAGTGCTGCTCATTGGGTCCCTCGAATCGCCCCCAATCATGCCAGTGGATATCACCAAGGCAACTGCCAGAGACAAGGTTCTGTCCCAAGCGTTGGCATGGGTAAAGAAGGGCTGGCCCATAACATCCCCATCCAAGGAACTTGCAACGTTCTTCAGGGAGCGTTTCGAGCTTTCGCTCGAGACAGGATGCCTCCTCTGGGGCCAAAGAGTAGTAATTTCTGAGGTTTTTCGAGCCAAGGTGCTCCGTCTGCTCCACACGAGTCACCCAGGAATCGTGAAGTCAAAAGCCCTGGCAAGGAGCTACTTCTGGTGGCCCAACATAGATAAAGACATAGAGCAGTTGGTGGGCACATGTGAGAGTTGCCAGCACTCACGGCCCGAGGAGCATAGGCTACCCCCAGGGAGTGGGACACAGCCCCCCCCCGGCCCATGGTCAAGGATCCACGTAGACTTCGTGGGACCCTTCAGGGGGACAATGTTCCTACTTGTGGTTGACGCATTCTCGAAATGGCTTGAGGTCATTCCAATGCGAAACACGTCCTCCGCGGCCACAATCAAACAACTGAGGAAAGTGATCATATGCTTTGGCCTGCCCGACGTGTTAATCTCGGATAACGCATCCATTTTCATGTCCACAGAATTCAGGCATTCCTCGAGTGGAATGCGATCAGGCATGCTACCTCTGCCCCTTTTCACCCTGCCACGAACGGCCAAGTAGAGCACCTGGTCCGCACCACAAAGGAGGCACTAAAGAGGATGGGTCTGGGGGACCTGGAGCTACAGCTCTGCCAATTCCTCATATGCTATAGGGTCACTCCGCTGGTGTCAGGGCAATCCCCCATGGAACTCCTAATGCGGAGAAGAATCTCAACGTTGTTTGACCGCTTGGATCCTTCCATGGTGGAGGGTAGAGGCACGAATGCAACAGTTGATCAGAGAAAGGTGTTCGGGGCAGGCGACCCAGTGTACTGCAGAAACTATGTGAGCTCAGGGCCAGCGTGGGTGCCCAGGGAAGTGGTGGAACAAATTGGGCCAGTATCGTACAGAGTCAAAACAGGGTCAGGGTTGCTGTGGCAGAGACATGCTGATCAGCTGAGGAGAAGAGTCATGGAGGCCACGGGGGAAAGTGATCTAGAAGAGTCAGTGTTAGGGTTACCCCCCACCCATTTAACCCAAGGGGGGAATACAGAACTAAGCATGACGGGCTGCTTAGACCCTCAGGAGTCAGTCTCCCAATCTGGAGACGAAGACCCCCAATTTGATTCTTTGTTTCAGGATGGGGGGAGTTTTTGTGAGTGTTCCCCTACTCATCCCAGTGAGCAGCGGGGTTATGAGTTGTCCCAAAGGTCCCCTCATCCTCCCCTATTCAGAGATACCCCATCCCTGCCCTTGCCAGGATTCAATGGGACACTGCAGTTCTCCCAGGGAGAAGGCTCAGGTGCAGCGGCCGAACCCAGTAGCACCGCTGAATCAACCGGTCAACCACAACACAATGGCTGAGGGACTTCGTCCCATTCTAGGGGGGAGGGATGTTGTGTATACATGTAATTCAGCTGCCGCTTGCATGAGATTCAGCTGCCAACTGTAGTGCAGCTGAAGGAGCTCAACTCAGGTGGCTCCAATCACCCAATCCGTAACTAGCGCATGAAACCTTCCCACCACAGGTGAACTATGTCAGGTATGCAATACGTCTGAATGACGTCACTGGTACCGCAACCAATGGGAGCCTTTGGGGCAAAATTCAAATGCATTGTATCAGATATAAGGAGGTACGCCTCCACCATTACCTCATGTACAGATTGACCATGCTGCAATAAAGAAGTGTTTGGCCCACCTGCTGGCTCATGTGCAATCAATCTGCCTACATCAAAATGACCTAACACTATCCTACTATCCCAAGTCAGCTACTATAGGATTTGTGATCCTAGAGATCTAGAAAGTGCTAAAGTAGAAAACCAATTTAATACTTTCCTCTTTGTGGAAGGCTAATTTGCATGAATGAACACAGTGGTTTTATGGCAAATGATGTTGCTAAAATTTCCACTAGTTTCTTTAAAAACTAATAATTTAATGTTTAACTTGATAAATTAAGAACTTTGCACACCAAAGTCAATTTTATTTTGAACTCTATTAGTTTTGGGAGTGTTCTTTTTATCTACTTCTTTACTGCTAACATTGCCTACCATCCCCTGAGTGAAGAGTCAGACACATGAACATGGGTTTAAACATCTGAGCAACTTTATTCAAAGCAACATTGAGTGACCAACCACAATGAGCTGCAATGTGGCCGCGTAGCACAGAACAAAGGCCATGAGGAGGATGCGCCTCACCACATCCTCTCCCTGTGATGATACCCTAGGCTGGGAGTTGCCTGCTAACAGCTCTAATCTTCCCGCCACTACTGTGGGCATTCAAGAGCACTGCCTGACAGCTGCCAAGCTGTTGGATCCAAGAGAAGAAACAAAGACACTGTTTGAGGCAAAAAATATAACTTAATGAGTTTGTTTAATAATAATAAAAAAAAATTTCATCTTCTGTAATGTTAATGAAATAAGGCTCAAAATGTCAATAAACAACGTCTACTTAGAAATTGCTTGCAAAAATTATTATAGGGTTCATTACAAAGCACTCAAAAAGTCTTCTCAAAAATTACTTGCAGAAATTATTTACCTAGCACTCAAAGTCCACTGGTAATGGATCTTCTCAAAATAACCAATTTCTTCATCAGGAAAATGTTTGATATGTCTGTTATTTTTATCTGTTACATTCGCATCCGTAGTTTCAAACCACGCTAATACTCTTTATGGGCTTATGAATGTCAGCTGCCAAGCTGTTGGATCCAGCAAGTGGCAAGGACTGTGGTTAGCCTGACTACTGTGATCCAAACATTTCAGATCCTTACCACTGCCAGACATCCCCATGGTCCTTACCCAAGCATAATTGAGTCTTCATCTTTTACCTTTTCCAGTGCTACCTGCCACAGTGGGGGGCATCACCATCAAAAGTTCATAGAAAACAATGCCCCAGCTGCAGCAGCCAAAAGCAATGACACCTCCAGGTGCAGACAAGGGCAAAATACGCAATGGCATATCACCAGACCACAGATTCAGGAATGACCCCCACAGCAGGTGGCTGCCTGTGCCAGTACTCGCCAGGAATAGGGGTATGCCATCAGCACTCCACACAGCTCACAGCACCATGACAGAGTCTCCTGCAAGAAAAGAGAAGGAAGACAACAGCAACTTGCACAGAACAAAGGTGAACAAAGGGCTTGCAAAAATAAGGAGACCCTGGTGCGACTACCTGAGAAATTGAAAGGGGGGGCTGCAGGCCCATGCCAGGAGCAGCCATTACTTCTAGAATGCCCAATAGCATCCGGTGCCCCACATTGGAGGGTCACAATCCAATCAATGTGTTGCCCACAACATGCTAGGCACCCAGTTGACCGACTGTGGAGGACATAAGGCTGGGTCCACCGTGATCCGTATCGAACTCAACCTAGGTTGCAGTACCGCAGTTTGACACACACACACCAGGCTATAAGTGTGTACAAGAGAGGAAGGAGAAGAGCCTGCAAAAACCATCTGGGTATGACCCGGGGGCAGTGCCAGAGCAAGCCAGCATGGGGCCTGTACAAAATTATGAAGGGGACCCTCAGTTTGCCTTAGGAGTCCTATAAAAGGAAACACTTATAGAAAGGCCAGACTGTGACAATGTGACAAGCATATTGCCCCCAAGATGCTGGGTACTCATTTTTCCTACTACCTTGGAAGGATATAAAGCTGAGTCAACCTTGATCAGGATTGAGATCACAACCTTTTACAGCAGTTTAACCACTGCACCAGCAGGGCTCCTTGAAATTTAGAGAGGATGCTAGTAAAACCGAATTCTCCAAGTAAATAACATTAATGCCCCTGAAGATGGGTAATTAGACGGTCTTGCCCCATCACATTCCTTAACTAATTTTGTAGTCACTCCAATTTGAAAAATAACAGTCATGACTGCAGCTAGCAACCAAACAGACAAGTACATAGGAAAGCAACAAAGTAGGCAAGTAAAACCGAATGTGAATTCAAGCAAAAGGAGTCCCTGTAATTAAAGAAAAATTACCTAAGGGAGAAAGCTCCTCAAAATTCAAAATTAAACTATAAACAGTACTGTTAATGTCTGTAGGCTGGCCAATCATTGTGTGCCAGTGCGACTGTGTGTCTAATTGATGCCATGAGGCCACACTCTTATATATGAGGGGTGAAACAATCTGGAAAGCCCACATTCAAAATGGAGCAAGCCTTTAAAAGGCCCAAGATGTCCACCTCTCCTTGTTTCATTTTCACTTTCAGTACATTTTATCAGCCGGCAACCTTCCAACATGCTCCATAAAGGGAGGCCCCCTCCCCTCCTCCTCCCTTAAAGTTCATGAAAGAGGCTTTGGGGAGGCACAAACCTTAAAATAAAAGGACATCATTGCTCAACAGTCAGCAGCATCTGACTCCAGGGTCCAGTGCTCCAAAATTACACAGGATGGCTCTTCTTCCAGAAAGCATAGTGGGGAATTCAACTTCCAGTCTCTAACACCGTAGCCAGATACTGTATCTAAAAACCTGACCTATCTTGCCAATCCAGTAATCTCTCCTAGAGGAGATTCCAGCCCTTGACGACCATTCGGAGGCTGCAGTTGATCCAGAATGTGGCTGCCTAGGTGGTGATCGGGTGCGGGCATTATGCTCGCACCTCACCTCTGCTTCAGGAGCTGTACTGCTTACCAATTTGCCTCCAGGTGCAATTCAAGGTGCTGGTTATTACCTTTAAAGCCCTACATGGTCAGGATACCTAAGAGACCGCATTGCCCCGAGATCATCTGTCCATCCAACCAGAGCGGACCGGAGGGGCTCTCTGCTTGTACCACCAGCTAGAGGGCCTTGTCTCTCTAGCACACATAGAAGAGCCTTTTCAGTGTCCACACTGGCCCTATGGAACCTCCTGCCAGTGGAATTGCGGCTGCAGATGGAATTGCTGCTCTTCAGGAAAGAACTGAAAACCTGGCTGGCAGGGCAGGTGTGGGGTGCCAATGGAGGGGTGACCCCCACCTGCAAGCTGGTTTAAAATAACAGTCGAGAAGTCTCTCTTTTTTTATGAGTGCGGGTGGGATTTTAATGGGGTTTTTATGTGTTTTATTGGGGTTTTATGTATTTTTAGCGATTCTGATATAGTCTATTTCTGTAAGCCGCCCAGAGTCATCGTCGAGTTGGGCGGTGATAGAAATACAATAAATAAATAAATAAATCTCCAAGTAACCCTAAGAAGGAATCCTGCCTAAAACCATGGAAATCTGCTTTTAGTCAAACCTGAACATACTCAGGTAGAAACATTGTCCAAGTTTACAATGCTACTCAATAGAAGGTAGCTGCCTGGTCTTAATTTTATATGCAGTGTTTGGACCAGTTGCCAAAGGACAGAATTTTATTTTAAAACATCCTCGAAATGAAGGATATCAAGCTCAAGATTGGTTTGGCATTGTTCTTCCTGCTGCGAGTTAGAAAGGGCCAGGGGGTGATGGGCCAGCCCTAATAAGGGCTGACTCCCAACTCCTCCCCCCCTACCAGCTTGCAGTGCAGGCCAAGTCCTCCTCCTCCTGGGAGAGGAGGGGCAAAGGGACACCAGTTGACATGCACCCCCAAGTGTCATCCATTCTGCCTTCTTTGATACTATTATAGGAATTATATTATTCCTCAGCACTTAGAAAATCCAATTCTTTGATTTTCAGAGTTAGAATTGATATTAGTCTATTTTTAATGTCCTGTAAGGAACCCCTCCCCCCACAAAAAAATTGGGTTATAAATGGGTGATTCTGCCAGCTTTGTATTTTCTCATATTCAATTTTTAAACAGACAGATAGATACATTAAGCCCATTTGATTAAAAAATCTTATCAAAAATAGACTGAATAAAATTCTCAACCATCTATAGTTCTCGAACTATTAAGATGAAATACATTTCAAGGAGCATTGAGTGCTTCTTCTTCTTCTGTGTCTAGGCCAAATGTGAAATTGCCAAAATGAAGGCACCTTTAGTGAGTTCATTCTGCAGCTCCTTTCACCTGACCTAGTATGAGAAAGATTAGCTGGCAACACAAGTTTGTATTTACCAGGGTACACCCAATTATGGTTCAAAAATACCACATTCTTCTAGAAGGCTCTTTCTGTGTACCTCAACATCAAGTTAAGCATCTCTGACAGATGGCCATCAACTTCATTTTTAAAACTGCTACTAAAGGAGCATCCACCAACTTCTGAAGTAATCCATTTCATTATTAAACAGCTTTTACGGTGCCAACCAAATTAAATAGGACCAAGACTTTCTTTAGTGGTGGCACCTACTTACCTTATAACTGTTAAAAATGGGAAGTAGATAACAACCCTAAGTCATCATCACAAACATGGATCCAAACATGGACTTTGTAAGTCAAAAGTTCATTACAAGCATACCAAATAAGGGCCAAAAATATCTTACCTACTTTTTTTGGCATAGTTAATTTAGAAAAGTTAAACCATATGTGATACTACGCAAGAGGATTTGGGACACTGTTTCACTACATGAATTATCATTTTTCAAGCCACAAGTTCTTTCATGCATACTTTTGAAACAGTTTGGGAATTTTGATTAGCTTTTATGAAAACATTGAAAATATTCAATTCTCATCTAAACATATCCTATTTAGGAACTTCTGTTTTGATTGTTGAAGTGATGACCAGGTAGGGAAAAGGAGAACTTATTTTGTACTGTACATCAGAGATCTGTAGTATTCACATTTTTTTAAAAAAAAAATGAATTAAAAGTAAGTGTTTTAGTTACTTTTTAAAATCAAGAGTTATTTCCCCTCAAGAAATGGCAACTAACTAGGGGGGACTGATGTGGAATTGTAACAGTAGTTAATTAGTTTTTCAAAGTAACCCTCCAGGTTTGGCACAAGATAGAATGGCTTTAAGCATGCCATACTCAAGCATGCCATCCTTTAAGCATGCCATCCTCACTACATCTATTCTAAGACCCAACAACAAATTAAAAACATGAGCACAATTACATCACTCCCTTCATGGATGACAGGTTTTATTTCATACAAAAACAAGTTGCATGGAGCTTCTAATGTCATGTCATTTGGTGCATTAAATATGCACAGATAAGACAGAGAAAACTCTTTCACCTTCATGTAAAACTGAACCACTGAAATTTTGGTTTTATTCAACTCAGGTGGTAAAACTGTCAAGGCAGATTTGTTGAATTCTATAAAATGCCAAATACTTACCATTAAGACTAGCTTTCTTTTCAAGTGCCTATTTTTTCTCATCCCATCTGCTCCCTGTAAGCATCTTTTCCCCCAATCTACATATTTTAGCTGAATATGATCCATAAGGTTCCTTCCAGCTCTGCAGTTCTGAGATTTTATTATTGTTGTTATTTTCTTATAAGTACAATAACATCCCCTTGAAAATTCTGTGTCTCATGTAGTATAGAAGCTCTTAATTTAATTTGTTAATGCTTTTGAAGATGTCTTCTTTTAGCAGGGATTCTCAAAGCGCCATTAACATTTCCTCCCTCAAGCTCATGTGGCTCTCCTCCTCACCTCCTTACAACAAACGTAGATGTAAATCAGGTTGAAAAATAGTGGCTGGCCCAAAATTACACAGTGAGTTTCATGGCTCACTCAGAATTAAAACCTGGATTATCCAAGTTCCAGGTTAGTAGTCAAAACACAATACTATACTGGCTCTCTTCCCACTGAGATGTGACCAGAAGGGACATCACTATGTCTCTTTGCTTCTTATCAGTGCATTCATGACAGAAATTGCCATAACAAAGTTAACTAATTTTATTTACATTTCCTCCCCTTCCAAAAAGTGATAACTTACAAGCAGGAATTGCATATCGCTGATAGAGCACAACAGCGCAATAATAATCAGGTACATTCCAGTTGATTCCAATTTCCAGAGACTCTGCAACTTGCCCAAAGCTGAATAGGCTGACTCTTCTCACAGGAGGCACTGTGGGGAATTGAACAGCCAACTTCTACCTCTGCAGACAAGGACCCAGCTTGCTGAGCAGCCTGCTGTAAGGTACCAGATAATCTCCTTCACTTCAGAGGCATTACAGCGTGATCATTTCACACAAATGATTCTGAGTCACTAAGAGTTGAAGGAACCAGCATGCGGTACATCCATGCTCCAGGGAAACCAAATGAATATCATCCGCCAGCAGATACAGGTCAATTAATTTTGATCTCATTTTAGTACTGATGAATTCACAGCTGTACTCTTACTAGACTCATTATATTTTTAAGCAATACAAGAAATGGAAGGTACAGAGACAAAGTTGTGTACGTGTAGTACGATATACCTTATTAATGCATTTGTAATGTCAGACTGACATTAACAGATGAATAACAAGGAACATATTGTTAGACTATTAAAAATACAGAAAAAGAGAATCATGTATAACTTCCACAGGGTAGGACATCCATTTGTGCCACTCTTGCCTTTGGTGTATTTTTTTATCACTACAGCCTTGCTGGCCTCTCCTAACTAGAAAACTTTTTTTTAAGAGTCACCTCTGGAAAGGCAAAATGGATTCAAGCAGAAAAGGAAATAGTTTCCAAACCCAAATACTGTAAAAAGATGTGTAGACAATTGAAAGAACTCAGCCATTTTTGGTTTTAATTTTTTAATTTTATTTTGGGGCTCTAATTTGCTCAACCCTAGTGAAAGTATCTCCACTCTACATTTTCTTCTTCAAAAAAGATGTTGTTTTCATTTTCATATAGGAAAACCCAAGCTTGCCTTTATTTCTTTGCTTTTTTTGCTGCCTGCCTATGTGAAAGAAACCTGAATTACTTCTAGTGTCTTCCTCAGTTTAAAGTACAACACAGCATTGTTTACCAATTTTTATTAAAAATTCAAAAAAGGCTAGCAAAATAATTACCTTTTATTGTTGTAATGAGAGAGAGGATAGCAAGCCAAAGGACTGAAATGAAGATTATTTTCACACTTAGATAAAGGTAAAGATCGCTCTTGCTTGAAAGCCAGTGTTGTCTGCATTTGCAGATGCTTCTGTGGCAGGCATGACTACACACCAGAGTGCATGGAACACTGTTACCTTCCCACTGAAGTGGTACCTATTTATCTACTTGCAATTTCTTGCTTTCGAACTGATAGGTTGGAAGGAGCTAGGACAGAGATAGGAGCTTGCTCCATTGAACAGCACTTAGGTCTTGAACTGCTGTCCTTCCAATCATCAAGTTCAGCATCCAATCATCAAGTTCACACATAGGACTACCACTTTCAGAAGGAGAAATAAAATGGCCTCCTCATTTACCTTTCGGCTTGTGGCTAAAAAAAAGCTTCCAAAGAATCAGACTGCTGTTTCTCCTTCAAATGCTTTTCATCTTAACAAAATCAACAGGTTTTGTTGATTTACTGCAAAATGGCTGGGGTGTGAATCTGACTAAATCTGCTGCCTTCTGCTCTCTGGACACTTCTTGTGCCTTTTTTTTTTTTGGGGGGGGGGGGTGTATTTGTTTTAATTAGTGGACTATGTAAAAAAAAACCCCACACAGCTGCAACAGTGCAGAGAAATGTGGGAGGTTGGCTCAATTCTCATTAACCCTTGCCTACCCATACTGACTAGCACTTTGCACTATTAAAATAGTCTAGAAGCATTTCATGAAGGGAGAAAAAGTACCTTCATTCACTGTTCCCATTTATAGTTACAAACAACAGAAAAAACAGGAACTCAGGCAGACTTATAGTTTGTGTTGTCCTCTGCCCATTCTGCATACCCTGCAAGCTTTGGATTTCTGCTCACTGGCAGTCTTAGTTTAAAATCAATTGTTCCGTCCATATATATCTCGCAACTCTTCACCCTCAACTGCACCATGAGCTGGACTCCCTTCACTCCTTGTATTCTGGAATGTAGCAGGGCGGCCAGGTGAAGAGACCGAGCAACCAAGATCCACCATATTTTGTGTTGTTGGGACAGTTGGGTAGTGTATCAAGGCCCTCCTTTCAGACTGCCAGGCAACATATTTCCACTCCCAAGGTAGGCCTGTGAAGATATCTGCAGTCTGAACCGCTCCTTTTGATCTTCCCTTTGCCTGGGCGAGCTTCCCAAGGTCTTGCAATGGGAGTCCTGCAAGTTCCTTTACTTCCAGTAGCGAAATTATCTCGACACTTGAACCAACAATCCAGTTTACAAAACAAAACTTCCTTTTTGTCTTTTGTGGAAATGAAACCAAACCTGGCTCTGTCTTCCTTTTTTGTAGAAGTGATGAGAAGCAAAGCATAGACCCATGAAATATCCAGATGAAAGGCATAGCTAAACTTAAGCTAATAAACTCATAACACATTCTAGAAATAAAATTTCCTATTCCTAGGTTCCTAATCTAAATCTACTCTAACACGCAACTTATACTGTAAAATAAGAAAAGTGTCATCCTGGACTCATCTCTCCCCAGAGTTAAAGTCCAGCCTTGCTGAAATTTTGGCTAAGTGTCCTCCTGTTGAGATTTTGTCTATCTCCCATATAGGCAGCCTGGCTTGGCCCCATCAAATCAGAGTGTCTTATCTTATCCTGATCTTATCTCACTCCAATCTGGGCTTCACCATCCTTGAAGAAGCTCTCTTTTCAACCTCTTAACAAAATCAGGATTTTATATACAACCAGCTGATTGCCTGGCCTTGCCGGGAAGGTATTGATTTTGTTTTGGTGGTGGGGTGGTTTTTTGGGGGTGGCTTAATTGGGAAAAGAGGATTCACTTGAGTAAGCCTTGATGCTGGAGAAGGTTGAGGGTAAAGGAAGAAGGGGAAGGCCAAAGACACGGCAAGGGCGAGAGGCAGGGATCAACCAGGGGAGGTGCCTCCCCTGACAGATTCCTGCCTCTCGCCCTTGCATTTCCCTCTCTGCTGTTTCAAAGACAGCCCTCGAAACAGTGGAGAGAGAATGGCAAGGGCGAGAGGCAGGAATCCATCAGGGGAGGTACCTTCTCTGGTGGATCCCTGCCTCTTGCCTTGCCATTTCCCCTCCACTGTTTCGAAGACAGCCCTCGAAACAGTGGAGGGGGAAATGCAAAGGTGCCAGGCATGGATCCGCCAGGGTAGGCACCTCCCCTAATGGATTCCTGCCTCTCACCCTTGCCATTCTCTCTCTGCTGTTTCAGGCAGCGTGGCTGAGGGCGGAAGTAGCAGCAGGGCAGAGGCAGCATCTATGGCAGTGCCTCGCCCAGCCACGTTGGGTCCTCAGCAGTAGTGCACGCACACATGAAGCAGCCGTTGGCTTCAGCATTTGCGTGCCAGCTGTCCCGCCTCCTCTGCACTCGGGCTGTCCTGCCTGATTGGCTGTGGCATGCCATAGAGGACTTTGGGACTTGGAGTTTTTTTGTTGGCATTTGTGGGGCGAACGCCCCACCCTCATCCCCAGGACCCTCATGGTGATGATGTCCAGGAAGTAAGGTAAGTGTGAAAGGTGCATTACAGGATGGGCTGGATGGGTGTGGAAACACATTTTGCACATGCAAGGCCCAACCCCCTTCTTATAGGTATAGATTTTTTCCTGTCTTGCTCCCTCCTTAGTAATTTTCAGGTGGCCTTGGGCTCAGATCTTGAGATAATGCTTATCTCCTCAAAATCTTTCAAGGTCAAGGAATGTTGGCAAAGTTCCAAACTCTCATTTTGTCCCCCTCCCAACTCATTGGCAGGGTCATTGACCAATGGTTTGAAAGAGCAATGGACTTGAGCTGCGAAGTTCACTCCCATTCATTGAACTTTGAGAACCCCTCAGGTGTTTCTCTAGACCAGTGTTTCCCAAACTTTAGTTTGTGGACTTCAATTCCCAGAAGCCTAAGTCTATTCCCCAAAGCAGTGGTCAGCCAGTGTATTGACTTACAAGCACAAGAAATCTAACACTCCCAATAGTGTGAAAAATAAAATCAGGAATGTGTCTTTAATAGAAGAAATTGTTCACATACTCGTCCTATGATGAGGTATCTAAGGCAAAGGTTAAGGTGTGTAAACTCAACACGATAATAACAGATGTATCTCCTACGACGCGATTCATTACATCACACCTATAAACCCAAAATATACTACTATACAGTGAACCTCAATCATACAAAACGTGCTGAGAACCCGCAATATAATACATAATACCCGTGGTAGCAAGCAACCAATCATCCCATGTTAAGTCCAGACGTAGGTGTGAGTTGGTATAACAACAAGGTGTCTATAAAATATAACCTATATCATAGTCCGTGGTCAAGTTGCTATGTACATAGAGTCACTTGCTGGGCTTCTGGAACTGGCACGGGGGGCCGGGCTGCACTACTCCATTGATGGGTTCCCAGACGGCGAGCATCATAAGGCAATAGTAGACAAAAATCCGATGCCCTTCCGGTAGTTGGACATTTCGAATATCTTCCTCAAGTGTCTACAATAATATAAATATAAATGGTATACAGTCCACAATCCTGTACCTAATATAACATTCCAAATATGCATGTAAAATCTGACGATCTAACAATTGCATCTATGTCAACCTTTAACTCTGATGTGAAACGATTACATACCTAAAGAAAAGTAACCCGCGCGTATCGCACCTCTGATGGCGTTTCTCTCCGTGTGTGCACGCGTTAATTGCTCACTGGGAAAAGCTCTACATATACGCAAATGGAAAATGAGGGACATGTGTTTTAAATTAATCAGAGAACCTGGAAACCTTCTGCTATGGGGCTATCCATTATTCTTAAAGCGATATATACTCTGCTGGGTGACATAGGTATGTGTCTATCTTTATAAAAATGCCGAAAGGTCCCATTCCGTATTGAGCCCGTTCGGGGCCAAGGTATTAAAGCGATGGATGTAGTACGCTTCTCTTTGTAGGAGAAAGCGGTCTACATCAGTAATTTGATATTTACTAGGTAGAAATGTTTCCAATACCATCACTTTAATATCTTTAATTGTGTGTTTCTCTTCAAGAAAGTGGTTTACGAGAGGGGCATTGGTGACCCTATTCCTTATGCGGGAAAGGTGCTCGCCCAGGCGTACCTTAAGAGGTCGCCTGGACTGTCCCACATAAGCCAACTGACATTTACAGATTAGCATGTAGATGGTTTCTTTTGAATCGCAATTCGTAAATCCTGTTAGGTCGAGAGTGAAGTTGCTACTGGGCACATTGACTTTTTTGGTGGTCCACATGTGGGCACAATATTTACAATGGCCACAGGGGTAATGTCCGGAAACGATGGGGTGATGTGCCTTATTGGGGGTGACAATATCTGTTCGTGAGAGGAGGTTGGCAATGGTCTGTGTTCTCCTGAAGCCTATGGTAGGTCTATGATGGCATCCCGGCACGGAATCCAGTATATGCCAATGTTTCAGTATAATCTGTTTGATCCGTTGGGCCATGGGGGTATAATCTAACGACCAAAATAATCCCGGTTGTGCATGTTGTACGTTAGCGTTGTAGTTGAGCAGTGAGCTCCTAGCCCGCAAATCAGCCCTGTCTCTAGCGGATTTAATCACATTATTTGGGTACCCTCTCTCATTGAGGATAGTTGCTATTTTGTCAGCCGCAGCTGCATAGTCACGGGTACGGGACGAGTTCCTTTTAGCCCTCACTAATAAACTATATGGTATATTGGCCTTGAGATGGTGCGGGTGAAAAGAAGTATACTGCAAATAGGCAAACTGGTCAGTTGGTTTATGGTAAAGCTTGGTTTTTAAATGGTTATTCTCAATAAAAATAGTTAAATCTAAGAATGGTATGGTTATTGCGTCTGTGGTATGTGTAAATTTAAGCTGATGGTGTTGTGTATTGATCCAAGCACAAAAATTATCTATAACTGTACGATCTTTGAAAATAAAAAACAAATCATCTATGTACCTTTTGTAACATAAAATATTTGGAAAAAATGGATTGACCCGGGGGTCCAGAATGAAAGTCCTGTCAAAATTGCACATAAATATGTTAGCCACAGAGGGCGCGAAATTCGAACCCATTGAAACTCCCTGTGTTTGCAGAAAAAAAGAATGTTCAAATCTAAAAAAGTTATTCTCAAAGCATATGTCCAGGAGATCCAGCAAGAACTCTGATGGTGGGTGATTATCGATACGGGTATCCAAAAGATGGGAAATGAGTGTACGAGCTTCTCCAAGCGGAATATTAGTGTAAAGGGAGGTTACATCTAATGTTAAGAGTACTGTGTCTGATGGTACTGGAAAATTTTCCAACATCTGGATGAAATGCGTAGAGTCTTTAATATATGATGGGGAGTGTGTTGCAAACGTCCGTATATGATGATCGATAAACTTAGCTACTGGTTCCAACAGGGAATTGTTCGCGGAGATGATAGGTCTACAGGGGATGACATGGTCATCTGCTGATAATTTGTGTACCTTAGGTAAAAGGTAGAATATCGGAACTCTGGGGCATTTGTTGAGCAAAAATCGGTATGTGTTTTCATTGATATGTTCCATTGCCAACCCCTCCTGCAATACTACTGTAATTACATTGGAAATATGGGCGGTCAGATTGTGGTTAAGCCTCCGGTAGCAGTTTGTATTGGATAACTGGAATCGAGCCGCTGCTAGGTAATCCTCCTTATTGAGGAGAACAACACCTCCTCCCTTATCAGCCGGCTTAATAACGATGTTAGCGTCATCCCCCAGGTTCTTCAATAACCGTATATCATTCTGAGAAAGATTGAATTTCCTGTTAAACTGGGATTCCGCTGATGAAATATCGTGCTTGATTAATCTTTTAAACACCTCAATAGAGGGATTGTCTATATTGGGTGTAAATGTGGAACGATCATCATATACGGACGTTTGCAACACACTCCCCATCATATATTAAAGACTCTACGCATTTCATCCAGATGTTGGAAAATTTTCCAGTACCATCAGACGCAGTACTCTTAACATTAGATGTAACCTCCCTTTACACTAATATTCCGTTTGGAGAAGCTCGTACACTCATTTCTCATCTTTTGGATACCCGTATCAATAATCACCCACCATCAGAGTTCTTGCTGGATCTCCTGGACATATGCTTTGAGAATAACTTTTTTAGATTTGAACATTCTTTTTTTCTGCAAACACAGGGAGTTTCAATGGGTTTGAATTTCGCGCCCTCTGTGGCCAACATATTTATGTGCAATTTTGACAGGACTTTCATTCTGGACCCCCGGGTCAATCCATTTTTTTCAAATATTTTATGTTACAAAAGGTACATAGATGATTTGTTTTTTATTTTCAAAGATCGTACAGTTATAGATAATTTTTGTGCTTGGATCAATACACAACACCATCAGCTTAAATTTACACATACCACAGACGCAATAACCATACCATTCTTAGATTTAACTATTTTTATTGAGAATAACCATTTAAAAACCAAGCTTTACCATAAACCAACTGACCGGTTTGCCTATTTGCAGTATACTTCTTTTCACCCGCACCATCTCAAGGCCAATATACCATATAGTTTATTAGTGAGGGCTAAAAGGAACTCGTCCCGTACCCGTGACTATGCAGCTGCGGCCGACAAAATAGCAACTATCCTCAATGAGAGAGGGTACCCAAATAATGTGATTAAATCCGCTAGAGACAGGGCTGATTTGCAGGCTAGGAGCTCACTGCTCAACTACAACGCTAACGTACAACATGCACAACCGGGATTATTTTGGTCGTTAGATTATACCCCCATGGCCCAACGGATCAAACAGATTATACTGAAACATTGGCATATACTGGATTCCGTGCCGGGATGCCATCATAGACCTACCATAGGCTTCAGGAGAACACAGACCATTGCCAACCTCCTCTCACGAACAGATATTGTCACCCCCAATAAGGCACATCACCCCATTGTTTCCGGACATTACCCCTGTGGCCATTGTAAATATTGTGCCCACATGTGGACCACCAAAAAAGTCAATGTGCCCAGTAGCAACTTCACTCTCGACCTAACAGGATTTACGAATTGCAATTCAAAAGAAATCATCTACATGCTAATCTGTAAATGTCAGTTGGCTTATGTGGCACAGTCCAGGCGACCTCTTAAGGTACGCCTGGGCGAGCACCTTTCCCGCATAAGGAATAGGGTCGCCAATGCCCCTCTCGTAAACCACTTTCTTGAAGAGAAACACACAATTAAAGATATTAAGGTGGTGGTATTGGAAACATTTCTACCTAGTAAATATCAAATTACTGATGTAGACCGCTTTCTCCTACAAAGAGAAGCGTACTACATCCATCGCTTTAATACCTTGGCCCCGAACGGGCTCAATGCGGAATGGGACCTTTCGGCATTTTTATAAAGATAGACGCATACCTATGTCACCCAGCAGAGTATATATCGCTTTAAGAATAATGGATAGCCCCATAGCAGAAGGTTTCCAGGTTCTCCGATTAATTTAAAACACATGGCCCTCATTTTCCATTTGCGTATATGTAGAGCTTTTCCCAGTGAGCAATTAACGCGTGCACACACGGAGAGAAACGCCATCAGAGGTGCGATACGCGTGGGTTACTTTTCTTTAGGTACGTAATCGTTTCACATCAGAGTTAAAGGTTGACATAGATGCAATTGTTAGATCGTCAGATTTTACATGCATATTTGGAATGTTATATTAGGTACAGGATTGTGGACTGTATACCATTTATATTTATATTATTGTAGACACTTGAGGAAGATATTCGAAATGTCCAACTACCGGAAGGGCATCGGATTTTTGTCTACTATTGCCTTATGATGCTCGCCGTCTGGGAACCCATCAATGGAGTAGTGCAGCCCGGCCCCCCGTGCCAGTTCCAGAAGCCCAGCAAGTGACTCTATGTACATAGCAACTTGACCACGGACTATGATATAGGTTATATTTTATAGACACCTTGTTGTTATACCAACTCACACCTACGTCTGGACTTAACATGGGATGATTGGTTGCTTGCTACCACGGGTATTATGTATTATATTGCGGGTTCTCAGCACGTTTTGTATGATTGAGGTTCACTGTATAGTAGTATATTTTGGGTTTATAGGTGTGATGTAATGAATCGCGTCGTAGGAGATACATCTGTTATTATCGTGTTGAGTTTACACACCTTAACCTTTGCCTTAGATACCTCATCATAGGACGAGTATGTGAACAATTTCTTCTATTAAAGACACATTCCTGATTTTATTTTTCACACTATTGGGAGTGTTAGATTTCTTGTGCTTGTTGATACACCCCAGCCGCCTCACTTCATTTAGTGTATTGACTTAGGCTTCTGGGAACTGAAGTCCTTCATGGGGCGTATGCCCCACTTTGGGAACCACTGCTCTAGAGGCACTAATCCATTAGAGGCACTAATCCTGATGACATAATTCTTCCAGGAATCTCTTTGAATCATTGCACTTTTAAAGCTCCATTTTTCAACCTTGAGACACAGTGACAAGTAACTTAAAACAAAGTAACTTTTCCAAGTTCATGACAATATGTAGCTATTTTTGACAGCTGTCCAGTCATTCTATATTGATGATTAACTTTTCTGCTCAGTATCCCTAGAACAGTAATTATGCCTGCTCTAGCAGTGGTTGTTAAGCAGAAGAGCTTTCCTACAGCTGTTGTTTAGCCGAAGTTCATTTCACTCTCTGCCTTTCAGAAACTCTGTTGCCATGGGTGTTGCCATAGTGTGGGCATTATGAAGACCTAACATCTCTACAAGTTCAATAATCTTTTGTTTCCAGTTCAACAAACAACCCTTCTGCTTCTTTCAATTTGAATTCCCAAATTGTATTATGTATCTCATAATTCCTTTATTTCCACCTCTTTGTTAAGATGATGTACTCCTGTTCCTTTTGAGTACCCACCATTAGGTCATCAATATTAGGAAGAATAAAAGTCACAATTTCCATTTACGCTTCTGTTATGCAAGTACTGATCTGCATTACCTTGCTTGAAGTCTTAGTGCAAGCAACATCTTCTTCAATTTCTCATTTCAGGCTCAAGAGTTTTGCTTCAGTCTATGCAGACCTTTTTTTTTAGTTTGCAAACAAAATCAGGATTTTTCTAGTTAATGAAGACAGGTGGCTGTTCCATTGCTCCTCTGAAATATCTACATGTAAAATGAAGTGACATCTACCGTATTTTTCGCCATATAAGACGCACTTTTTCTTCCCCAAAACTGGGGGGGAAAAGTTGATGCGTCTTATACGGCAAATACCTCTTCCCGGGGCCCTCGCCATTCGGCCCGGGAATGGGAGGCAGATGCGTCTCCCCGCCATCCGAGCCCTGCCTGCCGGGAGGGCTCAAAAGGAGACGCCGCCGGAGCCCTGGCCGGCAGGCAGGGCTCGGAGGGCGGGGAGACTCTGCCTCCCATTCCCGGGCCGAATGGCGAGGGCCCGGGAAGAGGCAACGTGGCGGCGGCGATGGCGGGTCTCGGGCGGCGTCTCCTTTGGAGCCCTGGCCGGTAGGCAGAGCTCGGAGGGCGGGGAGACTGCCTCCCATTCCCGGGCCGAATGGCGAGGGCCCGGGAAGATGCAATGCGGCGGCGGCGATGGCGGGTCTCGGGCGGCGTCTCCTTTGGAGCCCTGGCCGGTAGGCAGAGCTCGGAGGGCGGGGAGACTGCCTCCCATTCCCGGGCCGAATGGCGAGGGCCCGGGAAGAGGCAACGTGGCGGCGGCGATGGCGGGTCTCGGGCGGCGTCTCCTTTGGAGCCCTGGCCGGTAGGCAGAGCTCGGAGGGCGGGGAGACTGCCTCCCATTCCCGGGCCGAATGGCGAGGGCCCGGGAAGATGCAACGTGGCGGCGGCGATGGCGGGTCTCGGGCGGCGTCTCCTTTGGAGCCCTGGCCGGTAGGCAGGGCTCGGAGGGCGGGGAGACTGCCTCCCATTCCCGGGCCGAATGGCGAGGGCCCGGGAAGAGGCAACGTGGCGGCGGCGATGGCGGGTCTCGGGCGGCGTCTCCTTTGGAGCCCTGGCCGGTAGGCAGAGCTCGGAGGGCGGGGAGACTGCCTCCCATTCCCGGGCCGAATGGCGAGGGCCCGGGAAGAGGCAACGTGGCGGCGGCGATGGCGGGTCTCGGGCGGCGTCTCCTTTGGAGCCCTGGCCGGTAGGCAGGGCTCGGAGGGCGGGGAGACTGCCTCCCATTCCCGGGCCGAATGGCGAGGGCCCGGGAAGAGGCAACGTGGCGGCGGCGATGGCGGGTCTCGGGCGGCGTCTCCTTTGGAGCCCTGGCCGGTAGGCAGGGCTCGGAGGGCGGGGAGACTGCCTCCCATTCCCGGGCCGAATGGCGAGGGCCCGGGAAGAGGCAACGTGGCGGCGGCGATGGCGGGTCTCGGGCGGCGTCTCCTTTGGAGCCCTGGCCGGTAGGCAGGGCTCGGAGGGCGGGGAGACTGCCTCCCATTCCCGGGCCGAATGGCGAGGGCCCGGGAAGATGCAACGTGGCGGCGGCGATGGCGGGTCTCGGGCGGCGTCTCCTTTGGAGCCCTGGCCGGTAGGCAGAGCTCGGAGGGCGGGGAGACGCATATGCTTCCCATTCCCGAGACCCGCCATCGCCGCCGCCGCATTGCATCTTCCCGGGCCCTCGTCATTCGGCCCGGGAATGGGAGGCAGTCTCCCCGCCCTCCGAGCCCTGCTGCCGGCCAGGGCTCCAAAGGAGACGCCGCCCGAGACCCGCCATCGCCGCCGCCACGTTGCATCTACCCGGGCCCTCGCCATTCGGCCCGGGAATGGGAGGCAGTCTCCCCGCCCTCCGAGCCCTGCTGCCGGCCAGGGCTCCAAAGGAGACGCCGCCCGAGACCCACCATCGCCGCCGCCACGTTGCATCTACCCGGGCCCTCGCCATTCGGCCCGGGAATGGGAGGCAGAGTCTCCCCGCCCTCGGAGCTCTGCCTGCCGTCCAGGGCTCCGAAGGAGACGCCGCCCGAGACCCACCATCGCCGCCGCCACGTTGCATCTACCCGGGCCCTCGCCATTCGGCCCGGGAATGGGAGGCAGAGTCTCCCCGCCCTCGGAGCTCTGCCTGCCGTCCAGGGCTCCGAAGGAGACGCCGCCCGAGACCCGCCATCGCCGCCGCCACGTTGCCTCTCCCGGGGCCCTCGCTGCTTGGCCCGGGAATGGGAAGCAGAAAAGGGACGATGATGCCAGCCGCCTCGAGCAGCTCCCTGGTCCCACCCCGGCAGCCCATGCCACTGGCCCCATTGGAGAGAGACAGGTACAGCACAGTATTTGGTTCAGAATCTTTTTTTCCTAGATTTTCCTCCTTTAAAATTGGGTGCGCCTTATATGCCGGAGCGCCTTATATGGCGAAAAATACGGTAGGTGCTTGACTTGTCATCTGCTAGAAGGCTACCACATTCAGAAGCAAGTCCTGCACTTTGACAACAGGTTTCATCAAAGTCTCCCCCATATTTCTGCAGGAACTCTTTTGCAACCAGTCATTGCTTTGCAGTGTTCCACTTCTCCTTCGTCACCCTGCTTCACCCTGAAGTCACCACTTGTATCATATCTTTCTTGTCTGGTGATAGTTTGTCATTCTTGTGTAGTGCTTCCATCTCTTCTCTTGAAGCTTATCTCCAACTAGCAGCTTCAGGTGCTGCAGTCTGACCAGTTTCATCCCAGGTTGCTGGCTCATTCATCATCAACTTTGCAAGGTAAGTAAGGCGAGGAAGAGATACACCTTCACTGGATCACAATGAGCATCTGATGGCTGTCTCTGGAGCATGTTATGATCTCAGTGCCTCTTCCAGTTCAACAGTGACCACATCTCCATCTCTATTTCTTTTCCTTGGTCCACCCCTCTCATCCTGTGTGTCACCATATTCATATTCTGATTGACTCAAGTTGTGAAGGCATTGATACTGCTGTATCGAGGATGGGTTTGACATAGTGGCCTAGCCCTTCAGGAGTATTTAAATGCCTGGTCTAGTCAAAATTCATTCTTCTTCCCACCTCCAAGTTGAGGGATTTTTCCTCAAATGGGGGGAGGGGTGTCATGTTTAATATGAATAAGGAAAACTATCCTCATTTTCTCAATAGAGGATAATTGGGTAGTGGTGGTTTCCTTTAGGCAGTTTCAAATGAATGTACTGTCTCCATGTTGATACTCTGCATATTTAGTTATGGTGGTTAAGGTGATATTAGAATTGAAAGACTTCCCCACACCCAGTCTCTTCTGTGACTCTAGAATGGCCTTATTCAGATAGAATTCATCTGTACATTCTTTCTGCACTTGTAAGTATGCACATACTATGCATTTCAGCCCTGTATGCACTTCTCCTACAAGGATGCTAGCCGACAGGGATGGCCCTACCATTTGGTGAGGTGAGACAGGTTCTCAGGTAAGAAAACACAGAGACAACAACTGTGCTGCTTTTCAGACCTGAAGGGTCTGCCACTGTCCTCCCTCCTTTGTTATCCACCCTGTATCTCATCTTGCCACTGTGCTTTCCCCTCCTCAGGTTGTAGGAAGAACAAACCATGTGGTCTACTTAGCTCTGCCCTCCCATAGCCAAACTTCTGTTGTTTCAACAAGATTGCAGGTTGCCACAGGACAAATTGAGTAAAATGAGTGACTTACTGAGACACTTCTTCACAGCCAAGAAGGTTTCATTTAGGTATTTACAATCATGAACTCACCGAAAGGTGGCTTCATTTTAGAAGTTTCATGTCAGAAGGAGGAGGAGGCAACAACAGCAACAATGGCAACGAGGATGGGATTCATTCAACAGACATAGTTGGACATTTATTTGGAGGAACTGGGGGCTTTTGATGGCAGAGGTTAGGGTGGCAGAGGTGATTCTCTTAGAGCGTTGTTTGACAAGGTGTGTGATTGATGCCTGGTATGATTCATGTGAATCAGTTGGGAACCCAGAATACACCATGAGACCGCTATGAGATACGACCAATTTTGATTCACATAAACTGATTTTGTAGTGCCTGCATTGATGCCCCCTGATTTAGCTGGCCTAGGCAATAGCTATCAAGATCCAGCACTGCTCAGGGGCTAGGATTTTGTCAGTCCAGACCAAGGACACAAGAACTAGCTTAACTTGCCCCAGTACCAGGCCCCACCGCAGGTCAGGGAATATGCAATTAAATTCAGTAAATTGTGGTCCGAGTTTTCAAATCATATCTTTTGTGTCTTCCCTCTTCATTTCTGTGTGTGGGGAGGGGGCGGGGGGGGGGGGGCAATGACCTATCCCCTGAGAAATCTGCAGTCCTGACAAACAGGAGCCTATTTCATCCTGGCTTCTCCCAAACAACCCTTATTCAATGTGCCAAACATTCTCAGTTAAACTTGTCTTAATCATTAAACTAAATTTTCTAGGCATTCTGCAAGTCTTTATCTGTTATGCAAACACTAGTTCCCAGGTATCATTTTAAACAAACTAATACAGGGTTTAATCCATGTGGGTATACATTTTGGTCCAATTATAGATAATTTTGTTGCCTGTCCTTGATCATTAATGCTGCTGACCAGTATAACTCCAGGAATCTTGTTTTACATAATTCCCTGAAGGACATCTTTGGATAAGCAATATTTCCTGGAATGACAGTATAACTTCAGGCAATCAGTGAATCCTGAAATAGCAATATCTTTCCCTGACAGCTTTAATTCTGATGCTGATTTTACAGTTGTGCACAAGGTGGAAATACATAGGAATTTTACGTGAGTTTCTTTCGGAATCCTTATAAAAACGTAAGATCCTTTGCTGTGCAAATGCATGGGAAAGAAAGCAAATTACAATAGAAACTTAGTGTGTTCTATGTATCAGTTGTTGAACCTAAATATTCTGTCCCTCCCTGCTGTGCTTGGAATGCTAATGAATCAGAATTCAACTTTTCAGATAAGGTGATTGTTGTTAAGTATAAGGCAAATGCATATTAATTTTTGATAGAAATACCTGTTCCACATAGCACACCAACCAAACATTATATTAGACATTTAACATCCCATTCTCATGTATGTAATTCTAAAACAATCCTTCCACAGATGGCATATATGACTTTAGCTTTTATCCTGCATTTTGTGCTTTATTGGTAGAATTGCTCCTGTGGTTTTTCATGTAATGACATCTTTGAAAACAAGATTCCTTCTCTGTAGCACTATCTTTATTCAGAATTAAAATATGAAATACTTCATGGGAAAATGTAGAGATAAAATCTTCAGCACAGGGTAGGATTCTGATCAAAATTCGCTTTCAAAAACAGATTGCTAAATTAAACACCATGGAACATGCATGGCAATTTCTGTGCTCAAATGTCAAGAATCATATCATCGTTCATCCTTTCTCTATATAGGTTTTTCCACCACCCATACCCAAGAGACAGAGAAGGTGGAGTGACAAGCCACCTAGATGTATTTAATCTGAAATGAAATGTTCTGCTTTTGGTTGCTTCGTGTATTAAATTTTTCATTTTAATGGCATGTCAGCCTAAAATATATACATGAAAATGACTTATTACATGTGAACTTTGGAGAACATCACTCTGCAGGACAGTCTATTTATTATTTAGTTATGGCTTCCTTGCACCCAATTGTGCTGCAAGCAGTTCCGCACAAAGGTTCTGATTTTTACACGAAGGTAAGGTTTTGGGAAAATAAAGATTTGAACCCTGTCAAAAAACTGTCATAAAAAACCTTCTGAGATACACACAGATTGGTAGCCTAAATCACCTATTACATTTTAAATTCTATTCCTGGACCTGTTATGGTCCTATCTACTGTTGAGGTCTTCAAGAGTATTAACAGATATAGTCTTGTGCTCTTCATAATTGTAGAGCAGGATACTCTTCCCTTAATATCATTTACATGGAACTGCCAAGGCAGTTCTCATGCTTTTTCTAGCTTAAGGCTGGCCCTCTAGTAAGTTTCCCAAGTCTCAAATTTTTCCAAAAACTTTCAGGGTTCATTCTCTAGACCCAGGGCCTTGACCCTAAAATGTCAAAGGATTCAATGGTTGTTGTGTATTAAGGCACATTTGCAAGTTGTGCGGGCAGCACCTTGCAAGAAGAAAATGGCGGTTTCCCACCATCCAAATTAGGAGCTAAAGTTGTCGTGAAATCTCACTGTCTGAGCACACTCATTATGCTAATCAGAGTTCTGTGATTGGTTATACAGTTTTGGATCCTGTTCCCCATTGGCTAATACATATATACCATGTTATGATTGGTTGGTTATGCTTGTCCGGCGGGTCAAATCTTTATTATTACAGCCAAAGGCCAGACAGAGTGCACCAGATAACACAACCATTCTGGCATCACATATAGAATAAAAGGATTTCCAACACACCGAGCATATACAGTAAAATATTAAAAATTAAAAATTTGTTTGAGAATCCTATAATATACACCATAGTATTTTACTTTAGTCTGACAGTCCCAATGGTTTAAGCACGTTAAAATGCGGCCACTCAAACAAGGAAGAGGTAACTTTGGTTAGATCTATTTGGCGGTATATATCAGTTACCCTTTGTTTAATTTCCTCCCTGGCTCGATTTGGTCCCAGGGAAACAAGGTGAGTTTTAGAAAGTCCATATGATGTCAAAACTGCTTCTATATGAGAAATCCAAGGGGAATGTTGTGTTCTAATAGTGTAACCTTCTTCATGTGATAACAATGTATCTTAACAATGTAACCCTTCCTACAAGTAACAATATAGTCGTCAGCTGTATCACTATAAACCCTGTATTAGGACGCGAGCTAATAACCACCAGTGGGCAGCAGCGAGCGTCCAAGCTCTCTTGGTCCATACTCATCAGTAGCCACAGCGCGGAGTTTCCCGCCACTACCTACACCTGGACAAGAAGGGCGTGGCCAGCAATGATGTCACGCAGACAATAGCCAACCGGCTATCGTGGAGCCACATTCGAATGTTTACCACTGTATATATAGAGCTTTGCATCCGCCATTACCTCATGTTCCCTCTGACCACCATGCAATAAACCTGAGTTAAACCAGCCCATGGCTGTTTCCTGTGTCTTGGTTTTCATACATTAAAGGGAAGTTACATTATCTGCCATCATTAAGGTAAGTAGACCCACTGGAGAAAACAGAAGTTTCACCCAATACATAGCGGCGCATGTTAATAATCTGGCCTTCACGGTTAGCATGCCCATTTCTAACCTTAGAGCAGTGTTAGAGATGCAAGATGGAGTCTGCATAATGGACCTCAGGAACTTAGATTGGACAATTTCTAAGGGATGGACACTCGATGCGGCATTAAATGGGGCCCCATAAGACATTTGAGCGAGGGGTTTGGCTGAATACAGCCTTAGAGCGGCTACAATGTTATAATCGCCTTTCTTCCAGAAAAAGTTTTGGATGGCGCCGGCACTACTCCTTGCCTTAGAGGCTAGGTGTATTATGTGAGAATTTTTGCTACCGCTAGATTGAAAGATTACCCCCAGGTAATTATAATAGTGGGTCTGTTCGATCACTTGTTGGTTTAGTGGGTCTGTTCGATCACTTGTTGGCTTATATAAACAATTAAGAACTCTCTCTTCTTCTTTTTATAGTGGGTGGGATGGGTGGGTGGGATATGGGTTTTTTAAAGTGGGTGGGATATGGGGCTTTTAAAGTGTTTTTATGTGTTTTTAGAACTTGTTGTAATGCCGCCCTGAGTCGGGTTCTGCCTGAGTGGGCGGCATATATAAATATGACTATTAAATTAAATTAAAATTAAAATTAAATTTAGATACCACTGGTGTATTTTAGGTTTTGTGGCAAACACCATAGTTTTAGTTTTGGAGTAATTAATCTCCAGTTGATTTTGGTGACAGTAATTGGCAAAGGTGCAAAGAGCCCTACGCATCCCAATTTGCGACCTGGAAAGTACAACTGCATCGTCAGCGTAAAGAAGTATATATATAATACAGGAGCTAAAACACAACCCTGCCTAACACCCCTACCTGTTTTAATAAATCTAGACAAGTGTCTCTGCATGCTGCATTTTACCCTAATTGTTGTATTGTGGTGCAGCGCTTGAATTAGAAACAATAGCTGAGGGTCGATGGAGGCTTTCTCCAACTTTTCCCACAGCAGTATCCTTGATACTGTGTCAAAAGCTGACTTCAAGTCAACGAAAGTGGCGTAGAGGGAAACAGTGGAGTTGGACGAGTATTTATGAATAAGGTGCTCTCAAATAGCACAGTGGTCCATCGCAGATCTACCTTCTCTAAAGCCTGCCTGTTCATCGGCAATTATCATGCTGTCTTCACACCAGTCCTGGAGTTTCCCTAAAAGATGGGTAGCATATAACTTGCTGAGTACACTTAACAGGCTGATTGGTCTGTAATTTGTCGGACTATTGCGAGACCCCTTATTATATATTGGGCATATAATTGATATCCCCCAACTTTTGGGGAACCGCCCAGTTTTTTCTATTATGGTGAATAATTTTGCCAATACTGGAGTCCACCAGTCAGAGTTAGATTTGACTAAATCAGGGGGTATAATATCAAAGCCGGCAGCTTTCCCTGATTTCAGTCTGCTTATTAAAGATTTTATTTCAGCATTTGAAACTGGGGGCCAAATGATACTTTGTATCAAGGGGCCACCGCCGGGGAGACACTATATAAGCCCCACAGGTACGGACCGGATCTATACTACCCATTCTCCACAGGTAGCCAGTATGTGCTAAGCCTGGGTCTCCTCCACACGCTAACACTACTAGTGTAGCTTAGTCCTTGCCAATCTTCTACAGTAATTTCTGGAGCAACTGATTTCATGGGATTCGTATTGCCATCTTGTGTCCGGAGCGCCTTGTAAGCTTTATCTGAAAGACTGTTTAATAAATGCCTGTTCCTGTTCTGTTCATCATTGCCTTGGCTGTTGCTTATAAGGGCCGGACGTGACAATGGTATAACTCTTGCTTGGTTTGTGGATTCATCCTTGTACCTGCAGATTATCCAAATATCTACCAAAAATCCAGGTTTGCTCTTGACTCATCTCTGGTTTAGAAACTGGTGGCCCGTTTTCTTCCGTAATGTACTTGCTTTCCACAATGTGTGGCAGACATCTGTCTGCAAATCTTTCACTGACGACTCTAGGAGGCAGGCTCTTGATAATACCAATTCACTGTCCTTTAAATACAGCATTGTCTCTTCTCTTTGTCTGATTATCACACATATATACACCAATTTGCAATTGTGGCTGTAGAACAGGGTTTCCCAACCTTGGGCCCCCCGATGTTCTTGAACTTCAATTCCCATTAGCCCTGATCAGCAAGTGCACTAACTTGGGCTTCTGGAAATTGAAGTCCAAGAACACCTGGGGACCCAAGGTTGGGAAACCAGTAGGGTCTGCCCTTGGGACACCATAATCCTTGTTACATCAGATGTGCTCAGGCTTTAGCAGTGAAATCTTATAGACTGGTTCAATGCTGGCCCAGAAACCCTACGCCCATGCTTAGGCTGCGTTGCATAAAACCAAACTGGGCCCATATATAGCAGTCTTATGTCAATGATGGCAATGATCAGAATTGACTTAGAAAGTTCCTTTATGCCCTCTACATGCTAGCAGTGGCAACTTAGATGTGTTTTGAGAAAGCCTCCTTTGGAAAAAAATGTTATATTTTTTAAAAAATTCCTTTTTCTTTCTTTTTTTTTTTGACAATAAATGGCAAGATAGGTTTTTTCCACTTGAAAAATACTCAATGGGGGTGGGTTGAGTTCACAGAAACAGAGTTGGTATCCAAGGTCCAGAGGTAGCTGTGTGTAGTAGACCTCAAAGTTCAGGAGCATGCCCATCCCTGCTGTAGATGTTTTTCATCTGCAGCTACCTTCAGCTTTGGCCAGCACAGCAAATGTTGGGGCATCATGAGATGTACCAGGGATTCTCAACCTGTGGCCCAAAGGCCAGATGTGGCCTGCAGCACGCACACCCCTGCCTCCACCACACCAGGAAGTGCCATGTGGTGGAGGAAGGGCAAAATGGCTGTCCAACCCTTGAAGCTGGCTGAAAGAGTGTGGGCCGACCCCCGGCTTTAAAAGGTTGAGAACTGAGATATACAGTCCAAAATCATCTGACAGACCACAGTTATTCTCTATCCCTGCTCTGGCCTATTGAATTTCCTCATTGTCTCTGAGCTAGAGTTTGACCTGAAGACTCAGAGCTTTGCAAAAAAGAAAATTAGGTCTCCAGGCAGTGAAAGAAATAATAGGATGAAAGGTGCTGAAAAAAGGAGTAGGCTTGATTTCTCTGGGATGACTTTAAAGGCCTACCTACTCCACACTCTGAAGGGACTGTGGTGGTTTAGTGAGATACGACTGGCTTTCAAGGAAGGGTGACCTTACTCATCTCTACCCATTCCTAGCTGGTGCCAAGGCTCATTCATTCAAATGGAGATGTTTTTGTTTGTTTTCCTTATGAACAATGTTGGCACCTTCAAAAACCAGAAGTATGGGGAGATGACTAGGGAGATATCTGGTGGTTATCTACACTTAGCCCCATTGTGCTGTTTGGAGCAAAAGAGAGAGGACTTCTTGATAAATAAGACCTCTCAGGATTTGGAAGCAAATCCACCTGAGAGTTAACAGTGAGTATCCAGCAAGCTTCAGAAGCAGTGAAAGGCCTGGGAAAACTTGTTAAATGTCAAGTTTGAAGCAGGTAAGAAGCTACAACCTACTCCAGCACCTTGCCCAAAAGTGGAATATTTGTCCAGTAAAGTTGGGATTCTTTTTTTTACATATGATGCCTTTCACCTCTCCAAGAATTCTGTCCACATCCCAAAGCCACACTAATTGAAATGTATCCATTACACCAGAATAAGTAGGAGCCAAAGTTACATCCATTGGGCAAGTATCAGCTATAGCATCCAGGTCAGAGAAGACCTGAGCGACTTTGCCTGTAAAATGCTATGCAAATTACAAACAGTGGATTACTGAGTGGTCAACATCTTGTTCTTTTGATGGAGTATGTATTAAGGTACAGTTCTGCAGGGCAACTCTGTGCAGATTTAATGGAAGCAGAGATAAATCCTTTAATTCACTGCAGCCATTGCTACAGGCCTTCAAATGGACTGTAGTCTATGATAAGTTGGATCCACTCATTTTGTTATCATCGCTCTAGTGTCAGTCTCACTCATTTCATTGCCACCAACTCCCTGGTAAAGTGATGAAGGAACATGTGCTGATTCATCTACCCATCTTCCAGAAGTGAAGTCCCTACCACCATTTTCATTTTGGCAGATTTTCCATAGCTAAATTTAATCATCTAGAACAGGCTGAGTGCCCAAACTCAACAGGCTGGTGTCAGCACTGCAGAGGGGTGCAGAGGGGTGGGGTGAACTCTGCTGGGGGAGAGAGAAAACACTCCCATTGGGCTGCTGGGCAGAGGGGCGGAATGAACTCTCTCTCTCTCTCTCTCTCTCTATATATATATATATATATATATATATATATATATATATATATATATATATAGAGAGAGAGAGAGAGAGAGAGAGAGAGAGAGAGAGAGAGAGAGAGAGAGAGATACACACACACTTCTAATTATTCCATGTTAACTGGTTGTTTTATAATTAGAAGGCATAAAGAAGTATATAGACTTATGTTAATAGTATGCATATCTTCTCGTGCATCCTTTTATACTGATGTGAGCAAGGCTATGCTTGTACACATGGACCGTTATAGACCAATTTATGTATTTGAACAAAAAAGTCTCTTTTATTCTGACAAGGAGGTCATCTAGCACTTGAATATCAAATCTGAACAACTGCTGTGCATCTACTATAGCGTGCCAATGCACCATTCTGGAAGGTTCCGTTTTTAATTTAGCAGACAATAATCATGAATAATGCAGGTGAACAAGCAGTGCTTCAATGCTGAGTATGACAGAAAGCTGATGTTTACACAGAAGAATGGGATATGATTTCATCTAACTGCTTGGAGTGCATTGTCCCAGTCTTCTTATTATTAGTTGTATTGTTATTATTGGCATAAATGGTTTGAGATTAAGCCACCGCAACACAATCTGTTCCATGTCTGTTCCTTGACAGTGACAGTAATTATTAACAATGATAATCAACAAATGTGGTTGTCAGGACACTGTTTAACGGCTCAAGCTTTTTCTCTGCCATTTAAAGTAAGATGTGTAAGTACAGACCTGCATTACAAGAATATCAATAGACAATCTGAGTTTTTATTCAGTTTGTGTGTTTTACTTTTTGTTTATTTTTGGTTTTGTTCCTTTCCTTCATGGTTTGGGTTTAGAATTAACTAGCATATTTTTAAGATAGCAATGTAAGATGGTTCATTGTTGTAGTCATCCTAAAAATAATAAAGCATTTCCTTATAGATGTTCATGACCCCTCCCCCAAATTATCACACACACCCAAGTCCTTGATTTGTCATTCTTTAAAAGAAGGAGAAGAATTATTTTAAAAAAACATTAGGTAGCTGCTAGTCTCTTTCATGGTGTTTGGGTCATTCTAAAATAAGCAACAAAGCATGGGCCCATGTGACATTTTTATTTTTTAATCATTACTGCCCTCCTGTGGTAAAATCTAGTTCTATTTTATTGGTTAATTTAATGCATTGAGTGCATATTATAGCAAAACCTACAAACGTGATTGCTGCAGTGGAGTAAGGAATTATTGGTCTAAACACAATTGCTAGCTCGAAATGGAGTAGACCCACTGAATCAATTGCTGACTGATAAATCAGTAACTGTATAAATCTTAAGAATTTGTTAGGTTTATTCTATGAGGGTGGGATTAGAAATTGGATTTAGGCCCTGAGACATAAATAATTGCTGATTGATTTCTAAGAAGATTGCCTGAAACTGTTCTATGAATAATAAATAGTGTGTAGATTTGTTAGAAACAGTAGATTCTACCAGTTTGTGACTAGCCAAGAAAACACTAGCCCATCATCTCAACATTCCACAGATTAAGAAGAAAGAAAGGGATGAAAACAAAATTGGGATATACAGTAAAACCCCTACTTACACAAAAAGTCCATTCTGTAGGCTTTTGCTTTTATCAGTTTTTTAATGTAATTCAAAGGAAACCCATAGGAAAAATTATTTTTGTATGTAACTCGAACCAAATCCATAGGAAAAGTGATTTTTTATGTAAATCGAAGCAAACCCATAGGTAAATGAATTTTTACATAACTCGAAGCAAACCCATAGGGAAAATGATTTTTTTATGTAACTCGAAGCAAACCCATAGGAAATCGTGTTACGTAAATTTATGTAAATCGGGACATTTATGTAAATCGGGACATGGTTTTAGCACAAAATCATTATGTAAGTCAAATTTTATGTAACTCGGGGCATTTGTAAGTCGGGTTTTACCCTACACTCAAATGATCAGCATTCTATATGATTAGAGGAAGGTAGTCAAATGGTTGGCAGAAGTCCACAAAACAATTGATTGGCAGCATGCTTCCCGGTAAACAGTATTCAAAGTCTTTATCGTCAAGGTATCCTAGCCATATTTAATCAATCAATCACTTTATTGCAGTCTGTGACCAGCACTGTAAAAGGAGAGGTAATTTTTTTTAAAAAATGCTTAGAATGTGGTTAAAATATATTATTTAAAAAACATGTCTATTCAAAATTAAAAGAAATAGAGTAAAATCAGATTTTAAAATTAGTGCTATGGTAACTGCTACTGCAATATAGCATTCATGGTTTGTGCCACTGAGGGGCCTGCCAAAATTGTTCTTCTAATCCTGATCACTGTAGCACAAAACCTAGTGGTATTACAGGTAAAAGCGGGACTTCTGTCTGATAGTAGCCAGTGAGTGTAAGTGCTATTTGATCGACCAGGATATTTGCAGAGCACTGGGGATATGAGTTTATCTCGGATATCCCTATAGAAAGGACAGATGCATAAAACAGAAGCTTCTCCTCTACCACAAGAGCACAGTCTCTCCACCATAGGTATCCTTTGAAACTTTCCCTCCAAAACTGCCGAAAGAAGGGCATGGCAGCAGGCCAACATGAATGCCCTTTAATGGCTGGGCATCTCAAGTTGTGTCAGATACTGAGCCAGATACTGAGTTGGCAGGGGAGACACCTTGATCATGACTGAGATTTTCCCAGGGTGAGGCTCACCTATTGTACTCCTAGCCACATTAGTCTGTCTTTATCTACTTTGAACAAAGTCCCATTAATGGGTCAGCATATAAAGGCTGAAATCCTGTCGCTGTACCTATACCTGCAAAAAAGGTGATCCATAGCAGGAGGTGATTTTTGATAATTAAAAGTGTCCAACTCCTGTTCCAGGCACTGCAGTGGCTCAAGTGGCTAATACGCTGACTGGAAGGTGGGATGTCAGCAGTTTGATTTCTGAGTACTGCAGGACAGAATGAGCTCCTGTCTCTGACTCAGCTCCTGCCAGCCTAGCACTTCGAAAGGAAGAAATTTTATTTATTTAGTTAGTTAGATAGTTAGTTAGTTAGTTAGTTAGTTAGTATATTTTTATACTGTTTTCCTCACTTATTGGTGACCCAAAACGGTTTACAGCCAAACAAAGATGTTAAATTACATTAAACTTGAAATACAATTAAACATTGCAAGTAGATAAATAGGGACCACTTCAGTGGGAAGGTAAACAGTGTTCCGTGTGCTCTGGTGTCTAGTCATGCCTGCCACATGCAGAAGCAGACAGCGCTGGCTCTTCGACTTTGAAACAGAGATGAACACTGAACCCTAGAGTCGGATACGATTGGCTTTCGAGCAAGGGCAACCTTTATCCTTACTACTCCTGTTCCACTGTTTTTCCAATTTATGTGTGATCCCTTTCATTGTGTAGATGAGATGGGATGAAAAAAGAACATCTTTGATTACTGACAGACATGCCCTGCTAGTATTGTCATCCAATGGCAGGAATTTGTGGAAATCTGTGGAAAAGACTTTCTCTTATCATCTCACTTCTTCCATAGCTTGCCCAGTAATTGTTGGAAAGGCTATGAGACAAGAGTAGGAGGTTGTTAATTGCCAAAAATTTTGCCCCTGCTGATTACATAATCACCCTTTCACAGGCTAAATTATGCAACAGGATTTCATCCAATAGATTATAGTTTGAGAGCACTTAAAACATTCCAGACTGCATGGCAATCTTAATAATAGGAGCTAACTTTGATTTCAATACTTTTACTCGCATTGCTGACCTTCCCACTAAGGAATCATGACATGTTTCCAAGGAACCTCGGGGCCTCATGAGATCAGATGCTTCCTTATCTGAAAACAAGGCACACATAAGCAGAAAATGACTTTTTTCAAAATGGCCAATTGGGGAAACAGCATCAGACTTGTTTACATGTCTGATGCCTGAAGTACATGTACTGAAAGATCTTTACTACCTGACAATATAATGCTATGAGATGAGGAAAAATCATATCTCTTGAGTACAATTTTACTATTAGAAACAGTTTTGAAAAACACTGCTCTGGGTAAAGACCAGTATGATGTGTCCTCTCCATGTTTGCCCGCCAAAGCCTAGCCAGTGATGTGACAGACAGAGAAAGTCTCCAAGCATCTGTATATTCATCTGATTTTATAGACTAATTAAAACCTGGCTGCATATAATACCTTTTCTTGAACACTTCGGCACCCTGCAGCATTCAGAAATGTGCAGAATTAGAAATACTCTGGACACATATTTGGGATCTTGGCAGAGAGAAAAGTGTGACGCCAATGGATACTACAGAATAAAATGCCTTGGTTTCACTGAATTTTAAACATGCTGAACTCTCTGCTGGATCATGGTGTAAATCTGCTGCCAGAATCATATATTGTACTAGCTATTAGTGCCCGGCCTTGCCAGGCAGGTTTGAAATGTGCAGCCCAGCAGGGGTGTGTGTGTATGTGTGTGTGTGAGAGAGAGAGAGAATGAGAGAGAGAGAGAGAAGCAGCCCAGCAGGTGTGTGTATGTGTGTGTGTGTGTGAGAGAGAGAGAGAAGCAGTCCAGCAGGTGTGTGTATGTGTGTGTGTGTGAGAGAGAGAAAAGCAGTCCAGCATGTGTGTGTGTGAGAGAGAGAGAGAGTGAGTGAGTGAGTGAGTGAGAGAGAGAGAGAGGAGGCTGAAGGTGAGGAGGCTGTGCCTGGGTGAGTAGGGAGGGAAGGGGGAGGCGGAAGCATTTATTTCCCCCTTTCCCTGCCTGAGGGGGAGAAGCAGGGAAGGGTGGGAGGCGGAAGCTTTCTGTTTCCCCCTTTCCCTGCCATGGGGAGGTGGGGTGCCTTTGTTCCCCCTCAACTGTTTGATTTTTTTGTCAACCTTCTCTCCCTGGCAGATCACTGGCTGCCGCCTTTGTATTTCCCCCACCGCTATTTCTGCATCCCTTACAGATTGTGGGCTGGCACCTTTGCATTTCCCCATTAACTATTTCAAAGGTTGCTTCGTGTCAGCCTTTGAAACAGTTAATAGGGAAAAAAGAAAGGCAGTAGGCAGCGATCTGTAAGGGAATGTGCTCTCACTGATGGATCGCTGGCTGCCGCCTTTCTATTACCCCCACCGCTGTTCCAGCCTTGCCATGGCTTCGGCAGGGTAGCAGGGAGGAGGGGGAGCCCCTCTTCTCCCTGTGACCGCAGGCGAAAAGGCCGGTGCCGGCCTTGCTGCAGCTTTGGCAGGGTAGTGGGGAGGAGGGGGAGCCCCTCTTCTCCCCACGGCCCCAGGGAAGAAGTCTGGTGCCAGCCTCACTGCGGCTTTGGGGGGAAGGGGAAGCGAGGGCAGCGATGTGCTGCATCCACCTTCACCATCCTTGCGCTCCCACTGCGTGAAGTGGTTTTTTTATTTTGTGCGTGCCAGCTTTCCCGGCGTACTCCACGTTCATGTCCTTCAGCCTGATTGGCTGAGAGGTGGCACAGCGTGGAGGACTCTGGGCCTTGTAGGGTTTTTATTTTTGTTCATGTTCGTGGGGTGGTTGCCCCACTCTCAGCATCCAAGCTCTTGCGCTGATGCTCGCAGGGACATAAGCTAAGTGTGGCCAGCTCAGTACAGGATGGTTGGGCTGGGTGTGGCCACGCATGCCGGACACGCAAGGCCCATCCACCATTTTATAGGTAAAGACTAGGATATTTCCATTAGCCTATTATTTTCTATTACCTCCTGGGTATCTCTATGCCACTCAAAAACTGATCCACAGCTAAATAGCCTTCTAGAACAGATTTAAAGGTAACGGTTTCCCTTGCTTGAAAGCCAGTCGAATCCAACTCTAGGGTGCAGTGCTCATCTCTGTTTCAAAGCCAAAGAGCCAGCATCGTCTGCTTCTGCAGATGTTTCTGTGGTCATGTGGCAGGCATGACTAGACACCAGAGCGCACGGAATGCTGTTAGCTTACCACCAAAGTGGTCCCTATTTATCTACTTGCAATTTCTTGCTTTCAAACTGCTAGGTTGGCAGATTTAGAGGGCATGAAATAGGGATGGAGAAATAGCTTTTCCCAATTCCACTGATGGAAGTGTTGGGCGAAAGCCCAGGAGGGCTTTTGCCCAACTTCGGGTGATCCGCCAGTTGCGCCCACTCCTGGACCGGGACTCCTTGCTCATGGTCACTCACGCTCTGGTTACCTCCAGACTAGATTATTGCAATGCGCTCTACATGGGGCTGCCCTTGACGACCATTCGGAGGCTACAGCTGGTCCAAAATGCGGCAGCCCGGGTGGTGATGGGGTGTGGGCATTATGCCCGTGCTTTGCCACTGCTCCGGGAGCTGCACTGGTTGCCAGTTTGTCTCCGGGTGCAATTCAAGGTGCTGATTTTGACCTTTAAAGCCCTATATGGTAGTGGGCTGGGTTACCTAAGAGACCGCATCGCCCTGAGAACATCTGTCCGTCCAACCAGAGCAGACCGGAGGGGCTCTCTAATTGTTCCATCAGCCAGAGGGGCTCGCCTCTCTGGCACAAGGAGGAGAGCCTTCTCCGTGTCTGCACCGGCCCTCTGGAACCTCCTGCCAACAGAGCTACGTCTCCGGATGGAATTGCTGCCTTTCAGAAAAGATTTTAAAACCTGGCTGGCGGGTCAAGTGTGGGGTGCAGGTGGAAGGGTAACCGCCATTGGGTGGTTGGTGTAGAAGAACTCTTCCCCATGGCGCCTTTGGATCCTGCAGCCCTTGTTTTTAGGGGGTGGGTAGTTTTAACTGTTTAAACTGTTTTAACTTGTGTTTTTAATTTTTATTGTGAACCGCCCTGAGTTGGCTTTGGCCGAGTGAGCGGTATATAAATGTGATAATTAAATTAAATTAATTAAATTAAATTCTATCAGTGAAATGCCATACCTGAATACCCGTACATAGAAATATCCCAATTACACTTATATACCAACTGTCCCACAGTGCTTTGAGCATTCTCTGGGTAGTTCACAATGCAATCAGCATTTTTGCCCCAACATGCTGGGTACTCATTTTACCACCTTAGAAGGATGGAAGGCAGAGTCAACCTGGAGCCCATCAGGATTGAATTCACAATGTCAACATGTTTTGGCTGCAATACTCCAGTCTAACCATACTCCAGTCCAACCACGCATAATATGCATGATCTCTTTAACCTCTTCAATGATATTATGTATGCAAGGGATTTCATGAAATAACTATGAAAAATGTAGAAATGCCTGAGGCAATTAGGACAAAAACGTTCCACCTAGGACAGGGGTTCCCAACCTACAGCCTGCAGGCTGGCCCCGGCCTGTGGCTCCATTCCATCCAGCCCCATTGAAGCTGCTGCTGCACCCAGAAATGGAAGCGGGTGCTTTTATATCAGCAGTAAAATGCACCTGCACATGCGGCTGTCATAAACACAGAAATGAGCACATTTATGACAGCCATAAATGTGCCCACTTCCGCTTCCGGGGGTGTTGTTAGGCCTGCTCAGCTGTCCGGGGGTGTGGTCAGGCACACAACAAAAAAGGTTGGCCACCCCTAACCTAGGAACTTGACAAGGAAATGATGGGGGGGGAGTACAACATACTGAAGATATGAAGAAAAAGATGCATAGATAAAACATGCACTGCCATCAATGGCAAGGAAAAGCAAATAAAATTATGAATTCAGAAGAAATATGGGGGATATGTGAAAGCTGGTCTTGCTGCTAGAAATATTAACACTCATCAAATGATCTTGATTAAATGTATAATCTTCAGTGCTCTCTACTTTGTAAATCTGATCCAAATCTTCCATGCTAAATAATTTCCTTTACTTGCTGCACATTTTATTCTTTTACATCATATGATCTTCTTCTAGCACCCAGTAATTCAGACCGCACAGCTAGCCAACATTGATTAGGTCTCATTTATGCATGAATGTATGCAAACATCTGCCAAATTCTATCTGATAATATTAATTCTCTTGTATCCCCTCAACAAAGATGACCATCTGCTCTGTCATCGGCATTGATCTTGCTCTCAAAGCTGAATCAAAAGATCACCTGACTAACATGCATCACTCTCACTTAAGCACAAACAAAACTTTAATGGCATCCATCTGTATTGATGAGTGCTGACCCGAAAGATAGAAATGCTTATGAGGGTCACATCAACCAGAGATGCAGCTCGAAGGAAATGACAGAATGTTTTATACCTGTATTCTAAATTAGAGGGTGGGGGGGGGGAGGGAACTCTCTCTCTAACTTTACTGGAAATGTTTAAATAAAGTAAATGAGATTGCAGATCTGGCATCAATGGGATAGTTTCAAAGTCTGATTTCCTCTTTTGGTCACAGCGGACACGTCAATCTTATGAATGAGTGACTCCCCAAAATTTCCTGTTCTCAATAGCCCTGCTCAACCCTTACTTATTTATTTATTTATTTATTTATTTATTTATTTATTTATTTATTTATTTATTTATTTATTTATTTATTTATTTATTTTTCATGCTTATATACCGCCCACTCAGGTACAACCCAACTCAGGGCAGTTTACATAGCGG
The DNA here is from genome assembly GCA_035047345.1 of Bradypodion ventrale. Classification (NCBI taxonomy): domain Eukaryota; kingdom Metazoa; phylum Chordata; class Lepidosauria; order Squamata; family Chamaeleonidae; genus Bradypodion; species Bradypodion ventrale. The sequence goes on along the minus strand of JAWDJE010000004.1, from coordinate 132,723,978 downwards.
ACAGTAAATACATAAAAGACACATGATAAAAAAGTTAAAAGTTAAAAAAGTTAAAAAAAACCACCCTAAACTCAAGACCACGAGTTCCTAATGGAGTCAATCCATCTCATTTTTTAATCCTCTTTTTCCATTGCTTTCATCTTTTTCAGCATCATTGTCTTTTCCAGTGAATCTTGACTTCTCAGGATATCCCCAAAGTTTTGTCCTTTTGCTTCAAGGCAAATGTCAGGCTTGATTTGATTTTGAAGTCATTTGTTCACCTTTTTGGCAGTCCAGGGTATCTGCAAAGCATTCCAAATCATCATCCCCTCCCTCCCTGTCAGCTTTCATTACTTTCCTATCAGTTTTCACATACATACATGGTAAGTGTTTCCCAACCTTTGGTTTTTGGACTTCAATTCCCAGAAGCCTAAGTCAACTCATTAAAGCATTGATCAGTCAATGTACTGACTTAGGCTTCTGGGAGTTGAAGTCCCTCTGTGAGGTGGGGTCTCCATGTTGGGAACCACTGGTGTAGATGATCTTAACCTTGAGGCGTCTAGTAACACGTCCTTTCACTTGGTAATCTTTACTGGTTCCTTCATGGCTGCACTTTCAAGTTTCAGTCTTCTGATTTCTTGGCTGCAGTTTCCCTTTGGATTGATGTTTGGACCAAGGTATACAAAATCATTGACAATCACAATTTTTAAATTGCCAGTGTTAAAGTTGTGTGAGAGGCTTTTAAGGAAATACTGCCAATGGCTGAGTGATAGATTGTGATTAACTTTTCCATCACCAATCGGTGTTTTGTTGCTGGCATTTTTTAATGTGGGGTATTATTTTTATTCTTGCTGGGATTTATTATTTATTCAAATTGTTTAAAGTTTTTATTGTAAAGATTTTTTAAAATATGTTTTACACCACCCAGAGTGGGAAAATGTCCCAAATAAGCATTTTCTTTCACTTGCATCAGAATACATTTCAGGCTATTGCTACTTTCTGCCAATAATCAGGAATCATCTTCTGTTAAATTACTCCTCAAGAGGATGGATGCATCTTAGTCTCGTATTCAGCATTGACTGTTTTGCCCTAAGTTACCATGCTTGGACATATAATAGAGTCTAGCCCAGTGATGGGCAGTCTTGGCCCTCCAGCTGTTCTTGAACTTCAATTCCCAGAAGCCCAAATCAGCACTCCTGCTGATCAGGGCCTCTGGGAATTGAAGTTCAAGAACAGCTGGAGGGCCAAGACTGCCCATCACTGGTCTAGCCTCTTGTTGACACTGTTCTTGTCTTCCCTGACGTAGTCAACCCTCCTCATCACATCAAGGTGTGCATTCAAGAGATATATTATTAGGGGCTGCTGAACACATGCATGTTCATCAGGTGATGACTTCAGTATCTGGATTAGTAGATGCCCTGGGGTCAATAAATACTTACAATATTTTCAAGGAGACAGTTGTCGAGTATGATAGAAACTCATTCTGTCATGACAGAACAAATGATAAGGGTTGAAGTGGTAGTGTGGTAATGATACTTATGATGATGACTCAGTGGATATTAATGACTATGATGGAAGATTTGAACTAAACCCCAAAGGTTAACTCACTAGTGGTGTGTGTACAGCTTCTTGCAACCTCAAGACTGGAATGTCAGTCAAGGGATCTAATTGGAAGCTGATGTTAAGCAATGGTTGTTGATCTGGTGTTTGGGGGAACCTGGGTCTAGTTCCCAGAATGAAGTTGAACTCACCATCAGCTCTCTAACAGGGTTGTTTTGAGAATAAAATGATGGGGGAGCAGAGTCATGCACACTACACAGAATTTATTGGAGAAAAGGCAAAATATAGTTAGCAAAACTGTGAATGAATGAATCTGACTCTACTACCCTGTAGGTCAAATTTGGAAAATCACAGGTCCTAGGACTGAATTCAGCTATCTAGAATCCCACTCAAGATCACTGGAGCTTCCCAGAAGGTCATGCCACTTCTCCATGACAGCATCATTTAGTGATTTCCTTGTTTTCCCATTCTGAAAAGTTGATATGACTCTTCTATGGCTTCATTACCGACAGTAAAAGCCAAAAGCTAAAATATACTGGTATTGTGGTCCTACCCATTTTCTTTCTTTCTCTCTCTCTCTCTCTCTCTCTCTCTCTCTCCCCCCTATCCATCAATGGAATTTGGATGCTGAGAACATCTCAGAAATTGGCTCTAGTACTGAAATATATGATCTAGCCTTGCTGTCGGCACTTAAGTTATGCTGTATATAGGCTAGCTATGATCTAATGTTGACACTAAAACATTTACCAGTTCAGTTTGGAATTTGTATTTCTTGCTGATCAAATATAAGGAGATTTATGTTTTATATATACCCCACCCCAGAAGATCATGCCCCTTCTCCTTTCTTTGGAACAGAAATCCAAATAGCAATTCATTATCCTTACTGAAAGTCTATAAATAAGGTCATCATGTGCCCTAATTTACAACGGGATGCTATGTTTGATAGACTGGTTATATTAAAAGTCTAGTTTAATGATAAATAACCATAAGAAAGTAAGCAAGGTGAGAGTCTTGAAGTTACAATTAACATCTATACAACAGACTATGCAAGTTACCCGATTAGTTTTCTTCCTTTACAATGTGATGCATATATTTCTACTGCTATAATGGCCAGATCTATAGGTCTTTTTTAATGATAGATAGATAGATAGATAGATAGATAGATAGATAGATAGATAGATAGATAGATAGATAGATAGAATGCAAAAGTCCCAAATAAACATCTATCCTCTCTTCCAATGGCGATTGTTAGAATGGCCCTCCTAGTTATAATCCACTTTCAGTTTAGCTCTATGACTAAATTAACATTGTTAGAAATTCATCTGGATTGAAACTATATTTTTCTTCATCAGAGCATGGCTTTGTGTACCCAGATTCAGTTTAGGTGACATAGTTAGAAAGCTTAAGTTTGGGAAGAAATTGCCTGGACAATCCAGACCATATTGTTATTTCAAGCTTACCATTTCTTCTAATCATTTACATGACTCATTTCAGCAACTTGGGGAAATTGTGGCTGACACCTCTGTAATATTCCTCCTTTGAAAAAATGGCCTAGTAGAAAATAATTTTTTAAAAGGATTTTTCTTCCTGTGTGGCCGCGGTGGCAAACCTTGGCACTCCAGCTGTTCTTGTACTTCGATTCCCAAAAACCCTGATTAGCAGGTGTACTGACTTGGTCTTCTGGTAATTGAAGTCCAAGAATACCTGGAATATCAAGGTTTGGCACCACTGCATGTGTGGTGTCCAAGTTAAATTTGCAAAGGTTATAATGTACTTCATTAATCTCCAACCACTTATTGCTTTCTTGTTACTCTCAATATTTAAGGAAATGTTTATATTGTGGAAAAAACATTTATCACAACCTTCTAAGAGACAGAAGAAAAGTTGTAAGAATATCCATTTTCAGGCACAACAAACTATGTCTTCATCACTGTCTTGCTATTTTTCAAAGCTAGGTTCAATGAAGAGCAAACCTGGTGCCCGAATATGTATCTGCTAAAAGCATAAGAGGCTGTTTCCGATGCGATATTGGTAAGATTTAATGCTTAAATATTGTTCCTGAAATTGGTCGTAGATTTATATTAGTATTATTGTCTGCATTGAATATTTTCATTTTGTTATAGTAAAGAAAACAAACTTCCGAAGACGATATTAACGAAAAACCGATTACCGGATCGAGTTTTAAGGTCCCATATCTGCAGATTTTTCCAGATGATATTGTATACCACTATTACTTTGTGACAGTGAAGATATTACTAACACATATATATTGAGAAGCATCTATTTCTGTTTGGAAGAAAGATAACATAAGATTGTTTACTTTATTGAATGACAAGCATCTATTTTTGTTATAAAAGGGAGATATATATGACTGTTTCACCTTATTGAATTGTTGTGAGAAGTATCACTGTCTTTATTTTTATGGGCATTACAACCAAAAGACATTTTTGATTTACATACAGAATAAATTATACAAGATCTTTTTAGTTTTCTTGCCTCAAACGGTTTTTTCTTATCTTTGCTATTTTTCAAAGCTAGGGTCAATGAAGAGCAAACCTGTGCCTGAATATGTATCTGCTAAAAGTTCCGTTCACGTGTCTGAAAACCCCTAGAGCCAAAAATACAAAGCCTAATTCTTGGAGCAGCCCATTTTTCTCATCTTTGCATTCTCCAGATCTCTCAGATTACAACTCTATCAAGCAGTACAGCCAATAGTCTGTTTTGTAGACTGAAATTCACCTTTACATTTCATAATCAGCAAACATTTCACACTGTCTCTGATAGTATGTTCCTTATCTGCCCTGGATAAAAATTAATAAAATGTCATACAAGGATGCATGACACAAAGGAGATTATTACATTTGAATTTTAGAAACATTACCAGATTGTCAATAATAATAATAATAATAATACTCTCATATTAAAAAAGAGAGTGAAGTGTTAAATAGTGTACTCCATAAGATAACTGCAGAATACACCTCTCAGGTATGGCAGCTCATGTCAATGTAATAGAGATATTGTAATTCAGAAAAAAGACAATATAAAAAAAGATGTTACAATGCCAGTACAAAAATAGAAACCAGACTACATGTGCATCAGAAGCCATGAAAGCTGAGCTTCTTTGTAACATTAGGTACAGTAATAAATAGATAGATGCCATCTGTATGTATTATGCGGTCATGGAGAGTGATATATCTGGAATTTAGCCTTGAAATACATCTCTCTCTCTCTCTCTCTCTCTCTCTCTCTCTCTGTTGAATTTTTCTGACGTTACACATCATAGCAGGATAAAATTTGCTCTGTATATAATGACACTGAAAGAAAGAAATTGACAGCCATGGATCTTTCAATTTCACTGAAACACTCAACAAATTGTTATTCAGGAGAAAGTTTGCCTCATGGTTTATAACAACTTCAAAAGAATTGTAGTTGCACTTTGATTGCTTTCCATTATCCTTAATATAAACTCCAGAAATAACTTTCTTTTTATCATTATTCTGGACAATTTTAGGTACAGGGAAAAGTGGCTGTCTTTCAGATACCATATGCTAATGTACACCTCAGCATTTGATATATTCAAACAAGCCATTCCACATCTAAAGTGAAAATTGCAGGAAGTATTTATTAAACATCAAGGCACATTTGATAGGATGTGTGAGTGAGACGATTATTGCTGGAGTAGAAAATGTGCTGAAGGATGTTGAAAGAAGTGCTTCTTTCCATGAGACAAACTTCACTTGCAGTGAAGACAGTAAAAGGAAAGCTAGGCTGATCCTCCATGAGGTAGCGTTTGGAAAAAGTTACTTTTTTAGTTTATTAGTGTCAACGTTGTAGTCCAAGAAGGAACATTTCTTGCCTGTCGATAGAGTGAAACAGGCAGAGCAGCTTTTAGATCATTGTGAGTGTCATGAAAGGGCAGAAAATTGCTATTTAGTTCATTTATTGTTATTATATTTTTCCTTCAAAAAATGTGGCAGACACACTTGGCTTTTCTGCCTCATGGGGGGAATAAAGAGACCAGCTTTACCACACTGCACCTTGATTGGATGTTGAGAGACATGGCGTGTTGTGCTACCTTGTGTCAGGCTTGACTACTGTCATAGAACAGCTTATTATTAACACTGGTGTGTGGGAGAAAAGATAAATAAAGGTTGGTGTTACAGGTCAGCCAGAGTCACACCTTTAACTAGAAGAGGAAATCAATTAGTATTCTAGAAATGTGACTCTGGCTGAGCTAACACACCTACAAAGAAAGTAAGTGTTCACCTGCAGAGCATCTAAACAAGCTAGATAGGCAAGGTAGGCTCCAATGATCAGACATCCTCAGCATTTAAGGACATCCTTCTTTGAGTGACCTGAATCAAAGCAATCTGTGTTGTCAGAAATACTTGACACAGACTTCCTGGGAACATGCCATTCCAGACTGCTTAATGAGATGCTGTATTGGACCCTCTCAGGCATATTATATTTGCTTAGATTTTAGTCTTTCTGTTTTTGAGGGGTGGCGGGGAGGAGGGGTATCTTTATTCTGCTCTTTCTCTGTCCTAAAGTCTCGGCTAAGACAAATTCCTTCTTTTTTAACTGAGTCTACATTTTATTAGTGGTTTTGCATTACAAAGTTAACAGAATTTTGTAAGGAGAAAATACTTCAGTTTTTTTAAAAAACAGGTGGAATTTTCATTTAGTGGAAATTTCTTGGAGGTCGAAAGCTTTGGGTTTTTTAGATCATAACAGGCGTGACGCTGTCAAGGGTGACATCGCCAGCAATGGAAAGTTGGGTGATCTGGTTCAGCTCTTTGATATGGTAGTTGTACTGCATGAGATGGTCATCATTGACTGCTACCTTGAACTGATCCGCTTTGCAAAGAATTTGGATCTTGAAAGGTTTTGAGGCTGGAAAACCTTCAAGTGAAGCCAAATTCCAAAGAACAATAGATTAGTCAGATTTTCTCATCTGCCAGCAGGACAGAAGGCTCACTCATATTTGGTGACACCCTCCTTTAAATAATAATAATTGGGTGCCTTCAAATCAATTCTGACATGTTGACCCTTGCTAGGTTTTTCTAGGTATAAAGCACTCAGGAGTGGGTTTCCATTCCCTATTTCTAGGAGTGGTCTGAGATTGTATAGCTTGCCCGAGGCTCTACGGCAGGCTCATCTCATGGGAGACACAGCAAGAAATTGAACACCCAGTCTTTGGCTGTGGAGCCAGGTACTTCAACTCATGGAACTATCCAACTACCTCTGCCTTTGTATGCCCATTCCCAAGCCCCACAGAAACTTCCATAGACTTCACAGTTATGAGGCACATAATGGCATTAAAAAAATGGTCTCGGGGTATGCAATGGATGGTCTGGGAAATGTTCTGAGCCCAAAGAATTCCCCAGCATCAGACTTGCTATGGAAGTCCTACCTTGGAAATGACCTACATAATTTCTTTTCTGTTGGTTGCAATGGGAGAGGAACCATTAGAAAGCCCAATAAACTAATGGAAGTTGAAGAACAGTAAAATGTACACTGATTTCCTGTTTTACTCTGCAGAAGTGGCTTCAGATGGGGACTAGAGACCACATTGCAAGCGCGGCGCCAAAATGGCCGCCGCGCTCTTTGCGGGCCCCCCCCCATCGGACGAAGGCATCCGGGTAGTTAGGGGCATGGCCAGCTCCCTTATAAAAGGGGTGGCCACGAGGCAGCCGCGCTGCCATTTTACGAAGCGACGGAGCGGAGAAGTTTTTCCCTCTTACCTCCGTCGCTTTTTCCTTACCGGGAAGCATTTTGGCTGCTAGATTCGTTCTCGGCTTTCCAGCGACCAGCTGAGATGCCTTCGAAGAAGAAGGCGGCTGCGAGCGCGGCTCGCGCGTTCCGGAGGCGCAATCCGGGTCGGAGGACCGCGGCTGCGCCTCCCCAGCAGCCGCCTTTGCCTGCATCCACCGGGACCGGTGGGATGGGAGCTATTCTCCCTTGGCCCGATAATGGAGACTCGCGCACGGGTCTGATGGGGGCTTCGGCCCTCGGCCCCCAAGCGGTGGACACCGTTCCGGGTGTTGCCCATTCAGCTGGGCCTTCCGCCGTTGGGGCGCAGCTCGCTCCGGGGCCTTCCAGTCTTGGGGGGTGGTCTGGTCCCCTTCCATGGCAGGTTGCTACTTCGGCCCTACCGGGCCCGGGTGTGGGGTCGTGGCCCTATTCGGGCCCCGGGGTACAGGGACCTGTACCCATGCCTGTAGTAGCCGGGCCGGCCGGCCCTTTGCCCCATATCAGCGTGGAAGCCTTACTGGCCCGCGTTGTGGCCCTCGAGGCGTCCCTGGCCCGGGCTAGCCATGCTGGGGCTCCCTTTGGGGTTCATTTCGACGCGTCGTCTGCTGGGCAGCGGCAGGCGGCGGGAAGGGTCGAGCTGCTTGAGGCGCGTGGCACGACTGCGGCCACAGCCTCGCAGCTCCCCAGCCAACAGGCCGGTGCGGGTCAGGCCCCATCGACGAGCTCTACGGCGGTCGTGAGCTCCGACGCCCCCAGTGGGCCGGAACCCCCGGTGGGGGCGGCCTATGGGGGTGCAGCATGTGAGTATGCGGTTCAAACTAGTGCACCTACACACATAGCCACGTCAGCGGGGGCTTTTCAATGGCCTTGGCCTCGCGCGGGTGGTGCGGCGGTCCAGCTGCTGATGCCCCACCCGGCGACGACAACCAACACCCAGGGCCCCGTGGGGGGTGTTTCCTACCCTGTGGAGAATGTTTTGGGAGTAGCTGGGTTAGTACAGGCCCCTTTTTAGATGCCCGCATTCCGGCTGTGCCTGTGTCGGCCTTGCCGACGGCAGGGTATTCCTTACCCCTCGGTGACCATTTGGCACAGACTACCAAAGAGAAGATCTGGCGGGGGGAGTACGTGGATATCTTCTCACTCCTCAACAGAGAGCCCACCAAGGAGGAGAGGGAGGGGCAGGATGAGAAGGATAAGGAGCAGGCGCGTCGTCGCAAGCCGCCACGCACGTGGGCCAATTGGTTGCCGGCCTACCTTATATACATGGCGGTGTACCTCAGGGCCCGGCCGGATTTGGCAATTCCGATGGTCCAGTATTTGGACAACATTTATAGGGCAATGGTTGACTTTCCGGGCCCATCGTGGTTGGCTTATGACGAGGAATTCCGTATGCGGATTCCCCTGCACCCCGAGATGAGGTGGGATGAGCCGTGTCAGAGGCTGTGGCTTTTGTACATGACGCCCACGCGCCCCGCGCCCGGGGAGAGGTACCATTGTGGACATGCGGTCCAGCGAGCGGCCCCAGCACAGGTTCCCCGCCAGTTGGCGGGGCAGAGGGTTCCAGCCCGCCTGCTGTGCTGGACCTTCTCGTCTAATGGTTCCTGCAATAGGAAGAATTGCAAATACAGACATGAGTGTCCCGCCTGTGCTGGCCCCCATGCGGCCTCTGCCTGTCCCAGGCCTGGAGGGACGCAGGGCAGAGGGAGGGGCGGACAGGGAGCTGGCAGGAATGCTGCAGATGGAGCTGGTTCACCGAAAGGCTCCCTCCCCAATTAATGTGGACATGTTGGAGCGCTGGCTCACATTGTACCCGAAGGGAGAGGATGCGGATTATCTCCTTCAGGGTTTTAGGCAGGGGTTCCGTATCCCTTTCATGGGTGACAGGTCCCCCCAGGATGCCCCCAATCTTTTATCCCTTAGGGGGAGGGAGGAGGTGGCTGCTGCCAGCATTAATAAGGAGATCGTTGCGGGCAGGGTCGCTGGCCCTTTCCCTTCGCCCCCGTTTCCTAATCTTAAGGTATCGCCCTTGGGCTTAGTGCCTAAAAAGTCACCGGGCGAGTTTCGCCTCATTCATCACTTGTCCTACCCAGCCGGACGCTCGGTCAATGATGCTATCCCTGACGCCCTTTGCTCAGTCAGGTATACATCTTTTGACCATGCGCTGCGCATGGTGCGCTCATGTGGCCCGGGTGCGCTACTGGCTAAGTGCGACATTAAGTCGGCTTTTCGCCTCTTGCCGGTGCACCCGGGCGACTTCGAGTTGCTGGGTTTTAAATTCCGGGGCGAATATTACTTTGATAAGGCCATGCCTTTTGGCTGTTCCATATCATGCTCGGCCTTCGAGCGTTTTAGCACATTCCTAGAGTGGGCTTTCGTCCGCAGGTCAGGGACCCGGTCTGTAGCCCATTACCTGGATGACTTTTTATTCAGGGGTGAACGGGGCTGGGACACGTGTACACGTCTCCTCAACACATTTCAGACGCTAATGGAGGAACTTGGTGTCCCTTTAGCGCCCGAAAAGACCGAGGGCCCATCTACCCAGCTAGTCTTCCTGGGGGTGGAGATTGACACGGTAGCGCAGGCTTCTAGGTTACCGCAGGATAAGGTGACAAGGATAGTGGCCCTCATCTCGGACTTGATGGCCAAGCATAAGGCGTCACTGAAGGAACTCCAGGTGCTCCATGGTCACCTCAATTTCGCTTGTAGGGTGGTCGCACCGGGCAGGGCATTTGCTCGGCGCCTGTGCGACGCCATGGCAGGATTATCCAGGCCCCACCATAGAGTCAGGCTCACCCGGGGTATCAGAGCAGACATGCTTGTCTGGTTACAGTTCCTCAGGGAATTTAATGGGGTCTCATTTTGGAGGTCTGACCTCCTGGCTTCCCCCCGCTTTCAGATTCAGTCCGATGCCTCGGGATCCCTGGGTTATGGGATGTACTTCAATGGGAAGTGGGCCTATGGTGGGTGGCCACCGGCCTGGGCAGGCACGGGTCGCCTGTGGGATCTCACATATCTCGAATTTTTCCCTATCCTGGGTGCTTTGATGCTATGGGGCGAGGAGTGGGCCAACTCGGTTGTGCATTTCTGGTGTGACAATGTGGCTGTTGTACACATTGTCAATGCACAGACTTCTAAATCGCCCAGGGTTATGGACCTAGTGCGCCAATTTGTGTTGCGCAGCCTGCGCCTCAACATTCTTTTCAGGGCCAGGCATGTCCCGGGGGTTAATAATGATATCGCTGACGCTTTGTCCCACCTGCAGATCTCCCGGTTCCGTGCCTTGGCCCCGGATGCGGAGGAATTTCCCTCGCCACTCCCGGACGAGATATGGACCATTGGCAAGGAGAGGTGAACCGGGCGATTGGCCTGTCACTAGCGCCACACACGTGTAAGGCGTATCACCACGCATTTAGTTCTTTCAGAGCTTTCTGTATCCAATTCCGGCTGCCAGGAACCTGGCCGATCCCGGTAACCCATGTTCTGCGGTTCATGGTTTACCTGCATGCTCAGGGCCTTGCACCTCGCACCATAGCATCTAAGCTGTCAGCGTTGGCTTTTATGGCCAAAGTGGGAGGTCATGTAGACAGCACCACTGACTTCCGTGTGAGACATGTTTTGGAGGGGTGGGTGCGCGAGCGCGGGCGTTGCCCAGACGACCGCCACCCGATTTCCCCAGGTGTTCTTACCCAGTTGGCCCGGGGCTGGCCAGGCCTCTGTTTTGATAGATATGAGGCAGCCCTATTTCATGCAGCCACAACGGTGGCATTTTTTGGAGCACTCCGCATCAGCGAGCTTGTGATGCTGTCTAAGGCGGATGCAAGTCGTAGGGCACTGGAACTCGAGGATGTCTATGTTGCCAAAGACTGGGCCCAGTTGAGGATACGCTCCTCTAAGGCAGATCAGCATGGCGTAGGCAGTAGTGTAAGACTGCTACGGTGTTCTTTGGCAGACATCTGTCCGGTTGGTGCCCTACAGGAGTTTCTTGCACTGCGTGGCACGCACCATGGCCCGTTTTTCTGTCACCATGATGGGTCTTCCCTTACTAAATTTCAATTTTGGAAGGTGACAGGCAAGGCGCTGGCCAGTGTGGGCCTCCCGGGCGCCCGTTATGGCACCCATTCATTCAGAATAGGGGCGGCCTCCACTGCAGCTGCTTTTGGGTACTCTGGGGCTGACATACGCAGCATGGGAAGGTGGGGCTCGCAATGTTTTCAGTTTTATGTGCGCCCACTTCCGCTGTAAGTACCAATTTTTGTCACCTGACCTTCTTTCCTCATTTTCTTTACAGACCCTCGGTGTCGTATTACAACGGTGACAGTATGGCTGGTGGGCCATAGCTACGTGCACAGGGCAGCGCGTTACGCTGCGGCGACAGAGTGGGGACCCCGACTGGGACTGGGTGCATACGCAAGTCTCACATAGCATGGTAAGCCCGGGATGTTATGGCGGGAGCTGCTGCCTTTCCTTTTTTCAGGCTTGAATGCTGACCCGCCTGACATTCTCATCATACACCTAGGGGGCAATGATTTGGGCCAGGTCACTGGTTTATCGCTGAAGCAAGCGATTTGCGAGGACCTGGCCTACCTACATTACGTCTGGCCCGCCACAACCCTGGTTTGGTCGGACATGGTGCCGCGCCATGCGTACAGAGGAGGTTTCGACCTCCTGGCCCTCGACCGCGCTAGACGCATGGTGAATAGGGCAGTGGCGCGGTTCCTTGTCAACAGGGCTTGGGGGAGGGTCAGTCATCACCCCACTATTAGTCTACAAAATTATGACCTGTATGCAGGGGATGGGGTCCATCTGTCGCGAGGAGGTATGGACCTCCTGTTGGGTGATTGGCGAGCAGGCCTGTTGACCGAGCTGACGGTCTTGGGGGGGGCGTCAGGCCTTCTTTGAAGCCCCTCCGTGTGGCGGGTAGCACTGGTAAGGTAAACATTTATGACCCACAGGTATCCGGCAGGTTCGCAATTGACTGGACAACACTAGACAGGCATAAATTGGTTAAACGTTGTCCGGTCAACGACGAACTAGGCGACGGGGTGATGGCTATAGCTAGACAGCATGCATCACCCCATGATTTCACGGATACGCGTCAGAGGGTGGGGTCATTAGTTAGATATTGACTACGGTCAACAATTTGTTTGTTGTCAACAAACAAATTGATACAAATAGATACATTGTAACCAATTGCTGTTGGCAATTTTGGGTGGTACCTTACCAGTGTTACTTCGGCCTGCTTGCCTTAAGAATTATGATTGGTCGTTTTACCAATAGAAATTTATAATTCGGACTAGGGCATGAATCAATAAATGTGGCCCAATGCCATTATCCACTTTCATTTGTGTCTGAGTCCGTCATTGGGGGGTGCGCCTGCAATGCAAGCGTGGCGCCAAAATGGCCGCCATGCTCTTTGCGGCCCCCCCCATCGGACGAAGGCATCAGGGTAGTTAGGGGCGTGGCCAGCTCCCTTATAAAAGGGGTGGCCACAAGGCAGCCCCGCTGCCATTTTACGAAGCGACGGAGCGGAGAAGTTTTTCCCCTCCACCCCCTCCCTAGTTAACAGTGTGATATTTTGGTCGCTTCGGGGCCGGGTGGGAATTTTTGGCTGGGACCCACAATTGGCTCTCGGGTCCCGGCTTTTTTGCCCATCCCACACTGTTGCTATGGTTTGATATAGGGGTTTTCTGTTGCTGCTGTTGACTTTGGTCACATGGGCGGGTAGCACTGGTAAGGTAAACATTTATGACCCACAGGTATCCGGCAGGTTCGCAATTGACTGGACAACACTAGACAGGCATAAATTGGTTAAACGTTGTCCGGTCAACGACGAACTAGGCGACGGGGTGATGGCTATAGCTAGACAGCATGCATCACCCCGTGATTTCACGGATACGCGTCAGAGGGTGGGGTCATTAGTTAGATATTGACTACGGTCAACAATTTGTTTGTTGTCAACAAACAAATTGATACAAATTGATACATTGTAGCCAATTGCCGTTGGCAATTTTGGGTGGTACCTTACCAGTGTTACTTCGGCCTGCTTGCCTTATGAATTATGATTGGTCGTTTTACCAATACAAATTTATAATTCGGACTAGGGCATTGAATCAATAAATGTGGCCCGGTGCTGTTATCCACTTTCAATGTTGTCTGTGTCCGTTATTGGGGGGGTGCGCCTGCAATGGCAGAAAGTGAGGAAGACCTAAAGAACCTCTTGATTGGACTGAAAGAGGAGAGTGCAAAAGCTGGCTTGAGACTTAATATCAAGAAAACTAAGATAATGGCAACAGGTCCGATCAGTCCCTGGAAAATAGATGGGGAAGAAGTAAAAGCAGTGACAGATTTTACTTTTCTAGGATCAAAGATCACTGCAGATGGCGACTGTAGCCATGAAATAAAAAGACGACTGATTATGGGGAGACAAGCTATGAGAAACCTGGGGAATATAGTGAAAAGCAGAGACATCACATTACAAAAATTCGCATAGTCAAAGCAATGGTATTCCCAGTGGTGATGTATGGGTGTGAGAGCTGGACCATTAGGAAGGCTGAGCGCAGAAGAATAGATGCCTTTGAGATGTGGTGTTAGAGGAGAGTCCTGAGAGTCCCTTGGACAGCAAAGAGAACAAATAGGTCAATCCTGGAAGAAATCAACCCTGACTGTTCATTGGAGGGACAAATAGTGAAGATGAAGCTAAAGTAGTTTGGACATCAAATGAGAAGGGAGGACTCACTTGAGAAGGTCTTGATGCTGGGAAAGGTGGAGGGCAAGAGAAGAAGGGGGCGTCCAAAGATGAGATGGATAGATAGTATTGTGGACATAAGGGGCACAGAGTTTGGTGGGCTGAGGAGAATGGTGGAGGACAGAGGTGCCTGGAGGAAAATGGTTCATGGGGTCGCAAAGGGTCGGAATCGACTGTGCAACTGAACAACAACACAATCTCTTAAACTTTTCTTATTTTCTTTCACCATGGCAACATACAGAAAAGGAAGGAAACCAGTGTATGAAAAGAGCAGACCATAGTGGACTCTTTGGGTATGGTGATGCTTTCTACAAGTGACACATGCAACCTTCTGTATATATTTGGAGTGGTCATGGTTGCTGGGAAGCTGTGTACTGCACACATTTTTAAATGTGTAGCCTGAAGTTTAGTCACTAAGAGGTCTGCCATTTGCTAATGGCACATATCACAAATTTGGATGGTCTAGATTTGGCATCATTCATCACTATCATCAGATGCAATATTAACAGAGCTTTAAAAAAACTGCAATAAAAATAATTACTATGTGAAACTTTTGTCTGCAGCTTTTATAAACTACACAAAAAAGTAGGGGGGCTATCCTCTTTGCAATACCATCTTAAAGACATCTTTTATACAGACATTACATATAATTATGAGATTGCAACTCATGGAGAAGATTATTCCACTCTTCCAAGTTATTTGAAAGGCAATACCTCAAACAAAACAAAAATAAAGATAAATTTATTGCTCCGGTGGCCTGCTAACCTGTGTCCAAATCTTTACCTCCTTGCTCTTGGAAATGAACAGAAATAAAAATAATTCTCAGAAACTCAGATATAGGTGACACTTTTAAAATTAAATAAGAAGATTAATGACTCACTTCTTCTGGCATTTTAAAAACCAGCCCAGGAAGCAGAACATTCATCCCTATGTGGTGCCATTGTTCTCATTCCTCTTAAAGCTTGGCTTTTGCCCAAAAGGGTAATTTCAAATTGTACAGACCTAGTACCTCCATTTGCTTTGGAAGTTCCTCCAGTTAGTGTGCTTCTTGAAAATGCTGGTAATTGGTTTTGTCAGAGAATTATGGCTTATATAATCCTCCTGCAAATAGTATTATTGCTGGAGCATAGAAATACAATTCTCCTCTAGCTGAAGCAAGGCAATTATAGAGAATATGATAAATTCTCAGAGTGGGAAAGTTGTCCTTTTTTATGAAAAAGAAAGAAAAAGAAAAAGTAAAGCTTTCTGCAATGTGGGATTAACTCAGAAAGGTATTTTTCAACTACCATTTCTCACCTATTATTTTTCCCCTAGCAGATATCAATGAATTCACCAATGTCTGCAAAAGGGCAAATATTTTCAGAGCTAGACAACAGCTTAACCGAGTGGCCTGATAAATGGATCCACATTTAGGGCCAAATTGCACTTGATACAAAAGTAGGTCCATCATTGGAATGCTTTACATCTCCTTCTACTGCTTAAAAAAAAAACAACAACTCAACTAATCCTTTATGCTCCCAGACGGCAGGAATGGTGAGACTTTTCTGAGTGTTCTTTACCTAGAAAACTGTGGAAAGGGTTGCTGTAAGTTAGAATCAACTTGATAACTCCTTAATCAAGAATCATAGCACAAGAGGACAGCCATCATCCTACAGTGATGTAGTTCTCATATATCTAGTGTATCTTTCCCCCACAACAACAGCAACTGTAAGGTCACTAGGTAAAGGTTGCCATTGCTCCAAAGCCAATCGTATCCAACTCTAGCGTTCGGTGTTCATCTCTGTTTACAGCCAAAGGCTGTAACTGTCTGCACCTCCAGACATTTCCATGGTCATATGGCAGGCATGACTAGACACCAGAGTGCACGGAACACTTTTTACCTTCCCACCGAAACAGTACCTATTTATCTACTTGCAATTTCTTGCTTTTGAACTACTAGTTTGGCAGGAGTTGGGATAGGGATGGGAACTCACTCCACTGTGCAGCACTCATGTCTCAAACTGCTGACCTGCCAACCTTCCAGTTGTCAAGTTCAGCTCTGAGGGCCGGATGGCCATTTAGCCCTGCATGCATAGTGGGGTCAGCCATTTTGTCTCACAGCTTCAAAGGGGTGGCCATTTTGTTTCTCGGATGCCCTTGGAGGGGTGGGGGTGGGGCCACATGAAATGGGGCTGTGGGCCAGATCTAGCCCACGGGCCTTAAGTTGAGAACCCCTGACCTAGATGAACATTTCCCTGCAGATAGCATATCTCCACATATATCTGCATCAGTATCTTGCAGATGACTAGACCAACAGATTCTATAATTCCCCTACACTTCTTGATCCTTTTAATAGTCAGGTATGGTTATTTTAGTGTTTATGATTAACAGAAAATAACAAGCTATTTCTTTGGCAAACCTTTTGTTTCACTATTGCCTTTGGGTGGGCAGAACCCACACAATTATCTTTGTTTGCAACTCATCACAAGGCTATCCATCTAGGCAGTTAAATTAGTTTTCTGCTGTGGATTGGTTGCACTGCATTACAGTTCTAAATTCAACATGTAAATTAGAGCATGATCTAAACACCTGAAACACAATCAATGGATTCAATGTAGGCAGCAGGGAGTGGAGAGCATTGTTCTTTAACCCAAAATATATTTACCTCAATACCGAGGATTTTTTAATCTGAAGTTTAGTTCAGGAGTATTAGAATTTCATGATGGTTTTCAGTCAGAGATTTTTTTATCCTAAACCTGTAATGGTGAACCTTGGCACTCCAGGTGTTCTTGGACTTCAATTACCAGAAACCCATCAGCACTCCTGCTGATCCGGGCTTCTGTGAATTGAAGTTCAAGAACACCTGGAGTGCCAAGGTTAGCCATCACTGTCCTAAAAAATTCAAAGCTTCTGCAGGAGTCTTTTCCCCCCTATGCTGTAAATTCAGGAAAATTACAGTGCTGGATATTCTGAATGGAATCAATGCAGTACGACAATGTTTTTTTCCAAAAATGTGGGCTGCTGATTTAAAAATTAAACAAACCAAAAGAAAGTAAGCATTTTAATGAGGAGACAGTTGGCAGTTCTTGGATCAAACCTGGCCAAACACAAAGCAGTTAAGAGCTATTGATGTATAGTTAGGGTTGCCAGATGGTATCCTAAAGGAGGACATGTCCTCCTTTTCTATAATTTGTTTTCCCATCCTCCTTTACCTACTGTATGTACATATGGACATACAGTAGGTAAGTGTTGTGTTCTAAAGCATGTGCCTTTAAACAATGTATCTATCCATGTGTATCCAATGTAACCTGTTCCATGTGTAACATTGTAACCTCAGCTGCATCACTGCAACCCTAATAGGACGCGAGCTAGTGACCACTAGATGGCAATAGCGAGCGTCCAAGCTCATTGGTCCAAGACTCACCTAAGAGCAACAGCGCGGGAAGATTCCCGCCACCACCTTCACCTGGACAAGAAGGGCGTGACCTGAAATGGCATCACGCGGACAGTAGCCAATAGACTGTCAAGGAGCCACATTCAAATGTATAGCCACTGTATATATTGAGCTGTTCATCTGCCATTACCTCATGTTCCCTCTGACCAGCATGTAATAAAGTTGTGTTAAGCCAGCTCTTCGGCTGTCCTGGTGTCTTTGGTCCCATACACTAAATTGGCGACGAAGGTGGGATCATGGCTGCCCACGGGACCAAGACATACGCCGGTTTCGACATCAAGAAACCGCAAGATTGGGAACTCTTCGAAATGGACTTCCAAGGCGCGCTGGTGGAGTTCGAGGTTGAGGACGAGGCGAAGAAAAGAGCCATCCTCACCCGAATGCTCGGGCACGACGGCAAGAGGGTATTGATCGACCTCATCGCACCCAAAAAGGTGGCTGAATTCAAGGCAGAAGAGCTCCTGAAGGTGTTGCGAGACCATTTTCGGCCCTCGGTGGCGATGTTTCCCGCTCGGAGCGCGTTTTGGAGGCGAGTCCAAGCGCCTGGAGAGTCGGTCGCCGCCTTCGTAGCGGCCCTGCGCCTGGCTGCCAGCCCATGCAAATGGGAAAACTTGGAAGTCACCCTCAGGGACTGCGTGCTATGCGGCCTGAAGGATGCCGAGATTCAGCGCACGCTGATGAATCAGGAGCCGCCCCCCACGTTGCAGGAGGTCCTGAAAGCGGCACAGGCCGCGGAAGCCACGAAGGCCGGGGTGCAAGAGCTCCAGGACTGGCGGCCGAAGGCCGACAAAACAGAGAGTTCGGTGCACGCAGCCCGGCGAATTTCGAAATCGTCCGCCGAAAGCAGCGACGACGAGGACGTCCGGAGGGTCCGGAAGGAGGGCCGGCGTTGCGACGGCTGCGGGGCGGCTCACGACCGTGCCAGGTGTCCGTTCAGAAAAGCCGAGTGCCACAACTGCGGGCGACGCGGGCACATCGCCAAAGTCTGCAGACAACGGTGCAAGGACCGGAGGAGCTCACCCAACCGCTCAGCGAGGCCAGACCGCGCGACGAGACTAAAGGTTGTTTAAAGGCACAAGCTTTAGAACACAACATCCCTCCCCCCTAGGATGAGACGAAGTCTCTTAACCAAGATGGTTTATTGCACTCGCGTTTGGGCCGCGATGTGGGTTGGCCCACCCGGGGGGCGCTACCGCTTCCTTGTTCCCTGGACCCTTGTCCTGTAATGGGAGAGGGAGACTTGTTAGTGGCTTGCTGCGGTTTTGCAGCTTTAGGGGAAATGGTAGATTCCGTTGTGGGCGAACCGGGGGCACCAGGGGCTAACGTAAAACCCCTCTTCTCGCTTGGATGGGTGGGGGACCACTCCGAAACCCCCCCCCGGTTCTGTAACTCAAAATTAAACTCTGTTGGGGGATCCCGTGGGATATCTATGAGGATGAATTCTTCCTCCTCCCCTCTTGGTGGGGACTCTGGACCCCCCTCTCCTCCCCCTTGGGCTAAACGGGTGGGGGAGAACCCTAACGCTGAATTTGTGCCAGTGCTGTCAGTGCCCTGACTTCCCGGGACCCGGTTCCGGAGTTGGTCCGCGTGCCGCCGCCAAAGTAGACCTGTGTTGGTTTCCACGCGGTACGACACGGGACCGGTCTGTTCCACAACCACCCCCAGTACCCAGGCTGGCCCCGCGCTGGCGTAGTTCCTGCAATGCACCGGGGCACCCATGCTGAAACTCTTGGTGGCTTCCAACCCGATGTTCCTCCCCCTGTCCTCAACTCTCGTGGGGTCTAGCCTAGTAAGTATGGTGGTCAGCTTCCTGCGCATTAAAAGCTCCGCGGGGGAGTAGCCTGACGCTAACGGGGTCACCCTGTACCCAAGCAGAAACTGACAAACTTGCAGGTTGAGATCCCCGGGGCCCATGCGCCGCAATGCAACCTTTGTGGTGCGCACGAGGCGCTCCACCTGGCCATTGGTGGCCGGGTGAAAGGGGGCGGAGGTGATATGCCGGACGGCGTTAATCTCTGTGAATGCCCTGAACTCGGAGGACGTGAAACAACTAGCGTTGTCGCTAATTAGGGTGTCGGGTATGCCGAACGTGCAAAAGAGCCTCCGCAAATGCTTAATGGTCGTGGCCGAGGAGGTGCTCGTGACTGGGATAACCTCCAACCACTTGGAGAAGGCGTCCACAACAAGGAGAAAAAGGGTTCCTCGGAACGGGCCCGTGAAGTCTATGTGCACCCGGGACCACGGCCCCTTAGCCGTGTCCCACTCCCTGTGGGGAAGGCGGGTCTCCTCTGGTCTGGAGCATTGGCAGCTCTTGCAAGTGCCGACCATGTGCTCGATGTCGGCGTCCAACTGGGGCCACCAGAAGTAACTCTGGGCCAGCGCTTTGGAGCGCACAATTCCGGGGTGGCTGACGTGCAGCAGTTTAAGCACCCGCGGACGAAGGGATGTAGGGATCACCACCCGCTGCCCCCACAAGAGACACCCCCTCTCTAGGGACAGTTCGAGCCTTTTCCTGAAAAATGGGGCGAACTCCTCCGCTGGGGAAGACGCTGGCCACCCTTTCTGTACCCAGGAACTAACCGCCGCCAACGTTCTGTCCTTGCCTGTCGCTTTGGCGATGTCGGCGGGCAGTATGGGGGGACTATCCAAAACCTCGATCATGAGCACCTGGCGGTCTCGCCCCTCCCCGCCCACGTGGTCGTGCTCCTGGGGAAGGGGGGGCCTCGACAGGGCGTCCACATGGCTGATCTCTTTCCCGGGCCGGTACACCAACGCGTGCTGGTAGGCGTTGAGAAAGATGGCCCACCTAAGCATCCTCGGGGACAGGATCTGTGGCGTGGGCTTATCTGCGGTAAAAATGCCTAGTAGGGGCTTGTGGTCAGTCACGATGGTGAAGGGGCGGCCATACAGAAAATCGTGAAATTTTTTGGTCCCCAAAATTATCGCTAGCGCTTCCCTGTCTTTCTGGGCGTAATTCCTCTCCGCTTGGGACAGGGACCTGGAGTAAAAGGCTATTGGGGCCTCCCTCCCGTTTTCCAGCACGTGGCATAAAACTGCCCCCACCCCCACCGTGGATGCATCACAGATCAGTACCACTGGCCGTTTGGGGTCGAAATGGGTTAGAATGGCGTCGGACGCCAGGAGTTGTTTCAGCTCAGTGAATGCCCTCTCCTGGTCGTCACCCCACTTCCATGCCGCGTCCTTTTTGAGCAACTTATGAAGCTGTTCAGCCACTGCCGCCTTCCGGGGAAGAAAGGAGTGGTAGAAATTTAAAAGTCCTAGGAATGACTGTAACTCGGACTTGGAGGTGGGGCGAGGGGCTTTCTTAATGGCGGCCACCTTGGATTTGGACGGTTTGATCCAGGTGTTACTCGGAACCCCAAGAATTCAACCTCATTCGCGAAGAAGACGCATTTGTCTTTTCGCAACCTCAACCCCGCTTGTTCGAATGCCGCCAGAACCTTGTCCAGCCTTTCAGCCAACTCGACCTCGCTCCCCCCGTTATCAATACATCATCAAAATATGGCAAAACCCCGTCCAGCCCTTTTAGGAGGTGTTTCACGAGCGACTGGAAAATTCCAGGCGCCGAGTTCATGCCGAATTGTAGGCGCGTCACCTGGAACGCCCCCTTATGCGTGACTATGGTTTGTGCAGCAGCTGCAGCAGGGGTCACCAATAGTTGCTGATAGGCTTGCGCCAGATCGAGCTTAGCGAAACACTTTCCCCCATGTAATCTGGCTAGCAGATGGCTGACCACCGGCACCGGAAACGCATTAGGGCGAATCGCCTTATTAATGGTGCACTTAGAATCGGCGCAAATGCGAACATCCCCATTGGCCTTCAACGCCGTGACAATTGGAGTTTCCCACTCCGCAGAATCAACAGGAACAAGAATCCCCTGGCCCACCAATTTGTCCAGTTCCGCCTCTATTTTGTCCTTTAGTGCAAAAGGCACTCTGCACGGTTTGAGTCTGGGCAGACCTCCGGGTCCAGGTCGAACGCTACTGGGGGTCCCTTGAATTTCCCAAGTCCCTTTTTGAAGACTTTGGGGTGCGCGTCGCACACCCTCTGTATCGGGTCAGTCCCAACGGCATGCACCCCCCCAATGAACAGACCCAGGGGTTGGAACCATTGAGTCCCGAGGAGGCTGCAATTTCCCCCTTTAAGAACGACTAGGGGAAGCTCCGCGGCGTGTTGTTTATATTGGACCTGGAATTTTCCCACCCCCAGCACCGGGATACTGTTCCCTTGCACGTCCCGAAGCGTGGACCTTAACGCTTTGAGCTTGGGCCGTACACGGGGGGCAATTCTAAAAAACTCCCTCTGGGAAATAATTGAATATGAGGAGCCCGAGTCAATTTCCATCCTAACAGGGACCCCTTGCACCAGTACCTCAACAAAGTAACGGGGGTGTCCCATGGACACGCTGAAAACTGGGACGTCGTCGCCGCTGTCGTCGGAGATGCGGCCCACGCCGTCCTGCTTCTTTGTGGGCCGGGCGCCATCCTTCGGTCTCGTCGAGTGGTCTGGTTTCGCTGAACGGTCTGGCGAGCTCCTCCGGTCCTCGCACCGTCGTCTGCAGACTTTGGCGATGTGCCCGCGGCGGCCACAGTTGTGGCACTCGGCCTTCCTAAACGGGCACTTCGCGCGGTCGTGGGCCGCTTGGTCGGCCTGTGGGAGCCGGCCCTGGAGCTCTTTCACTCCGGCCCTCGTGGCTTCCGCGGCCTGCACTGCCTTCACGACCTCGTGCAGTGTCGGGGGCGGCTCCTGATTCATCAGCTTTCGCTGAACTTCCTCGTCCTGCAGGCCACACAGCATGCAGTCCCTGAGCATGGTCTCCAGGTTATCCCATTTGCATGGGCCGGCGGCCAGTCGCAGGGCCGCTGCGAAAGCGGCGACCGACTCACCCGGCGCTTGGACTCGCCTCCAGAAAGCGTCCCGGGCTGGAAACATCGACACCGAGGGCTGGAAATGGTCGCGCATCGCCTTCAGGAGCTCTTTAGCCTTCAGCTCGCCCACCTTTTTCGGCGCGATGAGGTTGACTAGTACCCTCTTGCTGGCGTGCCCAAGCATTCTGATGAGGATGGCTCTCTTTTTTTCCTCATCCGTGACCTCGAACTCCACCAGCGCACCTTGGAAATCCATTTCGAAGAGTTCCCAATCTTCCGGTTTGTTGATGTCGAAACCGGCGTATGTCTTGGTCCCGTGGGAAGCCATATCCCACCTTCGTCGCCAATTTAGTGTATGGGAACCAAGACACCAGGACAGCCGAAGAGCTGGCTTAACACAACTTTATTGCATGCTGGTCAGAGGGAACATTGTTTAAAGGCACAAGCTTTAGAACATAACAGGGACCCAAAGCGGTTTACAACATTTAAAGTAACCAATAACAAGCTACAATGTAAATACAGAATAAAAATAAATTATCCACATTAGCATAATAAAAAAATTTCAACCTATCATCGTCACAAATCACAGTATCTGTATCACAGCAACAAAGCATTAACCGCCCCCCCCCCACCAAAAAAACACCAAAACAAACCTTTGCAAACTCCCACAGAATGTGGTAATCCTTTCTGAAGCCCCCCCTTCCCTCCTGGTGTAGACCCAGCTCCCATTTCCAGCCCAAGATTTGCCACATCATCTAACCACCACCACCCTCCTTACCCCACCCTGCCTCACTTCATGGCCTCCCATCCAGAGTCCTCCTCCTCCTCCTCATGCGGTTGGGCTCGGGGCCCAGCGGGCTAACGTAATGCTGATAATGATCTCTGGATGCTGGCAGACACCCCCAGATCTCCCGCTCCTTTGAGGCGTTGCGCTCTTGTGTGTTTGTGGATTTTTTTGCACGCATCGACGTGTGTGTTGTCTGGAAAGAATTAAGCAGCCGGTGGATTTATTTTTTCCTTTCTCCTCCTCCAGGAAAAACCCACCACGGAGGGGCACTTTGCCCATCCTCTGGGAACTCTCTGCAACCCGCCCCCCCTCAATCTCAGCCTCAGGCGTTGCTGAGCATTGGCGTGACCTAGAAATAAATATTTATCTGTAGGTCAACACGTGTGATCCTGAGTTTCCCCTTCTGGGCCAGGCCATCTGATGCCCCAGCTAATGCCAGCCCTTCCGGGCGCTTTTGGGAAGAAACACCCCAAAGGTGACACCTCTGCACCCTTCCCTGAGAAGCCCAGCCATGGGTTCACAATCACCTCTACAGCCTGCAAGTCAAGGAGCCCAGCGTGCCAATCTGCACCCTCACCCTGGTTGCAGACATTTTGAAAAAGAGGTGCTCTTCCGTTAGTAGGCGGGAAATGTTTACCAGTAGAAATGGGTTGAGGACTAACGCTAGACTCAATGGCCTCACAGAGCTCCTCGGGCAGAGATCGGACCGGCTCCCTGGACCCTGCGTGGCACCCAATTCTCCGTCAAGCCAACTGGCAGAAATAAAAACACATCATAGTCCGTGGTACTCCGCACTCTGTGGTCAACCTGTATCGTCTCCAGGAGAAGGAAGGGAGGGTTCCTTCTGGTCATCTGCTTCTTCCTAGAAAGGCAAGAAAAAAGGGGTGCCCTCAGTGCATTTCACCCTTCCGTTTGCCAAGAGCATCCATCGCTCCTCCCTTCCCCACCTCTGAAACGTCCAGCATTTTAAAATGGGTGTGCATTTTAAAATAAAAACGAGACAGCTATTTAGAGGGAAGTAAAAATGGGAAGCGTTTTTTGGGGGCGTGGGGGTGTTTGCCTGAGATCCAGTTGGCAGGGGTCAGGCGCCGTGATCTCCTGGGAACCCTCCCGACAACGACAAGAGCTGTAGACGGGAAACTGATGCATCTGGTTAGAGGTCAGCAACTGGGTTATTCCCTGTTTCCTGGGGGTTCTGTATTTGTGTGTGTCTTTTTCCAAACTGCTAGGTTGGCAGGAGCTGGGACAAAGACGGGAGCTCATTCCGTCCTGCAGTACTCGGGAATCGAACTGCTGACATTCCGCCACCCAGTCGGCGTCTTAACCTCTTGAGCCACTGCAGTTCCAGCTGGGGAGGGGGCCAAATCCACTCCACAGGGACACACACACACACACACACACACACACACACACACACACACACACACACACACACACACACACACACACACACACACACACACACACACACACACACACACTATATGTACCTGTGTTTTGCCCAACACTGACACTCTGGACCCACATGGGGGACACCTGGCTGTGCTGCCCCATAGAAGCGGAGATGCGGAAACTCCCTGACCCCGGGAGTTTAAAAAAATCTGATTTTCCTGACCCCGGGAGTGTGAAAATATCTGATTTTCCTGACCCCGGGAGTGTGAAAAAAATCAGAATTTCCTGACCCCGGGAGTGTGAAAAAAATCCAATTTTCCTGACCCTGGGAGTGTGGAAAAAAATCCAATTTTCCTGACCCCGGGAATTTAAAAAAATCTGATTTTCCTGACCCCAGGAGTGTGAAAATATCCGATTTTCCTGACCCCGGGAGTGTGAAAAAAAATCAGAATTTCCTGACACCGGGAGTGTGAAAAAATGTGATTTTCTTGACCCCGGGAGTGTGAAAAAAAATTAAATTCTCCTGACACCGGGAGTGTGAAAAAATCCGATTTTCCTGACCCCGGGACTGTGGAATATGTGATTTTCCTAACACCAGGAGTGTGAAAAAAATGTGATTTTCTTGACCCCGGCAGTATGAAAAAAATCCGATTTCCTTGACCCGGGCAGCGTGAAAAAAATCCAATTTCCTGAACCTGGGAGTATGAAAAATGCGATTTTCCTGACCCTGGGAGTGTGAAAAAATAATCCAATTTTCCTGACCCCGGGAGTGTGAAAAAAATCCAATTTTCCTGACCCCGGGAGTGTGAAAAAATCTGATTTTCCTGACCCCGGGAGTGTGAAAAAAATCAATTTTCCTGACCCCGGGTGTGTGAAAATATCTGATTTTCATGACCTTGGGAGTGTGAAAAAAATTAAATTCTCCTGACCCCGGGAGAGTGAAAAAATCCAATTTTCCTGACCCCGGTTGTATGAAAATATCCAATTTTCCTGACCCCGGGAGTATGAAAAAAATCTGATTTTCCTGACCCCGGGAGTGTGAAAATATCCGATTTTCCTGACCCCGGGAGTGTGAAAATATCCGATTTTCCTGACCCCGGGAGTGTGAAAAAAAATCTGATTTTCCTGACCCCGGGAGTAAGAAAAAAATCTGATTTTCCTGACCCCGGGAGTGTGAAAATATCCGATTTTCCTGACCCCGGGAGTGTGAAAAATATCAGAATTTCCTGACCCCGGGAGTGTGAAAAAATGAGATTTTCTTGACCCCGGGACTGTGAAAAAAATTAAATTCTCCTGCCCCGGGAGTGTGAAAAAATCCAATTTTCCTGACCCCGGGAATGTGAAAAATGTGATTTTCCTAACACCGGGAGTGTGAAAAAAATCAGAATTTCCTGACCCTGGGAGTGTGAAAAAATATGATTTTCTTGACCCCGGGAGTGTGAAAAAAATCAGAATCTCCTGACCCCGGGAGTGTGAAAAAATCCAATTTTCCTGACCCCGGGTGGGTGAAAAATGTGATTTTCCTAACACCGGGAGTGTGAAAAAAATCAGAATTTCCTGACCACGGGAGTGTGAAAAAATGTGATTTTCTTGACCCCGGGAGTGTGAAAAAAATCAGAATCTCCTGACCCCGGGAGTGTGAAAAAAACTAAATTCTCCTGACCCCGGGAGTGTGAAAAAATCCAATTTTCCTGACCCCGGGAATGTGAAAAATGTGATTTTCCTAACACCGGGAGTGTGAAAAAAATCAGAATTTCCTGACCCCGGGAGTGTGAAAAAATGTGATTTTCTTGACCCCGGGAGTGTGAAAAAAAAAACAATTTTCCTGACCCCGGGAGTTTAAAAAAATCTGATTTTCCTGACCCCGGGAGTGTGAAAATATCTGATTTTCTTGACTCCGGTAGTGAAAAAAATCAGAATCTCCTGACCCCGGGAATGTGAAAAAATGTGATTTTCTTGACCCCGGGAGTGTGAAAAAAAAACAATTTTCCTGACCCCGGGAGTTTAAAAAAATCTGATTTTCCTGACCCCGGGAGTGTGAAAATATCTGATTTTCCTGACTCCGGGAGAGTGAAAAAAATCTGATTTTCCTGACCCCGGGAGTGTGAAAATATCTGATTTTCCTGACCCCCGGAGTGTGAAAAAAATCAGAATTTCCTAACCCCGGGAGTGTGAAAAAATATGATTTTCTTGACCCCGGGAGTGTGAAAAAAATCAGAATCTCCTGACCCCGGGAGTGTGAAAAAATCCAATTTTCCTGACCCCGGGTGGGTGAAAAATGTGATTTTCCTAACACCGGGAGTGTGAAAAAAAATCAGAATTTCCTGACCACGGGAGTGTGAAAAAATGTGATTTTCTTGACCCCGGGAGTGTGAAAAAAATCAGAATCTCCTGACCCCGGGAGTGTGAAAAATTTGATTTTCTTGACCCCGGGAGTATGAAAAAAAACACAATTTTCCTGACCCCGGGAGTGTGAAAATTGTGATTTTCCTAACACCGGGAGTGTGAAAAAAATCAGAATTTCCTGACCCCGGGAGTGTGAAAAAATGTGATTTTCTTGACCCCGGGAGTATGAAAAAAATCAGAATCTCCTGACCCCGGGAGTGTGAAAAAAATTAAATTCTCCTGACCCCGGGAGTGTGAAAAAATCCAATTTTCCTGACCCCGGGAATGTGAAAAATGTGATTTTCCTAACACCGGGAGTGTGAAAAAAATCAGAATTTCCTGACCCCGGGAGTGTGAAAAAATGTGATTTTCTTGACCCCGGGAGTGTGAAAAAAATCAGAATCTCCTGACCCCGGGAGTGTGAAAAATTTGATTTTCTTGACCCCGGGAGTATGAAAAAAAAACACAATTTTCCTGACCCCGGGAGTGTGAAAATTGTGATTTTCCTAACACTGGGAGTGTGAAAAAAATCAGAATTTCCTGACCCCGGGAGTGTGAAAAAATGTGATTTTCTTGACCCCGGGAGTATGAAAAAAATCAGAATCTCCTGACCCCGGGAGTGTGAAAAACATTAAATTCTCCTGACCCCGGGAGTGTGAAAAAATCCAATTTTCCTGACCCCGGGAATGTGAAAAATGTGATTTTCCTAACACCGGGAGTGTGAAAAAAAATCAGAATTTCCTGACCCCGGGAGTGTGAAAAAATGTGATTTTCTTGACTCCGGTAGTGAAAAAAATCAGAATCTCCTGACCCCGGGAGTGTGAAAAAATGTGATTTTCTTGACCCCGGGAGTGTGAAAAAAAAAACAATTTTCCTGACCCCGGGAGTTTAAAAAAATCTGATTTTCCTGACCCAGGGAGTGTGAAAATATCTGATTTTCCTGACTCCGGGAGAGTGAAAAAAATCTGATTTTCCTGACCCCAGGAGTGTGAAAATATCTGATTTTCCTGACCCCCGGAGTGTGAAAAAAATCAGAATTTCCTAACCCCGGGAGTGTGAAAAAATATGATTTTCTTGACCCCGGGAGTGTGAAAAAAATCAGAATCTCCTGACCCCGGGAGTGTGAAAAAATCCAATTTTCCTGACCCCGGGTGGGTGAAAAATGTGATTTTCCTAACACCGGGAGTGTGAAAAAAATCAGAATTTCCTGACCACGGGAGTGTGAAAAAATGTGATTTTCTTGACCCCGGGAGTGTGAAAAAAATCAGAATCTCCTGACCCCGGGAGTGTGAAAAAATCCAATTTTCCTGACCCCGGGAATGTGAAAAATGTGATTTTCCTAACACCGGGAGTGTGAAAAAAATCAGAATTTCCTGACCCCGGGAGTGTGAAAAAATGTGATTTTCTTGACCCCGGGAGTGTGAAAAAAAAACAATTTTCCTGACCCCGGGAGTTTAAAAAAATCTGATATTCCTGACCCCGGGAGTGTGAAAATATCTGATTTTCTTGACTCCGGTAGTGAAAAAAATCAGAATCTCCTGACCCCGGGAGTGTGAAAAAATGTGATTTTCTTGACCCCGGGAGTGTGAAAAAAATCAGAATTTCCTGACCCCGGGAGTGTGAAAAAATGTGATTTTCTTGACCCCGGGAGTGTGAAAAAAAAACAATTTTCCTGACCCCGGGAGTTTAAAAAAATCTGATTTTCCTGACACCGGGAGTGTGAAAATATCTGATTTTCCTGACTCCGGGAGAGTGAAAAAAATCTGATTTTCCTGACCCCGGGAGTGTGAAAATATCTGATTTTCCTGACCCCCGGAGTGTGAAAAAAATCAGAATTTCCTAACCCCGGGAGTGTGAAAAAATATGATTTTCTTGACCCCGGGAGTGTGAAAAAAATCAGAATCTCCTGACCCCGGGAGTGTGAAAAAATCCAATTTTCCTGACCCCGGGTGGGTGAAAAATGTGATTTTCCTAACACCGGGAGTGTGAAAAAAATCAGAATTTCCTGACCACGGGAGTGTGAAAAAATGTGATTTTCTTGACCCCGGGAGTGTGAAAAAAATCAGAATCTCCTGACCCCGGGAGTGTGAAAAATTTGATTTTCTTGACCCCGGGAGTGTGAAAAAAAACACAATTTTCCTGACCCCGGGAGTGTGAAAATTGTGATTTTCCTAACACCGGGAGTGTGAAAAAAATCAGAATTTCCTGACCCCGGGAGTGTGAAAAAATGTGATTTTCTTGACCCTGGGAGTATGAAAAAAATCAGAATCTCCTGACCCCGGGAGTGTGAAAAAAATTAAATTCTCCTGACCCCGGGAGTGTGAAAAAATCCAATTTTCCTGACCCCGGGAATGTGAAAAATGTGATTTTCCTAACACCGGGAGTGTGAAAAAAATCTGAATTTCCTGACCCCGGGAGTGTGAAAAAATGTGATTTTCTTGACCCCGGGAGTGTGAAAAAAAACACAATTTTCCTGACCCCGGGAGTGTGAAAATTGTGATTTTCCTAACACTGGGAGTGTGAAAAAAAATCAGAATTTCCTGACCCCGGGAGTGTGAAAAAATGTGATTTTCTTGACCCCGGGAGTATGAAAAAAATCAGAATCTCCTGACCCCGGGAGTGTGAACAAAATTAAATTCTCCTGACCCCGGGAGTGTGAAAAAATCCAATTTTCCTGACCCCGGGAATGTGAAAAATGTGATTTTCCTAACACCGGGAGTGTGAAAAAAATCAGAATTTCCTGACCCCGGGAGTGTGAAAAAATGTGATTTTCTTGACTCCGGTAGTGAAAAAAATCAGAATCTCCTGACCCCGGGAGTGTGAAAAAATGTGATTTTCTTGACCCCGGGAGTGTGGAAAAAAAAACAATTTTCCTGACCCCGGGAGTTTAAAAAAATCTGATTTTCCTGACCCCGGGAGTGTGAAAATATCTGATTTTCCTGACTCCGGGAGAGTGAAAAAAATCTGAATTTCCTGACCCCAGGAGTGTGAAAATATCTGATTTTCCTGACCCCCGGAGTGTGAAAAAAATCAGAATTTCCTGACCCCGGGAGTGTGAAAAATATCCAATTTTCCTGACCCCGGGAGTGTGAAAAAAATCCAATTTTCCTGACCCCGGGAGTGTGAAAAAAATCAGAATTTCCTGACCACGGGAGTGTGAAAAAATGTGATTTTCTTGACCCCGGGAGTGTGAAAAAAATCAGAATCTCCTGACCCCGGGTGGGTGAAAAATTTGATTTTCTTGACCCCGGGAGTGTGAAAAAAAACACAATTTTCCTGACCCCGGGAGTGTGAAAATTGTGATTTTCCTAACACCGGGAGTGTGAAAAAAATCAGAATTTCCTGACCCCGGGAGTGTGAAAAAATGTGATTTGCTTGACCCCGGGAGTATGAAAAAAATCAGAATCTCCTGACCCCGGGAGTGTGAAAAAAATTAAATTCTCCTGACCCCGGGAGTGTGAAAAAATCCAATTTTCCTGACCCCGGGAATGTGAAAAATGTGATTTTCCTAACACCGGGAGTGTGAAAAAAATCAGAATTTCCTGACCCCGGGAGTGTGAAAAAATGTGATTTTCTTGACTCCGGTAGTGAAAAAAATCAGAATCTCCTGACCCCGGGAGTGTGAAAAAATGTGATTTTCTTGACCCCGGGAGTGTGAAAAAAAAACAATTTTCCTGACACCGGGAGTTTAAAAAAATCTGATTTTCCTGACCCCGGGAGTGTGAAAATATCTGATTTTCCTGACTCCGGGAGAGTGAAAAAAAATCTGATTTTCCTGACCCCGGGAGTGTGAAAATATCTGATTTTCCTGACCCCCGGAGTGTGAAAAAAATCAGAATTTCCTAACCCCGGGAGTGTGAAAAAATGTGATTTTCTTGACCCCGGGAGTGTGAAAAAAATTAAATTCTCCTGACACTGGGAGTGTGAAAAAATCAAAATTTCCTGACCCTGGGACTGTGAAAAATGTGATTTTCCTAACACCGTGAGTATGAAAAAAATGTGATTTTCTTGACCCCGGCAGTATGAAAAAAATCTGATTTCCTTGACGCCGGGAGTGTGAAAATATCTGATTTTCCTGACTCCGGGAGAGTGAAAAAAATCTGATTTTCCTGACCCCGGGAGTGTGAAAATATCTGATTTTCCTGACCCCCGGAGTGTGAAAAAAATCAGAATTTCCTAACCCCGGGAGTGTGAAAAAATATGATTTTCTTGACCCCGGGAGTGTGAAAAAAATCAGAATCTCCTGACCCCGGGAGTGTGAAAAAATCCAATTTTCCTGACCCCGGGTGGGTGAAAAATGTGATTTTCCTAACACCGGGAGTGTGAAAAAAATCAGAATTTCCTGACCACGGGAGTGTGAAAAAATGTGATTTTCTTGACCCCGGGAGTGTGAAAAAAATCAGAATCTCCTGACCCCGGGAGTGTGAAAAATTTGATTTTCTTGACCCCGGGAGTGTGAAAAAAAACACAATTTTCCTGACCCCGGGAGTGTGAAAATTGTGATTTTCCTAACACCGGGAGTGTGAAAAAAATCAGAATTTCCTGACCCCGGGAGTGTGAAAAAATGTGATTTTCTTGACCCTGGGAGTATGAAAAAAATCAGAATCTCCTGACCCCGGGAGTGTGAAAAAAATTAAATTCTCCTGACCCCGGGAGTGTGAAAAAATCCAATTTTCCTGACCCCGGGAATGTGAAAAATGTGATTTTCCTAACACCGGGAGTGTGAAAAAAATCTGAATTTCCTGACCCCGGGAGTGTGAAAAAATGTGATTTTCTTGACCCCGGGAGTGTGAAAAAAAACACAATTTTCCTGACCCCGGGAGTGTGAAAATTGTGATTTTCCTAACACTGGGAGTGTGAAAAAAAATCAGAATTTCCTGACCCCGGGAGTGTGAAAAAATGTGATTTTCTTGACCCCGGGAGTATGAAAAAAATCAGAATCTCCTGACCCCGGGAGTGTGAACAAAATTAAATTCTCCTGACCCCGGGAGTGTGAAAAAATCCAATTTTCCTGACCCCGGGAATGTGAAAAATGTGATTTTCCTAACACCGGGAGTGTGAAAAAAATCAGAATTTCCTGACCCCGGGAGTGTGAAAAAATGTGATTTTCTTGACTCCGGTAGTGAAAAAAATCAGAATCTCCTGACCCCGGGAGTGTGAAAAAATGTGATTTTCTTGACCCCGGGAGTGTGGAAAAAAAAACAATTTTCCTGACCCCGGGAGTTTAAAAAATCTGATTTTCCTGACCCCGGGAGTGTGAAAATATCTGATTTTCCTGACTCCGGGAGAGTGAAAAAAATCTGAATTTCCTGACCCCAGGAGTGTGAAAATATCTGATTTTCCTGACCCCCGGAGTGTGAAAAAAATCAGAATTTCCTGACCCCGGGAGTGTGAAAAATATCCAATTTTCCTGACCCCGGGAGTGTGAAAAAAATCCAATTTTCCTGACCCCGGGAGTGTGAAAAAAATCAGAATTTCCTGACCACGGGAGTGTGAAAAAATGTGATTTTCTTGACCCCGGGAGTGTGAAAAAAATCAGAATCTCCTGACCCCGGGTGGGTGAAAAATTTGATTTTCTTGACCCCGGGAGTGTGAAAAAAAACACAATTTTCCTGACCCCGGGAGTGTGAAAATTGTGATTTTCCTAACACCGGGAGTGTGAAAAAAATCAGAATTTCCTGACCCCGGGAGTGTGAAAAAATGTGATTTGCTTGACCCCGGGAGTATGAAAAAAATCAGAATCTCCTGACCCCGGGAGTGTGAAAAAAATTAAATTCTCCTGACCCCGGGAGTGTGAAAAAATCCAATTTTCCTGACCCCGGGAATGTGAAAAATGTGATTTTCCTAACACCGGGAGTGTGAAAAAAATCAGAATTTCCTGACCCCGGGAGTGTGAAAAAATGTGA
The DNA here is from genome assembly GCA_035047345.1 of Bradypodion ventrale. NCBI lineage: Eukaryota > Metazoa > Chordata > Lepidosauria > Squamata > Chamaeleonidae > Bradypodion > Bradypodion ventrale. Next base: position 132,691,148 of record JAWDJE010000004.1, on the reverse strand, counting down.
TTTTCTTGACTCCGGTAGTGAAAAAAATCAGAATCTCCTGACCCCGGGAGTGTGAAAAAATGTGATTTTCTTGACCCCGGGAGTGTGAAAAAAAAACAATTTTCCTGACACCGGGAGTTTAAAAAAATCTGATTTTCCTGACCCCGGGAGTGTGAAAATATCTGATTTTCCTGACTCCGGGAGAGTGAAAAAAAATCTGATTTTCCTGACCCCGGGAGTGTGAAAATATCTGATTTTCCTGACCCCCGGAGTGTGAAAAAAATCAGAATTTCCTAACCCCGGGAGTGTGAAAAAATGTGATTTTCTTGACCCCGGGAGTGTGAAAAAAATTAAATTCTCCTGACACTGGGAGTGTGAAAAAATCAAAATTTCCTGACCCTGGGACTGTGAAAAATGTGATTTTCCTAACACCGTGAGTATGAAAAAAATGTGATTTTCTTGACCCCGGCAGTATGAAAAAAATCTGATTTCCTTGACGCCGGGAGTGTGAAAAAAATCCAATTTTCCTGACCCCGGTAGTGTGAAAAAATGTGATTTTTTTGATCCCGGGAGTGTGAAAAAAATTAAATTCTCCTGACCCCTTGAGTGTGAAAAAATCCAATTTTCCTGACCCCGGGAGTGTGAAAAAATGTGATTTTCTTGACCCCGGGAGTGTGAAAAAAATCAGAATCTCCTGACCCCAGGAGTGTGAAAAAATGTGATTTTCTTGACCCCGGGAGTGTGAAAAAAACCCAATTTTCCTGACCCCAGGAGTGTGAAAAAAACCCAATTTTCCTGACCCCGGGAGTATGAAAAAATCCAATTTTCCTGACCCCGTGAGTGTGAAAATATGTGCTTTTCTTGAACCCGGGAGTGTGAAAAAAATTAAATTCTCCTGACCCCAGGAGTGTGAAAAAATCCGATTTTCCTGACCCTGGGAGTGAGAAAAAAACCCAATTTTCCTGACCCCGGGAGTGTGAAAAATGTGATTTTCCTAACACCGGGAGTGTGAAAAAAATCAGAATCTCTTGACCCCAGGAGTATGAAAAATGCGATTTTCCTGACCCCGGGAGTCTGAAAAATGCGATTTTCCTGACCCCGGGAGTATGAAAATATCCAATCTTCCTGACCCCGGGAGTGTGAAAAAAATCCAATTTTCCTGACCCCAGGAGTATGAAAAAAATCTTATTTTCCTGACCCCAGGAATGTGAAAATATCTGATTTTCCTGACCCCGGGAGTGTGAAAAATATCAGAATTTCCTGACCCCGGGAGTGTGAAAAAATGTGATTTTCTTGACCCCAGGAGTGTGAAAAAAATTAAATTCTCCTGACCCCGGGAGTGTGAAAAAATCCAATTTTCCTGACCCCGGGTGGGTGAAAAATGTGATTTTCCTAACACCGGGAGTGTGAAAAAAATCAGAATTTCCTGACCCCCGGAGTGTGAAAAAATGTGATTTTCTTGACCCCGGGAGTGTGAAAAAAATCAGAATCTCCTGACCCCAGGAGTGTGAAAAAATGTGATTTTCTTGACCCCGGGAGTGTGAAAAAAACCCAATTTTCCTGACCCCAGGAGTGTGAAAAAAAACCCAATTTTCCTGACCCCGGGAGTATGAAAAAATCCAATTTTCCTGACCCCGTGAGTGTGAAAAAATGTGCTTTTCTTGAACCCGGGAGTGTGAAAAAATTAAATTCTCCTGACCCCAGGAGTGTGAAAAAATCCGATTTTCCTGACCCTGGGAGTGAGAAAAAAACCCAATTTTCCTGACCCCGGGAGTGTGAAAAATGTGATTTTCCTAACACCGGGAGTGTGAAAAAAATCAGAATCTCCTGACCCCAGGAGTATGAAAAATGCGATTTTCCTGACCCCGGGAGTCTGAAAAATGCGATTTTCCTGACCCCGGGAGTATGAAAATATCCAATCTTCCTGACCCCGGGAGTGTGAAAAAAATCCAATTTTCCTGACCCCAGGAGTATGAAAAAAATCTTATTTTCCTGACCCCAGGAATGTGAAAATATCTGATTTTCCTGACCCCGGGAGTGTGAAAAATATCAGAATTTCCTGACCCCGGGAGTGTGAAAAAATGTGATTTTCTTGACCCCAGGAGTGTGAAAAAAATTAAATTCTCCTGACCCCGGGAGTGTGAAAAAATCCAATTTTCCTGACCCCGGGTGGGTGAAAAATGTGATTTTCCTAACACCGGGAGTGTGAAAAAAATCAGAATTTCCTGACCCCCGGAGTGTGAAAAAATGTGATTTTCTTGACCCCGGGAGTGTGAAAAAAATCAGAATTTCCTGACCCCGGGAGTGTGAAAAAATGTGATTTTCTTGACCCCAGGAGTGTGAAAAAAAACCCGATTTTCCTGACCCCGGGAGTGTGAAAAATGTGATTTTCCTAACACCGGGAATGTGAAAAATTTGGATTTTCCTGACCCCGGGAGTATGAAAAATACGATTTTCCTGACCCCGGGAGTCTGAAAAATGTGATTTTCCTGACCCCGGGAGTATGAAAAAAATCCTATTTTCCTGAGCCCGGGAGTGTGAAAAAAATAAGAATTTCCTGACCCTGGGAGTTTAAAAAAATCTGATTTTCCTGACCCCGGGAGTGTGAAAATATCTGATTTTCCTGACCCCGGGAGTGTGAAAAAAATCAGAATTTCCTGACCCCGGGAGTGTGAAAAATATCCAATTTTCCTGACCCCGGGAGTGTGAAAAAAATCCAATTTTCCTGACCCCGGGAGTGTAAAAAAATCTGATTTTCCTGACCCCGGGAGTGTGAAAATAACCGATTTTCCTGACCCCGGGAGTATGAAAATATCCAATTTTCCTGACCCCGGGAGTGTGAAAAATGTGATTTTCCTAACACCGGGAATGTGAAAAAATTTGGAATTTCCTGACCCCGGGAGTATGAAAAATGCGATTTTCCTGACCCCGGGAGTCTGAAAAATGTGATTTTCCTGACCTCGGAAGTATGAAAATATCCAATTTTCCTGACCCCGGGTGTGTGAAAAATGTGATTTTCCTAACACTGGGAGTGTGAAAAAAATCAGAATCTCCTGACCCCGGGAGTGTGAAAAAATGTGATTTTCTTGACCCCGGGAGTGTGAAAAAAACCCAATTTTCCTGACCCCGGGAGTGTGAAAAATGTCATTTTCCTAACACCGGGAATGTGAAAAAATTTGGAATTTCCTGATCCCGGGAGTATGAAAAATACGATTTTCCTGACCCCGGGAGTCTGAAAAATGTGATTTTCCTGACCACGGGAGTATGAAAAAAATCCTATTTTCCTGAGCCCGGGAGTGTGAAAAAAATCAGAATCGCCTGACCCCAGCAGAGCTGCTGCTGAGGAGAGCCAAACAAAGGAAGTGAGCACTGGTAAGTTTTGCAGTTGGAGTAGAGCTGCTTTAGAGGCCTCTACTAATTTAAATTGATAATTGAAACTGCTGAGAGCCACCTCTGTTCAAACAGAGGAAGCAGTTTGAAGCTTCCAGAAGCAGAGGGGCAGAGCCCACCAGGCCCTTCCCTGAACTGTGACTCATAGGGGCGGAGCCACACTAGCCTTTAAAAACTCTGAGCTCTTTCAGGGACAGCCATTTTGACTCTGCATGTGCTCTTAAGCAGAGCTGCTGCTGAGGAGAGCCAAACAAAGGAAGTGAGCACTGGTAAGTTTTGCAGTTGGAGTAGAGCTGCTTTAGAGGCCTCTACTTATTTAAATTGATAATTGAAACTGCTGAGAGCCACCTCTGTTCAAACAGAGGAAGCAGTTTGAAGCTTCCAGAAGCAGAGGGGCAGAGCCACACCAGGCCCTTCCCTGAACTGTGACTCATAGGGGCGGAGCCACACTAGCCTTTAAAAACTCTGAGCTCTTTCAGGGTCAGACATTTTGACTCTGCATGTGCTCTTAAGCAGAGCTGCTGCTGAGGAGAGCCAAACAAAGGAAGTGAGCACTGGTAAGTTTTGCAGTTGGAGTAGAGCTGCATTAGAGGCCTCTACTAATTTAAATTGATAATTGAAACTGCTGAGAGCCACCTCTGTTCAAACAGAGGAAGCAGTTTCAAGCTTCCAGAAGCAGAGGGGCAGAGCCCACCAGGCCCTTCCCTGAACTGTGACTCATAGGGGTGGAGCCACACTAGCCTTTAAAAACTCTGAGCTCTTTCAGGGACAGCCATTTTGACTCTGCATGTGCTCTTAAGCAGAGCTGCTGCTGAGGAGAGCCAAACAAAGGAAGTGAGCACTGGTAAGTTTTGCAGTTGGAGTAGAGCTGCTTTAGAGGCCTGTACTAATTTAAATTGATAATTGAAACTGCTGAGAGCCACCTCTGTTCAAACAGAGGAAGCAGTTTCAAGCTTCCAGAAGCAGAGGGGCAGAGCCACACCAGGCCCTTCCCTGAACTGTGACTCATAGGGGCGGAGGCACACTAGCCTTTAAAAACTCTGAGCTCTTTCAGGGTCAGACATTTTGACTCTGCATGTGCTCTTAAGCAGAGCTGCTGCTGAGGAGAGCCAAACAAAGGAAGTGAGCACTGGTAAGTTTTGCAGTTGGAGTAGAGCTGCTTTAGAGGCCTCTACTAATTTAAATTGATAATTGAAACTGCTGAGAGCCACCTCTGTTCAAACAGAGGAAGCAGTTTGAAGCGTCCAGAAGCAGAGGGGCACAGCCCACCAGGCCCTTCCCTGAACTGTGACTCATAGGGGCGGAGCCACACTAGCCTTTAAAAACTCTGAGCTCTTTCAGGGTCAGCCATTTTGACTCTGCATGTGCTCTTAAGCAGAGCTGCTGCTGAGGAGAGCCAAACAAAGGAAGTGAGCACTGGTAAGTTTTGCAGTTGGAGTAGAGCTGCTTTAGAGGCCTCTACTAATTTAAATTGATAATTGAAACTGCTGAGAGCCACCTCTGTTCAAACAGAGGAAGCAGTTTGAAGCTTCCAGAAGCAGAGGGGCACAGCCCACCAGGTCCTTCCCTTTACTGTGACTCATAGGGGCGGAGCCACACTAGACTTTAAAAACTCTGAGCTCTTTCAGGGTCAGACATTTTGACTCTGCATGTGCTCTTAAGCAGAGCTGCTGCTGAGGAGAGCCAAACAAAGGAAGTGAGCACTGGTAAGTTTTGCAGTTGGAGTAGAGCTGCTTTAGAGGCCTCTACTAATTTAAATTGATAATTGAAACTGCTGAGAGCCACCTCTGTTCAAACAGAGGAAGCAGTTTGAAGCTTCCAGAAGCAGAGGGGCACAGCCCACCAGGCCCTTCCCTTTACTGTGACTCGTAGGGGCGGAGCCACACTAGCCTTTAAAAACTCTGAGCTCTTTCAGGGTCAGACATTTTGACTCTGCATGTGCTCTTAAGCAGAGCTGCTGCTGAGGAGAGCCAAACAAAGGAAGTGAGCACTGGTAAGTTTTGCAGTTGGAGTAGAGCTGCTTTAGAGGCCTCTACTAATTTAAATTGATAATTGAAACTGCTGAGAGCCACCTCTGTTCAAACAGAGGAAGCAGTTTGAAGCGTCCAGAAGCAGAGGGGCACAGCCCACCAGGCCCTTCCCTGAACTGTGACTCATAGGGGCGGAGCCACACTAGCCTTTAAAAACTCTGAGCTCTTTCAGGGTCAGCCATTTTGACTCTGCATGTGCTCTTAAGCAGAGCTGCTGCTGAGGAGAGCCAAACAAAGGAAGTGAGCACTGGTAAGTTTTGCAGTTGGAGTAGAGCTGCTTTAGAGGCCTCTACTAATTTAAATTGATAATTGAAACTGCTGAGAGCCACCTCTGTTCAAACAGAGGAAGCAGTTTGAAGCTTCCAGAAGCAGAGGGGCAGAGCCCACCAGGCCCTTCCCTGAACTGTGACTCATAGGGGCGGAGCCACACTAGCCTTTAAAAACTCTGAGCTCTTTCAGGGTCAGACATTTTGACACTGCATGTGCTCTTAAGCAGAGCTGCTGCTGAGGAGAGCCAAACAAAGGAAGTGAGCACTGGTAAGTTTTGCAGTTGGAGTAGAGCTGCTTTAGAGGCCTCTACTAATTTAAATTGATAATTGAAACTGCTGAGAGCCACCTCTGTTCAAACAGAGGAAGCAGTTTCAAGCTTCCAGAAGCAGAGGGGCAGAGCCCACCAGGCCCTTCCCTGAACTGTGACTCATAGGGGCGGAGCCACACTAGCCTTTTTAAAAACTCTGAGCTCTTTCAGGGTCAGCCATTTTGACTCTGCATGTGCTCTTAAGCAGAGCTGCTGCTGAGGAGAGCCAAACAAAGGAAGTGAGCACTGGTAAGTTTTGCAGTTGGAGTAGAGCTGCTTTAGAGGCCTCTACTAATTTAAATTGATAATTGAAACTGCTGAGAGCCACCTCTGTTCAAACAGAGGAAGCAGTTTGAAGCTTCCAGAAGCAGAGGGGCAGAGCCCACCAGGCCCTTCCCTTTACTGTGACTCATAGGGGCGGAGCCACACTAGCCTTTAAAAACTCTGAGCTCTTTCAGGGTCAGACATTTTGACTCTGCATGTGCTCTTAAGCAGAGCTGCTGCTGAGGAGAGCCAAACAAAGGAAGTGAGCACTGGTAAGTTTTGCAGTTGGAGTAGAGCTGCTTTAGAGGCCTCTACTAATTTAAATTGATAATTGAAACTGCTGAGAGCCACCTCTGTTCAAACAGAGGAAGCAGTTTGAAGCTTCCAGAAGCAGAGGGGCAGAGCCCACCAGGCCCTTCCCTGAACTGTGACTCATAGGGGCGGAGCCACACTAGCCTTTAAAAACTCTGAGCTCTTTCAGGGTCAGACATTTTGACTCTGCATGTGCTCTTAAGCAGAGCTGCTGCTGAGGAGAGCCAAACAAAGGAAGTGAGCACTGGTAAGTTTTGCAGTTGGAGTAGAGCTGCTTTAGAGGCCTCTACTAATTTAAATTGATAATTGAAACTGCTGAGAGCCACCTCTGTTCAAACAGAGGAAGCAGTTTGAAGCTTCCAGAAGCAGAGGGGCACAGCCCACCAGGTCCTTCCCTTTACTGTGACTCATAGGGGCGGAGCCACACTAGACTTTAAAAACTCTGAGCTCTTTCAGGGTCAGACATTTTGACTCTGCATGTGCTCTTAAGCAGAGCTGCTGCTGAGGAGAGCCAAACAAAGGAAGTGAGCACTGGTAAGTTTTGCAGTTGGAGTAGAGCTGCTTTAGAGGCCTCTACTAATTTAAATTGATAATTGAAACTGCTGAGAGCCACCTCTGTTCAAACAGAGGAAGCAGTTTGAAGCTTCCAGAAGCAGAGGGGCACAGCCCACCAGGCCCTTCCCTTTACTGTGACTCATAGGGGCGGAGCCACACTAGCCTTTAAAAACTCTGAGCTCTTTCAGGGTCAGACATTTTGACTCTGCATGTGCTCTTAAGCAGAGCTGCTGCTGAGGAGAGCCAAACAAAGGAAGTGAGCACTGGTAAGTTTTGCAGTTGGAGTAGAGCTGCTTTAGAGGCCTCTACTAATTTAAATTGATAATTGAAACTGCTGAGAGCCACCTCTGTTCAAACAGAGGAAGCAGTTTGAAGCTTCCAGAAGCAGAGGGGCAGAGCCCACCAGGCCCTTCCCTGAACTGTGACTCATAGGGGCGGAGCCACACTAGCCTTTAAAAACTCTGAGCTCTTTCAGGGTCAGACATTTTGACTCTGCATGTGCTCTTAAGCAGAGCTGCTGCTGAGGAGAGCCAAACAAAGGAAGTGAGCACTGGTAAGTTTTGCAGTTGGAGTAGAGCTGCTTTAGAGGCCTCTACTAATTTAAATTGATAATTGAAACTGCTGAGAGCCACCTCTGTTCAAACAGAGGAAGCAGTTTGAAGCTTCCAGAAGCAGAGGGGCAGAGCCCACCAGGCCCTTCCCTGAACCGTGACTCATAGGGGCGGAGCCACACTAGCCTTTAAAAACTCTGAGCTCTTTCAGGGTCAGACATTTTGACACTGCATGTGCTCTTAAGCAGAGCTGCTGCTGAGGAGAGCCAAACAAAGGAAGTGAGCACTGGTAAGTTTTGCAGTTGGAGTAGAGCTGCTTTAGAGGCCTCTACTAATTTAAATTGATAATTGAAACTGCTGAGAGCCACCTCTGTTCAAACAGAGGAAGCAGTTTCAAGCTTCCAGAAGCAGAGGGGCAGAGCCCACCAGGCCCTTCCCTGAACTGTGACTCATAGGGGCGGAGCCACACTAGCCTTTAAAAACTCTGAGCTCTTTCAGGGTCAGACATTTTGACTCTGCATGTGCTCTTAAGCAGAGCTGCTGCTGAGGAGAGCCAAACAAAGGAAGTGAGCACTGGTAAGTTTTGCAGTTGGAGTAGAGCTGCTTTAGAGGCCTCTACTAATTTAAATTGATAATTGAAACTGCTGAGAGCCACCTCTGTTCAAACAGAGGAAGCAGTTTGAAGCTTCCAGAAGCAGAGGGGCAGAGCCCACCAGGCCCTTCCCTGAACTGTGACTCATAGGGGCGGAGCCACACTAGCCTTTAAAAACTCTGAGCTCTTTCAGGGACAGACATTTTGACTCTGCATGTGCTCTTAAGCAGAGCTGCTGCTGAGGAGAGCAAAACAAAGGAAGTGAGCACTGGTAAATTTTGCAGTTGGAGTAACGGCGCGCGAGATTACAAACTAAAAACAAAAGAAGAATATAGTCTTACTAGGTAGAAAGGTAGTAAACCTGTACATTTTTGAGTCCCAGAATACTGCACTTGTTAAAATGGATTCTGAGGGAACAGCTGTAGTTACCTGCAATTCTTGTGCCATGTTTGTGTTCTTGCCAAAGCATATGGAGAACTACACTTGCAGCAAGTGCAAGCTGGTTGCACTACTAGAAGAGAAGGTCCAGAAGCTAGAGGCCCGCATATCTAACCACCAACAAATTAAGGAGCTTGAGCTGTTCTTGGACAGAGCGGAGCAGACTATGCTGGACAAAGAAGAGACAGGGCACAGTTCTGAGGGAGAAGGCCCTTCACTAACTCAGGAGGGAGATGGTTGGAGGAATGTGACTCAAAGGAGGAGAAGAGTAGGGGATCACTCTGAGAGTCTGAAATTACAGAATAAATTTGAGGCTCTTTCCCTTATCACACCTGATGAGGAACACACAGAGGAACAACTGGTTCCACCTGATGATCTCTCCTTCATCACACTTGATGAGATCCAGGAAGATGAACAACAGGAACAAACTGAGGTTCTCTCCCTTAATATGGTTGATGAGGTGCATGTAGATGAACAGATTGCAGGAGAGAGGCTCCTTGTACTAGGCGATTCAATAATTAGAAATACAGAGAAATGGATTTGTGATGCACATGATAACCGTATGGTGACTTGCCTGCCAGGTGCAAAAGTTGCAGACATCACAAGAAATCTAGATAGATTGTTAGAGAGAACTGGAAACGAGCCAGTTGTCATGGTACACGTTGGTACTAATGATGTTGGGAAGGCCAAGCGGTCTGTCCTGGAAGCCAAATTTAGGTTGTTAGGAAGAAGATTGAAGTCCCGGACTTCCAAGGTAGCATTTTCAGAAGTGCTGCCTGTCCCTCGCGCAGGACCTACCAGGCAGGCAGAGCTCAGAAGCCTCAATGCGTGGATGAGGCGGTGGTGTCGAGAGGAGGGCTTCAGATTTGTCAGGAACTGGAGAACATTTTGGGACAAGCCAAATCTGTTCAGGAGGGATGGGTTGCATTTAAACCATGATGGGACCAGATTGCTGGCACTCAACATCAAAAAGGCTGCAGAACAGCTTTTAAACTGATAACTGGGGGAAAGCCGACAGGAGCTGGGCAGCATCCGGTTCGGGAAAGTGTGTACTTGAGCAGTGAGGAGGATGCAAAAATTACTGAGCAGAGCGAGGAGCTAGTCACCAGCACTCTAGCAGAAGGATGCAAGAGGCAGTCTAACAATGCAACTGGACTCAAAAGACTGTATCAGGAAAGCATATATAAATGCTTGTATACAAATGCCAGAAGCCTCCGTAACAAAATAGGGGAGCTGGAATACTTAGCAATAGATAAAAATATTGATATTATTGGTATCACTGAAACCTGGTGGACGGATGATAACCAATGGGATACAGTTATCCCAGGCTACAAACTGTACAGGAAGGATAGGAAGGGGCAAACAGGAGGTGGTGTAGCCTTGTATGTCAAAGAAGTGATAAAATCGTATGAATTGGAATATCTAGGTGATTTAGAGTCACCATTAGAAGCTCTGTGGGTAAGAGTACCAGGCCATAAGGATGGTCTAACAGTAGGCATATACTATCGGCCTCCGACCCAAACTCTTGAGGGAGACTGGCAGTTGGAGAATGTTGTAAAGGAGGCATCCAGGAAGGGAAGCCTGGTTATAATGGGGGACTTCAATTACCCTCACATAGACTGGGTGAACTGTTGTTCAGCACATGATAAAGAGATAAAGTTCCTAGATATGCTCAATGATTGTTCCCTGGGACAGATGGTTGAAGACCCAACTAGAGGTACAAAAATCCTTGACTTGATCCTGAGTAATACTCAGGATCTGGTGCAAGATGTTAATGTGACTGATCCAATAGGGAACAGTGACCACAACTCAATTATGTTTAACTTGATCATAGACCGCAAGTCACTGATAAAATCTAACACAGAGACCTTAAATTTTCTAAAAGGAAATTTCCCAAAGATGAGGAAACTAGTAAAAAAGAAACTGAAAGGGAAAATTGAGAGAGTCCAAACACTCCAAGAGGCATGGAGGTTGTTTACAAAAACAATAACAGAGGCCCAATTGGAATGCATACCCAAAAGGAAAAAGGGCACTGCCAGGTCCAAGAGGACTCCGATGTGGCTTACAGGAGCTGTTCGGGAAGTGATCAAGAGCAAGAAAAGCTCATTTAGAAGATGGAAGGCTTGTCCAAATGAGGACAGCAGGCAGAAACATAAATTCTGGCAGAACAAATGCAAGGCAACAATCAGGAAAGTAAAGCAAGACTTTGAGGAGCGTATAGCTAAAAATACTCAGAGGAATAACAAAGACTTCTTTAAGTACATTAGAAGTAAGAACCCAACTAGGAAGGCCATTGGACCATTAGATGACAATGGAAGGCAAGGGGTTATTAAAGAGGAAACAGAGATTGCAGAGAGACTGTTGTGTTCTAAAGCATGTGCCTTTAAACAATGTATCTATCCATGTGTATCCAATGTAACCTGTTCCATGTGTAACATTGTAACCTCAGCTGCATCACTGTAACCCTAATAGGACGCGAGCTAGTGACCACTAGATGGCAATAGCGAGCGTCCAAGCTCATTGGTCCAAGACTCACCTAAGAGCAACAGCGCGGGAAGATTCCCGCCACCACCTTCACCTGGACAAGAAGGGCGTGACCTGAAATGACGTCACGCGGACAGTAGCCAATAGACTGTCAAGGAGCCACATTCAAATGTATAGCCACTGTATATATTGAGCTGTTCGTCCGCCATTACCACATGTTCCCTCTGACCAGCATGTAATAAAGTTGTGTTAAGCCAGCTCTTCGGCTGTCCTGGTGTCTTTGGTCCCATACACTAAAGAGACTCAATGAATTCTTTGCTTCAGTATTCACTGAAGAAGACAGAGACCACATGCCCAAAACAGAGCCTATCTTCGTAGGGAGGGAAACCGAAGAATTAAGCAAGATGGAAATAACCAGGGAGGAGGTCCTTGCATGTCTTGTTAAGCTAAACAAATCCCCAGGACCAGATGGCATCCATCCACGAGTTCACAGGGAACTTAAAGATGAAATTGCTGATATCCTAGCCAAAATATATAATATTTCCCTCAAATCAGGCTTTGTGCCTGATGACTGGAAGGTAGCAAATGTAACACCAATTTTCAAAAAAGGATCCAGGGGTGATCCAGGAAATTACCGGCCTGTCAGTTTGACATGTGTCCCAGGTAAAGTGATGGAAACCATCCTAAAAGATAGAATTAATAGGCACATAGAAGAGAAGGCGCTGCTAAAGGAGAGCCAACATGGCTTTTGCAAGGGCAAATCATGCCTCACTAATCTGTTGGAATTTTTGAGAGTGTCAACAAGCATGTGGATAAGGGGGATCCAGTTGACATTGTTTATCTGGACTTTCAGAAGGCTTTTGACAAGGTCCCACACCAAAGGCTCTTGAATAAACTTACCAGTCATGGAATAAAGGGACAGGTCTTGTCCTGGATCAGCAACTGGCTAAGGGACAGGAAACAGAGGGTAGCACTAAATGGACACTTCTCCAAGTGGAGGGAAGTAAAGAGTGGGGTCCCCCAAGGTTCAGTACTGGGTCCCCTGCTTTTCAACATCTTCATAAATGATCTAGAGCTAGGAGTAAAAAGCAAGGTAGCCAAATTTGCTGACGACACTAAATTATACAGGGTAGTGAAAACTGTGAGAGATTGTGAGGAGCTCCAGAGGGATCTCTCGACACTGGGGGAGTGGGCAAAACAGTGGCAAATGAGTTTCAACATTAGTAAGTGCAGAGTGATGCATGTTGGGGCAAAGAACCCCAATTACATTTATAAACTGATGGGGTCTGAACTCTCTGCGACAAACCAGGAAAGAGACCTTGGTGTCCTGGTGGACAACTCAATGAAGGTGTCAACCCAGTGTGCCTCAGCAGTGAAAAAAGCAAACTCAATGCTAGGGATCATTAGGAAGGGTTTAGAAAATAATTCAGCAAGTGTCATTTTGCCTCTTTATAAATCTATGGTGAGGCCCCATCTGGAATACTGTGTACAGTTCTGGTCGCCATGCCTCCAGAAGGATATTATGGAGTTGGAGAAAGTACAGAGGAGGGCAACCAGAATGATTAGGGGACTGGAACACCTTCCTTACCATCTGAGGCTGCAACGGTTGGGCCTTTTCACTCTTGAACGACGGCGTCTAAGAGGTGACCTGATTGAAGTTTATAAAATCATACACGGTGTGGACAAAATAGATAAGGAAAAACTGTTTTCCCTATCGCACAACACTAGAACTAGGGGACACTCCATGAAACTTTTGGGTACTAGTTCTCAAACAAATAAGAGAAAGTACTTTTTCACCCAGAGGATTACTGGTCTATGGAACTCCCTGCCAGAAGAAGTGGTGACAGCTGTCAGTCTTGACAGCTTTAAGAAAGGATTAGACAAGTTCATGGAGGACAAGTGTATCAATGGCTATAATTATGGCTACCTAAGGACAACCTCCGGGTTGGAGAGATAGGCAGGATATCTCTCAATGCCATTTCCAGGGAATCCTAAGCAGGTGAAGGCATCTCCTTGGGAATACCCTGAAGGAAATGGTGAGCCACTGTGTGTGACAGAATGCTGGACTGGATGGGCTGTGGCCTGTTCCAGCAAGGCTGTTCTTATGTTCTTATGTTCTTATGTTCTTATGTTCTTGACCCCAGGAGTATGAAAAAAATTAAATTCTCCTGACTCCGGGAGTGTGACAAAATGTGATTTTCTTGACCCCGGGAGTCTGAAAAAAAAACCCAATTTTCCTGAACCCGGGAGTGTGAAAAATGTGATTTTCCTAACACCGGGAATGTGAAAAAATTTGGATTTTTCTGACCCCGGGAGTATGAAAAATACAATTTTCCTGACCCCGGGATCCTGAAAAATGTGATTTTCCTGACCCCGGGAGTATGAAAAAAATCCTATTTTCCTGAGCCTGGGAGTGTGAAAAAAATCAGAATCTCCTGACCCCGGGAGTTTAAAAAAATCTGATTTTCCTGACGCCGGGAGTGTGAAAAAAATCTGATTTTCCTGAGCATTGGAGTGTGAAAAAAATCCAATATTCCTGACCCTGGGAGTTTAAAAAAATCTAATTTTCCTGACCCCGGGAGTGTGAAAATATCCGATTTTCCTGACCCCGGGAGTATGAAAATATCCAATTTTCCTGACCCCGGGAGTGTGAAAAATGTGATTTTCCTAACACCGGGAATGTGAAAAAAATTGGAATTTCCTGACCCCGGGAGTGTGAAAAAATGTGATTTTCTTGACCCCGGGAGTGTGAAAAAATCCAATTTTCCTGACTCCGGGAGTGTGAAAAAATGTGATTTTCTTGACCCCGGGAGTGTGAAAAAATCCGATTTTCCTGAAACCCGGGAGTGTGAAAAAAACCCAATTTTCCTGACCCCGGGAGTGTGAAAAATGTGATTTTCCTAACACCGGGAATGTGAAAACATTTGGAATTTCCTCACCCCGGGAGTATGAAAAATGCGATTTTCCTGACCCCGGGATCCTGAAAAATGTGATTTTCCTGACCCCGGGAGTATGAAAAAAATCCTATTTTCCGGAGCCCGGGAGTGTGAAAAAAATCAGAATCTCCTGACCCCGGGAGTTTAAAAAAATCTGATTTTCCTGACCCCGGGAGTGTGAAAATATCTGATTTTCCTGAGCCCGGGAGTGTGAAAAAAATCAGAATTTCCTGACCCCGGGAGTGTGAAAAATATCCAATTTTCCTGACCCCGGGAGTGTGAAAAAAATCCAATTCTCCTGACCCCGGGAGTGTGAAAAAATGTGATTTTCTTGACCCCGGGAGTGTGAAAAAAATCAAAATCTCCTGACCAAGGAGTGTGAAAAAATGTGATTTTCTTGACCCCGGGAGTGTGAAAAAAACCCAATTTTCCTGACCCCGGGAGTGTGAAAAATGTGATTTTCCTAACACCAGGAATGTGAAAAAAAACCCAATTTTCCTGACCCCGGGAGTGTGAAAAATGTGATTTTCCTAACACCGGGAGTGTGAAAAAAATCAGAATTTCCTGACCCAGGGAGTGTGAAAAAATGTGATTTTCTTGACCCCGGGAGTGTGAAAAAAATCAGAATCTCCTGACCCCGGGAGTGTGAAAAAAATTAAATTCTCCTGACCCCGGGAGTGTGAAAAAATCCAATTTTCCTGACCCCGGGAATGTGGAAAATGTGATTTTCCTAACACCGGGAGTGTGAAAAAAATCAGAATTTCCTGACCCCGGGAGTGTGAAAAAATGTGATTTTCTTGACTCCGGGAGTGTGAAAAAAATCAGAATCTCCTGACCCCGGGAGTGTGAAAAAATGTGATTTTCTTGACCCCGGGAGTGTGAAAAAAACCCAATTTTCCTGACCCCGGGAGTTTAAAAAAATCTGATTTTCCTGACCCCGGGAGTGTGAAAATATCTGATTTTCCTGACCCCGGGAGAGTGAAAAAAATCTGATTTTCCTGACCCCGGGAGTGTGAAAATATCCGATTTTCCTGACCCCCAGAGTGTGAAAAAAATCAGATTTTCCTAACCCCGGGAGTGTGAAAAAATGTGATTTTCTTGACCCCGGGAGTGTGAAAAAAATTAAATTCTCCTGACACCGGGAGTGTGAAAAAATCAAAATTTCCTGACCCCGGGACTGTGAAAAATGTGATTTTCCTAACACCGGGAGTATGAAAAAAATGCGATTATCTTGACCCCTGCAGTATGAAAAAAATCTGATTTCCTTGACCCCGGGAGTGTGAAAAAAATCCAATTTCTTGACCCCAGGAGTATGAAAAATGCGATTTTCCTGACCCCGGGAGTGTGAAAAAAATCAGAATTTCCTGACCCCGGGAGTATGAAAAAAATCCTATTTTCCTGAGCCCGGGAGTGTGAAAATAATCAGAATCTCCTGACCCCGGGAGTTTAAAAAAATCTGATTTTCCTGACCCCAGGAGTGTGAAAATATCTGATTTTCCTGTCACCGGGAGTTTGAAAAAAATCTGAATTTCCTGACCCCGGGAGTGTGAAAATATCTGATTTTCTTGACCCCGGGAGTGTGATAAAAATTAAATTTTCCTGACCACGGGAGTGTGAAAAAATCCATTTTTCCTGACCCCGGGAGTGTGAAAAATGTGATTTTCCTAACACCGGGAGTGTGAAAAAAATCAGAATTTCCTGACCCCGGGAGTGTGAAAAAATGTGATTTTCTTGACCCCGGGAGTGTGAAAAAACCCCAATTTTCCTGACCCCGGGTGTGTGAAAAAAATCCAATTTTCCTGACCCTGGGAGTGTGAAAAAAATGTGATTTTCTTGACACTGGGTTGTGAAAAAAATCAGAATCTCCTGACCCCGGGAGTGTGAAAAAATATGATTTTCTTGACACCGGGAGTGTGAAAAAATATGATTTTCTTGACCCTGGGAGTGTGGAAAAAAACAACCCAATTTTCCTGACCCCGGGAGTGTGAAAAAATCCAATTTTCCTGACCCAGGTAGTGTGAAAAAATGTGACTTTCTTGACCCCGGGAGTGTGAAATAATGTGATTTTCTTGACCCCGGGAGTGTGAAAAAAACCCAATTTTACTGACCCCGGGAGTGTGAAAAATGTGATTTTCCTAAAATCGGGAATGTGAAAAAATTTGGATTTTCCTGAACCCGGGAGTATGAAAAATATGATTTTCCTGACCCCGGGAGTCTGAAAAATGTGATTTTCCTGACCCCAGGAGTATGAAAAAAATCCTATTTTCCTGAGCCCGGGAGTGTGAAAAAAATCAGAATCTCCTGACCCTGGGAGTTTTAAAAAATCTGATTTTCCTGACCCCGGGAGTGTGAAAATATCTGATTTTCCTGACCCCGGGAGTGTGAAAAAAATCAGAATTTCCTGACCCCGGGAGTATGAAAAATATGATTTTCCTGACCCCGGGAGTCTGAAAAATGTGATTTTCCTGACCCCAGGAGTATGAAAAAAATCCTATTTTCCTGAGCCCGGGAGTGTGAAAAAAATCAGAATCTCCTGACCCCGGGAGTTTTAAAAAATCTGATTTTCCTGACCCCAGGAGTGTGAAAATATCTGATTTTCCTGACCCCGGGAGTGTGAAAAAAATCAGAATTTCCTGACCCCGGGAGTGTGAAAAATATCCAATTTTCCTGACCCCGGGAGTGTGAAAAAAATTAAATTCTCCTGACCCCGGGAGTGTGAAAAAATCCAATTTTCCTGACCCCGGGTGTGTGAAAAATGTGATTTTCCTAACACCGGGAATGTGAAAAAATTTAGATTTTCCTGACCCCGGGAGTATGAAAAATATGATTTTCCTGACCCCGGGAGTCTGAAAAATGCAATTTTCCTGACCCTCGGAGTATAAAAAAAAGTCCTAATTTCATGACCCCGGGAGTGTGAAAAAAATCAGAATCTCCTGACCCCTGGAGTTTAAAAAAATCCAATTTTCCTGACCCCGGGTGGGTGAAAAATGTGATTTTCCTAACACCGGGAGTGTGAAAAAAATCAGAATTTCCTGACCCCGGGAGTGTGAAAAAATGTGATTTTCTTGACCCCGGGAGTGTGAAAAAAACCAAATTTTCCTGACCCCGGGAGTGTGAAAAATATCCAATTTTCCTGACCCCGGGAGTGTGAAAAATATCCCATTTTCCTGACCCCGGGAGTTTAAAAAAATCTGATTTTCCTGACCCCGGGTGTGTAAAAATATATCCGATTTTCCTGACCCCGGGAGTATGAAAATATCCAATTTTCCTGACCCCGGGAGTGTGAAAAATGTGATTTTCCTAACACCGGGAATGTGAAAAAATTTGGAATTTCCTGACCCCGGGAGTATGAAAAATGCGATTTTCCTGAACTCGGGAGTCTGAAAAATGCGATTTTCCTGACCCCGGGAGTATGAAAATATCCAATTTTCCTGACCCTGGGAGTGTGAAAAAAATCCAATTTTCCTGACCCTGGGAGTATGAAAAAAATCTGATTTTCCTGACCCCGGGAGTGTGAAAAAAATCAGATTTTCCTGACCCCGGGAGTGTGAAAAATATCCAATTTTCCTGACCCCGGGAGTGTGAAAAAAATCCAATTTTCCTGACCCCGGGAGTTTAAAAAAATCTGATTTTCCTGACCCCGGGAGTGTGAAAATATCCGATTTTCCTGACCCCGGGAGTATGAAAATATCCAATTTTCCTGACCCCGGGAGTGTGAAAAATGTGATTTTCCTAAAACCGGGAATGTGAAAAAATTTGGAATTTCCTGACCCCGGGATTATGAAAAATGCGATTTTCCTGACCACGGGAGTCTGAAAAATGCGATTTTCCTGACCCCGGGAGTATGAAAATATCCAATTTTCCTGACCCTGGGAGTATGAAAAAAATCTGATTTTCCTGACCCAGGGAGTGTGAAAAAAATTAAATTCTCCTGACCCCGGGAGTGTGAAAAAAATCCAATTTTCCTGACCCCGGGTGGGTGAAAAATGTGATTTTCCTAACACCGGGAGTGTGAAAAAATCAAAATTTCCTGACCCCGGGAGTGTGAAAAAATGTGATTTTCTTGACACCGGGAGTGTGAAAAAAATCAGAATCTCCTGACCCCGGGAGTGTGAAAAAATGTGATTTTCTTGACCCCAGAGTGTGAAAAAAACCCAATTTTCCTGACCCCGGGAGTGTGAAAAATGTGATTTTCCTAAAACCGGGAATGTGAAAAAATTTGGATTTTCCTGACCCCGGGAGTATGAAAAATACGATTTTCCTGACCCCGGGTGTGTGAAAAATGTGATTTTCCTAACACCGGGAATGTGAAAAAATTTAGATTTTCCTGACTCCGGGAGTATGAAAAATACGATTTTCCTGACCCCGGGAGTCTGAAAAATGCAATTTTCCTGACCCTCGGAGTATAAAAAAAATCCTATTTTCCTGACCCCGGGAGTGTGAAAAAATGTGATTTTCTTGACCCCGGGAGTGTGAAAAAAACCCAATTTTCCTGACCCTGGGAGTGTGAAAAATATCCAATTTTCCTGACCCGGGGAGTATGAAAAATATCCCATTTTCCTGACCCCGGGAGTTTAAAACAATCTGATTTTCCTGACCCCGGGAGTGTGAAAATATCCGATTTTCCTGACCCCGGGAGTATGAAAATATCCAATTTTCCTGACCCCGGGAGTGTGAAAAATGTGATTTTCCTAACACCGGGAATGTGAAAAAATTTGGAATTTCCTGACCCCGGGAGTATGAAAAATGCGATTTTCCTGACCTCGGGAATCTGAAAAATGCGATTTTCCTGACCCCGGGAGTTTGAAAATATCCAATTATCCTGACCCCGGGAGTGTGAAAAAAACCCAATTTTCCTGACCCTGGGAGTATGAAAAAAAATCTGATTTTCCTGACCCCGGGAGTGTGAAAAAAATCAGATTTTCCTGACCCCGGGAGTGTGAAAAATATCCAATTTTCCTGACCCCGGGAGTGAGAAAAAAATCCAATTTTCCTGACCCCGGGAGTTTAAAAAAATCCGATTTTCCTGACCCCGGGAGTGTGAAAATATCCGATTTTCCTGACCCCGGGAGTATGAAAATATCCTATTTTCCTGACCCCGGGAGTGTGAAAAATGTGATTTTCCGAAAACCGGGAATGTGAAAAAATTTGTAATTTCCTGACCCCGGGAGTATGAAAAATGCGATTTTCCTGACCACGGGAGTCTGAAAAATGCGATTTTCCTGACCCAGGGAGTATGAAAAAAATCTGATTTTCCTGACCCAGGGAGTGTGAAAAATATCAGAATTTCCTGACCCCGGGAGTGTGAAAAAATGTGATTTTCTTGACCCCGGGAGTGTGAAAAAAATTAAATTCTCCTGACCCCGGGAGTGTGAAAAAAATCCAATTTTCCTGACCCCGGGTGGGCGAAAAATGTGATTTTCCTAACACCGGGAGTGTGAAAAAATCAGAATTTCCTGACCCCGGGAGTGTGAAAAAATGTGATTTTCTTGACCCCGGGAGTGTGAAAAAAATCAGAATCTCCTGACCCCGGGAGTGTGAAAAAATGTGATTTTCTTGACCCCGGGAGTGTGAAAAAAAACCCAATTTTCCTGACCCCAGGAGTGTGAAAAATGTGATTTTCCTAAAACCGGGAATGTGAAAAAATTTGGATTTTCCTGACCCCGGGAGTATGAAAAATACGATTTTCCTGACCCCGGGAGTCTGAAAAATGTGATTTTCCTGACCCCGGGAGTATGAAAAAAATCCTATTTTCCTGAGCCCGGGAGTGTGAAAAAAATCAGAATCTCCTGACCCCGGGAGTTTAAAAAAATCTGATTTTCCTGACCCCGGGAGTGTGAAAATATCTGATTTTCCTGACCCCTGGAGTGTGAAAAAAATCAGAATTTCCTGACCCCGGGAGTGTGAAAAATATCCAATTTTCCTGACCGCGGGAGTGTGAAAAATATTCAATTTTCCTGACCCCGGTAGTTTAAAAAAATCTGATGTTCCTGACCCCAGGAGTGTGAAAATATCCGATTTTCCTGACCCCAGGAGTATGAAAATATCCAATTTTTCTGACCCCGGGAGTGTGAAAAATGTGATTTTCCTGACCCCGGGAGTATGAAAATATCCAATTTTTCTGACCCCGGGAGTGTGAAAAAAATCCAATTTTCCTGACCCTGGGAGTATGAAAAAAATCTGATTTTCCTGACCCCAAGAGTGTTAAAATATCTGATTTTCCTGACCCTGGGAGTGTGAAAAATATCAGAATTTCCTGACCCCGGGAGTGTGAAAAAATGTGATTTTCTTGACCCCGGGAGTGTGAAAAAAACCCAATTTTCCTGACCCCGGGAGTGTGAAAAATGTGATTATCCTAACACCGGGAATGTGAAAAAAATCCTATTTTCCTGACCCCGGGAGTTTAAAAAAATCTGATTTTCCTGACCCCGGGAGTGTGAAAATATCTGATTTTCCTGACCCCGGGAGTGTGAAAAAAATCAGAATTTCCTGACCCCGGGAGTGTGAAAAATATCCAATTTTCCTGACCCCGGGAGTGTGAAATCCAATTTTCCTGACCCCGGGAGTTTAAAGAAATCTGATTTTCCTGACCCCGGGAGTGTGAAAATATCCGATTTTCCTGACCCCGGGAGTGTGAAAAAATCAGAATCTCCTGACCCCGGGAGTGTGAAAAAATGTGATTTTCTTGACCCCGGGAGTGTGAAAAAATCAGAATCTCCTGACCCCGGGAGTTTAAAAAAGTCTGATTTTCCTGACCCCGGGAGTGTGAAAATATCTGATTTTCCTGACCCCGGGAGTGTGAAAAAAATCAGAATTTCCTGACCCCGGGAGTGTGAAAAATATCAAATTTTCCTGACCCCGGGAGTGTGAAAAATATTCAATTTTCCTGACCCCGGGAGTTTAAAAAAATCTTATTTTCCTGACCCCGCGAGTGTGAAAATATCCAATTTTCCTGACCCCGGGAATATGAAAATATCCAATTTTCCTGACCCCGGGAGTGTGAAAAATGTGCTTTTCCTAACACAAGGAATGTGAAAAAATTTGGAATTTCCTGACCCCGGGAGTATGAAAAATGTGATTTTCCTGACCCCGGGAGTCTGAAAAATGCGATTTTCCTGACCCCGGGATTATGAAAATATCCAATTTTCCTGACTCCGGGAGTGTGCAAAAATCCAATTTTCCTGACCCTGGGAGTATGAAAAAAATCTGATTTTCCTGACCCCGGGATTGTGAAAATATCTGATTTTCCTGACCCCGGGAGTGTGAAAAATATCAGAATTTCCTGACCCTGGGAGTGTGAAAAAAATGTAATTTTCTTGACCCCGGGAGTGTGAAAAAAAATAAATTCTCCTGACCCCAGGAGTGTGAAAAAAACCAATTTTCCTGAACGCGGGTGTGTGAAAAAAATCAGAATCTCCTAACCCCGGGTGTGAAAAAATGTGATTTTATTGACCCCGGGAGTGTGAAAAAAACCCAATTTTCCTGACCCCGGGAGTGTGAAAAATGTGATTTTCCTAACACCGGGAATGTGAAAAAATTTGGATTTTCCTGACCCCGGGAGTATGAAAATATCCTATTTTCCTGACCCCGGGAGTGTGAAAAAATGTGATTTTCTTGACCCCGGGAGTGTGAAAAAAACCCAATTTTCCTGACCCTGGGAGTGTGAAAAATATCCAATTTTCCTGACCCGGGGAGTATGAAAAATATCCCATTTTCCTGACCCCGGGAGTTTAAAACAATCTGATTTTCCTGACCCCGGGAGTGTGAAAATATCCGATTTTCCTGACCCCGGGAGTATGAAAATATCCAATTTTCCTGACCCCGGGAGTGTGAAAAATGTGATTTTCCTAACACCGGGAATGTGAAAAAATTTGGAATTTCCTGACCCCGGGAGTATGAAAAATGCGATTTTCCTGACCTCGGGAATCTGAAAAATGCGATTTTCCTGACCCCGGGAGTTTGAAAATATCCAATTATCCTGACCCCGGGAGTGTGAAAAAAACCCAATTTTCCTGACCCTGGGAGTATGAAAAAAAATCTGATTTTCCTGACCCCGGGAGTGTGAAAAAAATCAGATTTTCCTGACCCCGGGAGTGTGAAAAATATCCAATTTTCCTGACCCCGGGAGTGAGAAAAAAATCCAATTTTCCTGACCCCGGGAGTTTAAAAAAATCCGATTTTCCTGACCCCGGGAGTGTGAAAATATCCGATTTTCCTGACCCCGGGAGTATGAAAATATCCTATTTTCCTGACCCCGGGAGTGTGAAAAATGTGATTTTCCGAAAACCGGGAATGTGAAAAAATTTGTAATTTCCTGACCCCGGGAGTATGAAAAATGCGATTTTCCTGACCACGGGAGTCTGAAAAATGCGATTTTCCTGACCCAGGGAGTATGAAAAAAATCTGATTTTCCTGACCCAGGGAGTGTGAAAAATATCAGAATTTCCTGACCCCGGGAGTGTGAAAAAATGTGATTTTCTTGACCCCGGGAGTGTGAAAAAAATTAAATTCTCCTGACCCCGGGAGTGTGAAAAAAATCCAATTTTCCTGACCCCGGGTGGGCGAAAAATGTGATTTTCCTAACACCGGGAGTGTGAAAAAATCAGAATTTCCTGACCCCGGGAGTGTGAAAAAATGTGATTTTCTTGACCCCGGGAGTGTGAAAAAAATCAGAATCTCCTGACCCCGGGAGTGTGAAAAAATGTGATTTTCTTGACCCCGGGAGTGTGAAAAAAAACCCAATTTTCCTGACCCCAGGAGTGTGAAAAATGTGATTTTCCTAAAACCGGGAATGTGAAAAAATTTGGATTTTCCTGACCCCGGGAGTATGAAAAATACGATTTTCCTGACCCCGGGAGTCTGAAAAATGTGATTTTCCTGACCCCGGGAGTATGAAAAAAATCCTATTTTCCTGAGCCCGGGAGTGTGAAAAAAATCAGAATCTCCTGACCCCGGGAGTTTAAAAAAATCTGATTTTCCTGACCCCGGGAGTGTGAAAATATCTGATTTTCCTGACCCCTGGAGTGTGAAAAAAATCAGAATTTCCTGACCCCGGGAGTGTGAAAAATATCCAATTTTCCTGACCGCGGGAGTGTGAAAAATATTCAATTTTCCTGACCCCGGTAGTTTAAAAAAATCTGATGTTCCTGACCCCAGGAGTGTGAAAATATCCGATTTTCCTGACCCCAGGAGTATGAAAATATCCAATTTTTCTGACCCCGGGAGTGTGAAAAATGTGATTTTCCTGACCCCGGGAGTATGAAAATATCCAATTTTTCTGACCCCGGGAGTGTGAAAAAAATCCAATTTTCCTGACCCTGGGAGTATGAAAAAAATCTGATTTTCCTGACCCCAAGAGTGTTAAAATATCTGATTTTCCTGACCCTGGGAGTGTGAAAAATATCAGAATTTCCTGACCCCGGGAGTGTGAAAAAATGTGATTTTCTTGACCCCGGGAGTGTGAAAAAAACCCAATTTTCCTGACCCCGGGAGTGTGAAAAATGTGATTATCCTAACACCGGGAATGTGAAAAAAATCCTATTTTCCTGACCCCGGGAGTTTAAAAAAATCTGATTTTCCTGACCCCGGGAGTGTGAAAATATCTGATTTTCCTGACCTCGGGAGTGTGAAAAAAATCAGAATTTCCTGACCCCGGGAGTGTGAAAAATATCCAATTTTCCTGACCCCGGGAGTGTGAAATCCAATTTTCCTGACCCCGGGAGTTTAAAGAAATCTGATTTTCCTGACCCCGGGAGTGTGAAAATATCCGATTTTCCTGACCCCGGGAGTGTGAAAAAATCAGAATCTCCTGACCCCGGGAGTGTGAAAAAATGTGATTTTCTTGACCCCGGGAGTGTGAAAAAATCAGAATCTCCTGACCCCGGGAGTTTAAAAAAGTCTGATTTTCCTGACCCCGGGAGTGTGAAAATATCTGATTTTCCTGACCCCGGGAGTGTGAAAAAAATCAGAATTTCCTGACCCCGGGAGTGTGAAAAATATCAAATTTTCCTGACCCCGGGAGTGTGAAAAATATTCAATTTTCCTGACCCCGGGAGTTTAAAAAAATCTTATTTTCCTGACCCCGCGAGTGTGAAAATATCCAATTTTCCTGACCCCGGGAATATGAAAATATCCAATTTTCCTGACCCCGGGAGTATGAAAAATGTGATTTTCCTGACCCCGGGAGTCTGAAAAATGCGATTTTCCTGACCCCGGGATTATGAAAATATCCAATTTTCCTGACTCCGGGAGTGTGCAAAAATCCAATTTTCCTGACCCTGGGAGTATGAAAAAAATCTGATTTTCCTGACCCCGGGATTGTGAAAATATCTGATTTTCCTGACCCCGGGAGTGTGAAAAATATCAGAATTTCCTGACCCTGGGAGTGTGAAAAAAATGTAATTTTCTTGACCCCGGGAGTGTGAAAAAAAATAAATTCTCCTGACCCCAGGAGTGTGAAAAAAACCAATTTTCCTGAACGCGGGTGTGTGAAAAAAATCAGAATCTCCTAACCCCGGGTGTGAAAAAATGTGATTTTATTGACCCCGGGAGTGTGAAAAAAACCCAATTTTCCTGACCCCGGGAGTGTGAAAAATGTGATTTTCCTAACACCGGGAATGTGAAAAAATTTGGATTTTCCTGACCCCGGGAGTATGAAAAATACGATTTTCCTGACCCCGGGAGTATGAAAAATGTGATTTTCCTGACCCCGGGAGTATGAAAAAAATCCTATTTTCCGGACCCCGGGAGTTTAAAAAAATCTGATTCTCCTGACCCCGGGAGTGTTAAAATATCTGATTTTCCTGACCCCGGGAGTGTGAAAAAAATCAGAATTTCCTGACCCCGGGAGTGTGAAAAATATCCAATTTTCCTGACCCCGGGAGTATGAAAAAAATCCAATTTTCCTGACCCCGGGAGTTTAAAAAAATCTGATTTTCGTGACCCCGGGAGTGTGAAAATATCCGATTTTCCTGACCCCAGGAGTGTGAAAATATCCAATTTTCCTGACCCCGGGAGTGTGAAAAATGTGATTTTCCTAACACCGGGAGTGTGAAAAAATTTGGATTTTCCTGACCCCGGGAGTATGAAAATATCCAATTTTCCTGACCCCGGGAGTGTGAAAAATGTGCTTTTCCTAACACCGGGAATGTGAAAAAATTTGGAATTTCCTGACCCCGGGAGTATGAAAAATGCGATTTTCCTGACCCCGGGAGTCTGAAAAATGCGATTTTCCTGACCCCGGGATTATGAAAATATCCAATTTTTCTGACCCCGGGAGTGTGAAAAAAATCTGATTTTCCTGACCCTGGGAGTATGAAAAAAATCTGATTTTCCTGACCACGGGAGTGTGAAAATATCTGATTTTCCTGACCCCGGGAGTGTGAAAGATATCAGAATTTCCTGACCCCGGGAGTGTGAAAAATGTGATTTTCGTTAACACCGGGAGTGTGAAAAAAATCAGAATTTCCTGACCCCGGGAGCGTGAAAAAATGTGATTTTCTTGATCCCGGGAGTGTGAAAAAAATCAGAATCTCCTGACCCCGGGAGTGTGAAAAAATGTGATTTTCTTGACCCCGG
Source organism: Bradypodion ventrale (assembly GCA_035047345.1). NCBI lineage: Eukaryota > Metazoa > Chordata > Lepidosauria > Squamata > Chamaeleonidae > Bradypodion > Bradypodion ventrale. Next base: position 132,665,463 of record JAWDJE010000004.1, on the reverse strand, counting down.
GAGTGTGAAAAAAACCCAATTTTCCTGACCCCGGGAGTGTGAAAAATGTGATTTTCCTAAAACCGGGAATGTGAAAAAATTTGGATTTTCCTGACCCCGGGAGTATGAAAAATGCGATTTTCCTAACACCGGGAGTCTGAAAATGTGATTTTCCTGACCCCGGGAGTATGAAAAAAATCCTATTTTCCTGAGCCCGGGAGTGTGAAAAAAATCAGAATCTCTGGACCCCGGGAGTTTAAAAAAATCTGATTCTCCTGACCCCGGGAGTGTGAAAAAAATCCAATTTTCCTGACCCCGGGAGTTTAAAAAAATCTGATTTTCCTGACCCCGGGAGTGTGAAAATATCCGATTTTCCTGACCCCGGGAGTATGAAAATATCCAATTTTCCTGACCCCGGGAGTGTGAACAATGTGCTTTTCCTAACACAGGGAATGTGAAAAAATTGGGAATTTCCTGACTCCGGGAGTATGAAAAATGCGATTTTCCTGACCCCGGGAGTCTGAAAAATGTGATTTTCCTGACCCCGGGAGTATGAAAAAAATCCTATTTTCCTGAGCCCGGGAGTGTGAAAAAAATCAGAATCTCTGGACCCCGGGAGTTTAAAAAAAATCTGATTCTCCTGACCCCGGGAGTGTGAAAAAAAATCAGAATTTCCTGACCCCGGGAGTGTGAAAAATATCCAATTTTCCTGACCCCGGGAGTGTGAAAAAAATCCAATTTTCCTGACCATGGGAGTATGAAAAAAAAATCTGATTTTCCTGACCACGGGAGTGTGAAAAATATCAGAATTTCCTGACCCCGGGAGTCTGAAAAAATGTGATTTTCTTGACCCCGGGAGTGTGAAAAAAATTAAATTCTCCTGACCCCGGGAGTGTGAAAAAATTCAATTTTCCTGACCCCGGGCGTGTGAAAAATGTAATTTTCCTAACACTGGGCGTGTGAAAAAAATCAGAATTTCCTGACCCCGGGAGTGTGAAAAAATGTGATTTTCTTGACCCCGGGAGTGTGAAAAAAATCAGAATCTCCTGACCCCGGGAGTGTGAAAAAATGTGATTTTCTTGACCCCGGGAGTGTGAAAAAAAGCAGAATCTCCTGACCCCGGGAGTGTGAAAAAATGTGATTTTCTTGACCCCGGGAGTGTGAAAAAAAACCAATTTTCCTGACCCCGGGAGTGTGAAAAATGTGATTTTCCTAAAACCGGGAATGTGAAAAAATTTGGATTTTCCTGACCCCGGGAGTATGAAAAATACGATTTTCCTGACCCCGGGAGTCTGAAAAATGTGATTTTCCTGACCCCGGGAGTATGAAAAAAATCCTATTTTCCTGAGCCCGAGAGTGTAAAAAAAATCAGAATCTCCTGACACCAGGAGTTTAAAAAAGTCTGATTTTCCTGACCCCGGGAGTGTGAAAATATCTGATTTTCCTGACCCCGGGAGTGTGAAAAAAATCCAATTTTCCTGACCCCGGGAGTTTAAAAAAAATCTGATTTTCCTGACCCCGGGAGTGTGAAAATATCTGATTTTCCTGACCCCGGGAGTATGAAAATATCAAATTTTCCTGACCCCGGGAGTGTGAAAAATGTGCTTTTCCTAACACCGGGAATGTGAAAAAATTTGGAATTTCCTGACCCCGGGAGTATGAAAAATGCGATTTTCCTGACCCCGGGAGTCTGAAAAATGCGATTTTCCTGACCCCTGGAATATGAAAATATCCAATTTTTCTGACACCGGGAGTATGAAAAAAAATCTGATTTTCCTGACCACGGGAGTGTGAAAATATCTGATTTTCCTGACCCCGGGAGTGTGAAAAATATCACAATTTCCTGACCCCGGGAGTCTGAAAAAATGTGTTTTTCTTGACCCCGGGAGTGTGAAAAAAATTAAATTTTCCTGACCCCGGGTGTGTGAAAAATGTAATTTTCCTAACACTAGGCGTGTGAAAAAAATCCTATTTTCCTGACCCCGGGAGTTTAAAAAAATCTGATTCTCCTGACCCCGGGAGTGTGAAAATATCTGATTTTCCTGACCCCGGGAGTGTGAAAAAAATCAGAATTTCCTGACCCCAGGAGTGTGAAAAATATCCAATTTTCCTGACCCCGGGAGTGTGAAAAAAATCCAATTTTCCTGACCCCGGGAGTTTAAAAAAATCTGATTTTCCTGACCCCGGGAGTGTGAAAATATCCGATTTTCCTGACCCCGGGAGTGTGAAAATATCCAATTTTCCTGACCCCGGGAGTATGAAAATATCCAATTTTCCTGACCCCGGGAGTGTGAAAAATGTGCTTTTCCTAACACCGGGAATGTGAAAAAATTTGAAATTTCCTGACCCCGGGAGTATGAAAAATGCGATTTTCCTGACCCCGGGAGTCTGAAAAATGCGATTTTCCTGACCCCGGGAGTATGAAAATATCCAATTTTCCTGACCCCGGGAGTGTGCAAAAATCCAATTTTCCTGACCCTGGGAGTATGAAAAATGTGATTTTCCTGACCCCGGGAGTATGAAAAAAATCCTATTTTCCTGACCCCATGAGTTTAAAAAAATCTGAATCTCCTGACCCCGGGAGTGTGAAAATATCTGATTTTCCTGACCCCGGGAGTGTGAAAAAAATCAGAATTTCCTGACCCCGGGAGTGTGAAAAATATCCAATTTTCCTGACCCCGGGAGTGTGAAAAAAATCCAATTTTCCTGACCCCGGGAGTTTAAAAAAATCTCATTTTCCTGACCCCGGGAGTGTGAAAATATCCGATTTTCCTGACCCCGGGAGTGTGAAAATATCCAATTTTCCTGACCCCAGGAGTATGAAAATATCCAATTTTCCTGACCCCGGGAGTGTGAAAAATGTGCTTTTCCTAACACCGGGAATGTGAAAAAATTTGGAATTTCCTGACCCCGGGAGTATGAAAAATGTGATTTTCCTGACCCCGGGAGTATGAAAAAAATCCTATTTTCCTGAGCCCGGGAGTGTGAAAAAAATCAGAATCTCTGGACCCCGGGAGTTTAAAAAAATCTGATTCTCCTGACCCCGGGAGTGTGAAAAAAATCCAATTTTCCTGACCCCGGGAGTTTAAAAAAATCTGATTTTCCTGACCCCGGGAGTGTGAAAATATCCGATTTTCCTGACCCCGGGAGTATGAAAATATCCAATTTTCCTGACCCCGGGAGTGTGAACAATGTGCTTTTCCTAACACAGGGAATGTGAAAAAATTGGGAATTTCCTGACCCCGGGAGTATGAAAAATGCGATTTTCCTGACCCCGGGAGTCTGAAAAATGTGATTTTCCTGACCCCGGGAGTATGAAAAAAATCCTATTTTCCTGAGCCCGGGAGTGTGAAAAAAATCAGAATCTCTGGACCCCGGGAGTTTAAAAAAAATCTGATTCTCCTGACCCCGGGAGTGTGAAAAAAAATCAGAATTTCCTGACCCCGGGAGTGTGAAAAATATCCAATTTTCCTGACCCCGGGAGTGTGAAAAAAATCCAATTTTCCTGACCATGGGAGTATGAAAAAAAAATCTGATTTTCCTGACCACGGGTGTGTGAAAAATATCAGAATTTCCTGACCCCGGGAGTCTGAAAAAATGTGATTTTCTTGACCCCGGGAGTGTGAAAAAAATTAAATTCTCCTGACCCCGGGAGTGTGAAAAAATTCAATTTTCCTGACCCCGGGTGTGTGAAAAATGTAATTTTCCTAACACTGGGCGTGTGAAAAAAATCAGAATTTCCTGACCCCGGGAGTGTGAAAAAATGTGATTTTCTTGACCCCGGGAGTGTGAAAAAAATCAGAATCTCCTGACCCCGGGAGTGTGAAAAAATGTGATTTTCTTGACCCCGGGAGTGTGAAAAAAAGCAGAATCTCCTGACCCCGGGAGTGTGAAAAAATGTGATTTTCTTGACCCCGGGAGTGTGAAAAAAAACCAATTTTCCTGACCCCGGGAGTGTGAAAAATGTGATTTTCCTAAAACCGGGAATGTGAAAAAATTTGGATTTTCCTGACCCCGGGAGTATGAAAAATACGATTTTCCTGACCCCGGGAGTCTGAAAAATGTGATTTTCCTGACCCCGGGAGTATGAAAAAAATCCTATTTTCCTGAGCCCGAGAGTGTAAAAAAAATCAGAATCTCCTGACACCAGGAGTTTAAAAAAGTCTGATTTTCCTGACCCCGGGAGTGTGAAAATATCTGATTTTCCTGACCCCGGGAGTGTGAAAAAAATCCAATTTTCCTGACCCCGGGAGTTTAAAAAAAATCTGATTTTCCTGACCCCGGGAGTGTGAAAATATCTGATTTTCCTGACCCCGGGAGTATGAAAATATCAAATTTTCCTGACCCCGGGAGTGTGAAAAATGTGCTTTTCCTAACACCGGGAATGTGAAAAAATTTGGAATTTCCTGACCCCGGGAGTATGAAAAATGCGATTTTCCTGACCCCGGGAGTCTGAAAAATGCGATTTTCCTGACCCCTGGAATATGAAAATATCCAATTTTTCTGACACCGGGAGTATGAAAAAAAATCTGATTTTCCTGACCACGGGAGTGTGAAAATATCTGATTTTCCTGACCCCGGGAGTGTGAAAAATATCACAATTTCCTGACCCCGGGAGTCTGAAAAAATGTGTTTTTCTTGACCCCGGGAGTGTGAAAAAAATTAAATTCTCCTGACCCCGGGAGTGTGAAAAAATCCAATTTTCCTGACCCCGGGTGTGTGAAAAATGTAATTTTCCTAACACTGGGCGTGTGAAAAAAATCCTATTTTCCTGACCCCGGGAGTTTAAAAAAATCTGATTCTCCTGACCCCGGGAGTGTGAAAATATCTGATTTTCCTGACCCCGGGAGTGTGAAAAAAATCAGAATTTCCTGACCCCAGGAGTGTGAAAAATATCCAATTTTCCTGACCCCGGGAGTGTGAAAAAAATCCAATTTTCCTGACCCCGGGAGTTTAAAAAAATCTGATTTTCCTGACCCCGGGAGTGTGAAAATATCCGATTTTCCTGACCCCGGGAGTGTGAAAATATCCAATTTTCCTGACCCCGGGAGTATGAAAATATCCAATTTTCCTGACCCCGGGAGTGTGAAAAATGTGCTTTTCCTAACACCGGGAATGTGAAAAAATTTGAAATTTCCTGACCCCGGGAGTATGAAAAATGCGATTTTCCTGACCCCGGGAGTCTGAAAAATGCGATTTTCCTGACCCCGGGAGTATGAAAATATCCAATTTTCCTGACCCCGGGAGTGTGCAAAAATCCAATTTTCCTGACCCTGGGAGTATGAAAAATGTGATTTTCCTGACCCCGGGAGTATGAAAAAAATCCTATTTTCCTGACCCCAGGAGTTTAAAAAAATCTGATTCTCCTGACCCCGGGAGTGTGAAAATATCTGATTTTCCTGACCCCGGGAGTGTGAAAAAAATCAGAATTTCCTGACCCCGGGAGTGTGAAAAATATCCAATTTTCCTGACCCCGGGAGTGTGAAAAAAATCCAATTTTCCTGACCCCGGGAGTTTAAAAAAATCTGATTTTCCTGACCCCGGGAGTGTGAAAATATCCGATTTTCCTGACCCCGGGAGTGTGAAAATATCCAATTTTCCTGACCCCAGGAGTATGAAAATATCCAATTTTCATGACCCCGGGAGTGTGAAAAATGTGCTTTTCCTAACACCGGGAATGTGAAAAAATTTGGAATTTCCTGACCCCGGGAGTATGAAAAATGTGATTTTCCTGACCCCGGGAGTCTGAAAAATGCGATTTTCCTGACCCCGGGAGTATGAAAATATCCAATTTTCCTGACCCCGGGAGTGTGCAAAAATCCAATTTTCCTGACCCTGGGAGTATGAAAAAAATCTGATTTTCCTGACCCCGGGAGTGTGAAAATATCTGATTTTCCTGACCCCGGGAGTGTGAAAAATATCAGAATTTCCTGACCCCGGGAGTGTGAAAAAATGTAATTTTCTTGACCCCGGGAGTGTGAAAAAAATTAAATTCTCCTGACCCTAGGAGTGTGAAAAAATCCAATTTTCCTGACCCCGGGTGTGTGAAAAAAATCAGAATCTCCTGACCCCGGGTGTGAAAAAATGTGATTTTCTTGACCCCGGGAGTGTAAAAAAACCCCAATTTTCCTGACCCCGGGAGTGTGAAAAATGTGATTTTCCTAACACCGGGAATGTGAAAAAATTTGGATTTTCCTGACCCCGGGAGTATGAAAAATACGATTTTCCTGACCCCGGGAGTATGAAAAATGTGATTTTCCTGACCCCGGGAGTATGAAAAAAATCCTATTTTCCTGACCCCGGGAGTTTAAAAAAATCTGATTCTCCTGACCCCGGGAGTGTGAAAATATCTGATTTTCCTGACCCCGGGAGTGTGAAAAAAATCAGAATTTCCTGACCCCGGGAGTGTGAAAAATATCAAATTTTCCTGACCCCGGGAGTGTGAAAAAAATCCAATTTTCCTGACCCCGGGAGTTTAAAAAAATCTGATTTTCCTGACCCCGGGAGTGTGAAAATATCCGATTTTCCTGACCCCGGGAGTATGAAAATATCCAATTTTCCTGACCCCGGGAGTGTGAAAAATGTGCTTTTCCTAACACCGGGAATGTGAAAAAATTTGGAATTTCCTGACCCCGGGAGTATGAAAAATGCGATTTTCCTGACCCCGGGAGTCTGAAAAATGCGATTTTCCTGACCCCGGGATTATGAAAATATCCTATTTTTCTGACCCCGGGAGTGTGAAAAAAATCAAATTTTCCTGACCCTGGGAGTATGAAAAAAATCTGATTTTCCTGACCACGGGAGTGTGAAAATATCTGATTTTCCTGACCCCGGGAGTGTGAAAAATATCAGAATTTCCTGACCCTGGGAGTGTGAAAAATGTGATTTTCCTTAACACCGGGAGTGTGAAAAAAATCAGAATTTCCTGACACCGGGAGCGTGAAAAAATGTGATTTTCTTGATCCCGGGAGTGTGAAAAAAAATCAGAATCTCCTGACCCCGGGAGTGTGAAAAAATGTGATTTTCTTGACCCCGGGAGTGTGAAAAAAACCCAATTTTCCTGACCCCGGGAGTGTGAAAAATGTGATTTTCCTAAAACCGGGAATGTGAAAAAATTTGGATTTTCCTGACCCCGGGAGTATGAAAAATACGATTTTCCTAACACCGGGAGTCTGAAAAATGTGATTTTCCTGACCCCTGGAGTATGAAAAAAATCCTATTTTCCTGAGCCCGGGAGTGTGAAAAAAATCAGAATCTCTGGACCCCGGGAGTTTAAAAAAATCTGATTCTCCTGACCCCGGGAGTGTGAAAAAAATCCAATTTTCCTGACCCCGGGAGTTTAAAAAAATCTGATTTTCCTGACCCCGGGAGTGTGAAAATATCCGATTTTCCTGACCCCGGGAGTATGAAAATATCCAATTTTCCTGACCCCGGGAGTGTGAACAATGTGCTTTTCCTAACACAGGGAATGTGAAAAAATTGGGAATTTCCTGACCCCGGGAGTATGAAAAATGCGATTTTCCTGACCCCAGGAGTGTGAAAAATGTGATTTTCCTGACGCCGGGAGTATGAAAAAAATCCTATTTTCCTGAGCCCGGGAGTGTGAAAAAAATCAGAATCTCTGGACCCCGGGAGTTTTAAAAAAATCTGATTCTCCTGACCCCGGGAGTGTGAAAATATCTGATTTTCCTGACCCCGGGAGTGTGAAAAAAATCAGAATTTCCTGACCCCGGGAGTGTGAAAAATATCCAATTTTCCTGACCCCGGGAGTGTGAAAAAAATCCAATTTTCCTGACCATGGGAGTATGAAAAAAAATCTGATTTTCCTGACCACGGGAGTGTGAAAATATCTGATTTTCCTGACCCCGGGAGTGTGAAAAATATCAGAATTTCCTGACCCCGGGAGTCTGAAAAAATGTGATTTTCTTGACCCCGGGAGTGTGAAAAAAATTAAATTCTCCTGACCCCGGGAGTGTGAAAAAATTCAATTTTCCTGACCCCGGGTGTGTGAAAAATGTAATTTTCCTAACACTGGGCATGTGAAAAAAATCAGAATTTCCTGACCCCGGGAGTATGAAAATATCCAATTTTCCTGACCCCGGGAGTGTGAAAAATGTGATTTTCCTAACACCGGGAATGTGAAAAAATTTGGAATTTCCTGACCCCGGGAGTATGAAAAATGCGATTTTCCTGACCTCGGGAATCTGAATAATGCGATTTTCCTGACCCTGGGAGTTTGAAAATATCCAATTATCCTGACCCCGGGAGTATGAAAAAAATCCAATTTTCCTGACCCTGGGAGTATGAAAAAAATCTGATTTTCCTGACCCCAGGAGTGTGAAAAAAATCAGATTTTCCTGACCCCGGGAGTGTGAAAAATATCCAATTTTCCTGACCCAGGGAGTGTGAAAAAATCCAATTTTCCTGACCCCGGGAGTTTAAAAAAATCCAATTTTCCTGACCCCGGGAGTGTGAAAAATGTGATTTTCCTAAAACCGGGAATGTGAAAAAATTTGTAATTTCCTGACCCCGGGAGTATGAAAAATGCGATTTTCCTGACCACGGGAGTCTGAAAAATGCGATTTTCCTGACCCAGGGAGTATGAAAAAAATCTGATTTTCCTGACCCAGGGAGTGTGAAAAATATCAGAATTTCCTGACCCCGGGAGTGTGAAAAAATGTGATTTTCTTGACCCCGGGAGTGTGAAAAAAATTAAATTCTCCTGACCCCAGGAGTGTGAAAAAAATCCAATTTTCCTGACCCCGGGTGGGCGAAAAATGTGATTTTCCTAACACCGGGAGTGTGAAAAAATCAGAATTTCCTGACCCCGGGAGTGTGAAAAAATGTGATTTTCTTGACGCCGGGAGTGTGAAAAAAATCAGAATCTCCTGACCCCGGGAGTGTGAAAAAATGTGATTTTCTTGACCCCGGGAGTGTGAAAAAAACCCAATTTTCCTGACCCCGGGAGTGTGAAAAATGTGATTTTCCTAAAACCGGGAATGTGAAAAAATTTGGATTTTCCTGACCCCGGGAGTATGAAAAATACGATTTTCCTGACCCCGGGAGTCTGAAAAATGTGATTTTCCTGACCCCGGGAGTATGAAAAAAATCCTATTTTCCTGAGCCCGGGAGTGTGAAAAAAATCAGAATCTCCTGACCCCGGGAGTTTAAAAAAATCTGATTTTCCTGACCCCGGGAGTGTGAAAATATCTGATTTTCCTGACCCCTGGAGTGTGAAAAAAATCAGAATTTCCTGACCCCGGGAGTGTGAAAAATGCGATTTTCCTGACCCCGGGAGTATGAAAATATCCAATTTTTCTGACCCCGGGAGTGTGAAAAAAATCCAATTTTCCTGACCCTGGGAGTATGAAAAAAATCTGATTTTCCTGACCCCAGGAGTGTTAAAATATCTGATTTTCCTGACCCTGGCAGTGTGAAAAATATCAGAATTTCCTGACCCCGGGAGTGTGAAAAAATGTGATTTTCTTGACCCCGGGAGTGTGAAAAAAACCCAATTTTCCTGACCCCGGGAGTGTGAAAAATGTGATTATCCTAACACCGGGAATGTGAAAAAAATCCTATTTTCCTGACCCCAGGAGTTTAAAAAAATCTGATTTTCCTGACCCCGGGAGTGTGAAAAATATCCAATTTTCCTGACCCCGGGAGTGTGAAAAAATCCAATTTTCCTGACCCCGGGAGTTTAAAGAAATCTGATTTTCCTGACCCCGGGAGTGTGAAAATATTCGATTTTCCTGACCCCGGGAGTGTGAAAAAATCAGAATCTCCTGACCCCGGGAGTGTGAAAAAATGTGATTTTCTTGACCCCGGGAGTGTGAAAAAATCAGAATCTCCTGACCCCGGGAGTTTAAAAAAGTCTGATTTTCCTGACCCCGGGAGTGTGAAAATATCTGATTTTCCTGACCCCGGGAGTGTGAAAAAAAATCAGAATTTCCTGACCCCGGGAGTGTGAAAAATATCCAATTTTCCTGACCCCGGGAGTGTGAAAAATATTCAATTTTCCTGACCCCGGGAGTTTAAAAAAATCTGATTTTCCTGACCCCGGGAGTGTGAAAATATCCAATTTTCCTGACCCTGGGAGTATGAAAATATCCAATTTTCCTGACCCCGGGAGTGTGAAAAATGTGCTTTTCCTAACACCAGGAATGTGAAAAAATTTGGAATTTCCTGACCCCGGGAGTATGAAAAATGTGATTTTCCTGACCCCGGGAGTCTGAAAAATGCGATTTTCCTGACCCCGGGATTATGAAAATATCCAATTTTCCTGACTCCGGGAGTGTGCAAAAATCCAATTTCCCTGACCCTGGGAGTATGAAAAAAATCTGATTTTCCTGACCCCGGGAGTGTGAAAATATCTGATTTTCCTGACCCCGGGAATGTGAAAAATATCAGAAATTCCTGACCCCGGGAGTGTGAAAAAATGTAATTTTCTTGACCCCGGGAGTGTGAAAAAAACTAATTTTCCTGACCGCGGGTGTGTGAAAAAAATCAGAATCTCCTGACACCGGGTGTGAAAAAATGTGATTTTATTGATCCCGGGAGTGTGAAAAAAACCCAATTTTCCTGACCCCGGGAGTGTGAAAAATGTGATTTTCCTAACACCGGGAATGTGAAAAAATTTGGATTTTCCTGACCCCGGGAGTATGAAAAATACGATTTTCCTGACCCCGGGAGTATGAAAAATGTGATTTTCCTGACCCCGGGAGTATGAAAAAAATCCTATTTTCCTGACCCCGGGAGTTTAAAAAAATCTGATTCTCCTGACCCCGGGAGTGTTAAAATATCTGATTTTCCTGACCCCGGGAGTGTGAAAAAAATCAGAATTTCCTGACCCCGGGAGTGTGAAAAATATCCAATTTTCCTGATCCCGGGAGTGTGAAAAAAATCCAATTTTCCTGACCCCGGGAGTTTAAAAAAATCTGATTTTCCTGACCCCGGGAGTGTGAAAATATCCGATTTTCCTGACCCCGGGAGTGTGAAAATATCCAATTTTCCTGACCCCGGGAGTATGAAAATATCCAATTTTCCTGACCCCGGGAGTGTGAAAAATGTGCTTTTCCTAACACCGGGAATGTGAAAAAATTTGGAATTTCCTGACCCCGGGAGTATGAAAAATGTGATTTTCCTGACCCCGGGAGACTGAAAAATGCGATTTTCCTGACCCCGGGAGTATGAAAATATCCAATTTTCCTGACCCCGGGAGTGTGCAAAAATCCAATTTTCCTGACCCTGGGAGTATGAAAAAAATCTGATTTTCCTGACCCCGGGAGTGTGAAAATATCTGATTTTCCTGACCCCGGGAGTGTGAAAAAAATTAAATTCTCCTGACCCTAGGAGTGTGAAAAAATCCAATTTTCCTGACCCCGGGTGTGTGAAAAAAATCAGAATCTCCTGACCCCGGGTGTGAAAAAATGTGATTTTCTTGACCCCGGGAGTGTAAAAAAAACCCAATTTTCCTGACCCCGGGAGTGTGAAAAATGTGATTTTCCTAACACCGGGAATGTGAAAAAATTTGGGTTTTCCTGACCCCGGGAGTATGAAAAATACGATTTTCCTGACCCCGGGAGTATGAAAAATGTGATTTTCCTGACCCCGGGAGTATGAAAAAAATCCTATTTTCCTGACCCCGGGAGTTTAAAAATATCTGATTCTCCTGACCCCGGGAGTGTGAAAATATCTGATTTTCCTGACCCCGGGAGTGTGAAAAAAATCAGAATTTCCTGACCCCGGGAGTGTGAAAAATATCAAATTTTCCTGACCCCGGGAGTGTGAAAAAAATCCAATTTTCCTGACCCCGGGAGTTTAAAAAAATCTGATTTTCCTGACCCCGGGAGTGTGAAAATATCCGATTTTCCTGACCCCGGGAGTATGAAAATATCCAATTTTCCTGACCCCGGGAGTGTGAAAAATGTGCTTTTCCTAACACCGGGAATGTGAAAAAATTTGGAATTTCCTGACCCCGGGAGTATGAAAAATGCGATTTTCCTGACCCCGGGAGTATGGAAAATGCGATTTTCCTGACCCCGGGATTATGAAAATATCCAATTTTTCTGACCCCGGGAGTGTGAAAAAAATCAAATTTTCCTGACCCTGGGTGTATGAAAAAAATCTGATTTTCCTGACCACGGGAGTGTGAAAATATCTGATTTTCCTGACCCCGGGAGTGTGAAAAATATCAGAATTTCCTGTCCCCGGGAGTGTGAAAAATGTGATTTTCCTTAACACCGGGAGTGTGAAAAAAATCAGAATTTCCTGACACCGGGAGCGTGAAAAAATGTGATTTTCTTGATCCCGGGAGTGTGAAAAAAATCAGAATCTCCTGACCCCGGGAGTGTGAAAAAATGTGATTTTCTTGACCCCGGGAGTGTGAAAAAAACCCAATTTTCCTGACCCCGGGAGTGTGAAAAATGTGATTTTCCTAAAACCGGGAATGTGAAAAAATTTGGATTTTCCTGACCCCGGGATTATGAAAAATACGATTTTCCTAACACCGGGAGTCTGAAAAATGTGATTTTCCTGACCCCGGGAGTATGAAAAAAATCCTATTTTCCTGAGCCCGGGAGTGTGAAAAAAATCAGAATCTCTGGACCCTGGGAGTTTAAAAAAATCTGATTCTCCTGACCCCGGGAGTGTGAAAAAAATCCAATTTTCCTGACCCCGGGAGTTTAAAAAAATCTGATTTTCCTGACCCCGGGAGTGTGAAAATATCCGATTTTCCTGACCCCGGGAGTATGAAAATATCCAATTTTCCTGACCCCGGGAGTGTGAACAATGTGCTTTTCCTAACACAGGGAATGTGAAAAAATTGGGAATTTCCTGACCCCGGGAGTATGAAAAATGCGATTTTCCTGACCCCGGGAGTATGAAAAATGTGATTTTCCTGACCCCGGGAGTATGAAAAAAATCCTATTTTCCTGAGCCCGGGAGTGTGAAAAAAATCAGAATCTCTGGACCCCGGGAGTTTAAAAAAAATCTGATTCTCCTGACCCCGGGAGTGTGAAAATATCTGATTTTCCTGACCCCGGGAGTGTGAAAAAAATCAGAATTTCCTGACCCCGGGAGTGTGAAAAATATCCAATTTTCCTGACCCCGGGAGTGTGAAAAAAATCCAATTTTCCTGACCATGGGAGTATGAAAAAAAATCTGATTTTCCTGACCACGGGAGTGTGAAAATATCTGATTTTCCTGACCCCGGGAGTGTGAAAAATATCAGAATTTCCTGACCCCGGGAGTCTGAAAAAATGTGATTTTCTTGACCCCGGGAGTGTGAAAAAAATTAAATTCTCCTGACCCCGGGAGTGTGAAAAAATGTGATTTTCTTGACCCCGGGAGTGTGAAAAAAATCAGAATCTCCTGACCCCGGGAGTGTGAAAAAATGTGATTTTCTTGACCCCAGAAGTGTGAAAAAAATCAGAATCTCCTGACCCCGGGAGTGTGAAAAAATGTGATTTTCTTGACCCCGGGAGTGTGAAAAAACCCCAATTTTCCTGACCCCGGGAGTGTGAAAAATGTGATTTTCCTAAAACCGGGAATGTGAAAAAATTTGGATTTTCCTGACCCCGGGAGTATGAAAAATACGATTTTCCTGACCCCGGGAGTCTGAAAAATGTGATTTTCCTGACCCCGGGAGTGTGAAAAAAATCCTATTTTCCTGAGCCCGAGAGTGTAAAAAAAATCAGAATCTCCTGACGCCAGGAGTTTAAAAAAGTCTGATTTTCCTGACCCCGGGAGTGTGAAAATATCTGATTTTCCTGACCCCGGGAGTGTGAAAAAAATCCAAATTTCCTGACCCCTGGAGTTTAAAAAAAATCTGATTTTCCTGACCCCAGAAGTGTGAAAATATCCGATTTTCCTGACCCCGGGAGTATGAAAATATCAAATTTTCCTGACCCCGGGAGTGTGAAAAATGTGCTTTTCCTAACACCGGGAATGTGAAAAAATTTGGAATTTCCTGACCCCGGGAGTATGAAAAATGCGATTTTCCTGACCCCGGGAGTCTGAAAAATGCGATTTTCCTGACCCCTGGAATATGAAAATATCCAATTTTTCTGACACCGGGAGTGTGAAAAAAATCCAATTTTCCTGACCCTGGGAGTATGAAAAAAAATCTGATTTTCCTGACCACGGGAGTGTGAAAATATCTGATTTTCCTGACCCCGGGAGTGTGAAAAATATCACAATTTCCTGACCCCGGGAGTCTGAAAAAATGTGTTTTTCTTGACCCCGGGAGTGTGAAAAAAATTAAATTCTCCTGACCCCGGGAGTATGAAAATATCCAATTTTCCTGACCCCGGGAGTGTGCAAAAATCCAATTTTCCTGACCCTGGGAGTATGAAAAAAATCTGATTTTCCTGACCCCGGGAGTGTGAAAATATCTGATTTTCCTGACCCCGGGAGTGTGAAAAATATCAGAATTTCCTGACCCCGGGAGTGTGAAAAAATGTAATTTTCTTGACCCTGGGAGTATGAAAAATGTGATTTTCCTGTCCCCGGGAGTATGAAAAAAATCCTATTTTCCTGACCCCGGGAGTTTAAAAAAATCTGATTCTCCTGACCCCGGGAGTGTGAAAATATCTGATTTTCCTGACCCCGGGAGTGTGAAAAAAATCAGAATTTCCTGACCCCGGGAGTGTGAAAAATATCCAATTTTCCTGACCCCGGGAGTGTGAAAAATATCCAATTTTCCTGACCCCGGGAGTTTAAAAAAATCTGATTTTCCTGACCCCGGGAGTGTGAAAATATCCGATTTTCCTGACCCCGGGAGTGTGAAAATATCCAATTTTCCTGACCCCAGGAGTATGAAAATATCCAATTTTCCTGACCCCGGGAGTGTGCAAAATGTCCTTTTCCTAACACCGGGAATGTGAAAAAATTTGGAATTTCCTGACCCCGGGAGTATGAAAAATGTGATTTTCCTGACCCCGGGAGTCTGAAAAATGCGATTTTCCTGACCCCGGGAGTATGAAAATATCCAATTTTCCTGACCCCGGGAGTGTGCAAAAATCCAATTTTCCTGACCCTGGGAGTATGAAAAAAATCTGATTTTCCTGACCCCGGGAGTGTGAAAATATCTGATTTTCCTGACCCCGGGAGTGTGAAAAATATCAGAATTTCCTGACCCCGGGAGTGTGAAAAAATGTAATTTTCTTGACCCCGGGAGTGTGAAAAAAATTAAATTCTCCTGACCCTAGGAGTGTGAAAAAATCCAATTTTCCTGACCCCGGGTGTGTGAAAAAAATCAGAATCTCCTGACCCCGGGTGTGAAAAAATGTGATTTTCTTGACCCTGGGAGTGTAAAAAAAACCCAATTTTCCTGACCCCGGGAGTGTGAAAAATGTGATTTTCCTAACACCGGGAATGTGAAAAATTTGGATTTTCCTGACCCCGGGAGTATGAAAAATACGATTTTCCTGACCCCGGGAGTATGAAAAATGTGATTTTCCTGACCCCGGGAGTATGAAAAAAATCCTATTTTCCTGACCCCGGGAGTTTAAAAAAATCTGATTCTCCTGACCCCGGGAGTGTGAAAATATCTGATTTTCCTGACCCCGGGAGTGTGAAAAAAATCAGAATTTCCTGACCCCGGGAGTGTGAAAAATATCAAATTTTCCTGACCCCGGGAGTGTGAAAATATCTGATTTTCCTGACCCCGGGAGTGTGAAAAAAATCAGAGTTTCCTGACCCCGGGAGTGTGAAAATATCCGATTTTCCTGACCCCGGGAGTATGAAAATATCCAATTTTCCTGACCCCGGGAGTGTGAAAAATGTGCTTTTCCTAACACCGGGAATTTGAAAAAAATTGGAATTTCCTGACCCCGGGAGTATGAAAAATGCGATTTTCCTGACCCCGGGAGTCTGAAAAATGCGATTTTCCTGACCCCGGGATTATGAAAATATCCAATTTTTCTGACCCCGGGAGTGTGAAAAAAATCAAATTTTCCTGACCCTGGGAGTATGAAAAAAATCTGATTTTCCTGACCACGGGAGTGTGAAAATATCTGATTTTCCTGACCCCGGGAGTGTGAAAGATATCAGAATTTCCTGACCCCGGGAGTGTGAAAAATGTGATTTTCCTTAACACCGGGAGCGTGAAAATATGTGATTTTCTTGATCCCGGGAGTGTGAAAAAAATCAGAATCTCCTGACCCCGGGAGTGTGAAAAAATGTGATTTTCTTGACCCCGGGAGTGTGAAAAAAACCCAATTTTCCTGACCCCGGGAGTGTGAAAAATGTGATTTTCCAAAAACCGGGAATGTGAAAAAATTTGGATTTTCCTCACCCCGGAAGTATGAAAAATGCGATTTTCCTAACACCGGGAGTCTGAAAATGTGATTTTCCTGACCCCGGGAGTATGAAAAAAATCCTATTTTCCTGAGCCCGGGAGTGTGAAAAAAATCAGAATCTCTGGACCCCGGGAGTTTAAAAAAATCTGATTCTCCTGACCCCGGGAGTGTGAAAAAAATCCAATTTTCCTGACCCCGGGAGTTTAAAAAAATCTGATTTTCCTGACCCCGGGAGTGTGAAAATATCCGATTTTCCTGACCCCGGGAGTATGAAAATATCCAATTTTCCTGACCCCGGGAGTGTGAACAATGTGCTTTTCCTAACACAGGGAATGTGAAAAAATTGGGAATTTCCTGACCCCGGGAGTATGAAAAATGCGATTTTCCTGACCCCGGGAGTCTGAAAAATGTGATTTTCCTGACCCCGGGAGTATGAAAAAAATCCTATTTTCCTGAGCCCGGGAGTGTGAAAAAAATCAGAATCTCTGGACCCAGGGAGTTTAAAAAAAATCTGATTCTCCTGACCCCGGGAGTGTGAAAATATCTGATTTTCCTGACCCTGGGAGTGTGAAAAAAATCAGAATTTCCTGACCCCGGGAGTGTGAAAAATATCCAATTTTCCTGACCCCGGGAGTGTGAAAAAAATCCAATTTTCCTGACCATGGGAGTATGAAAAAAAATCTGATTTTCCTGACCACGGGAGTGTGAAAATATCTGATTTTCCTGACCCCGGGAGTGTGAAAAATATCAGAATTTCCTGACCCCGGGAGTCTGAAAAAATGTGATTTTCTTGACCCCGGGAGTGTGAAAAAAATTAAATTCTTCTGACCCCGGGAGTGTGAAAAAATTCAATTTTTCTGACCCCGGGTGTGTGAAAAATGTAATTTTCCTAACACTGGGCGTGTGAAAAAAATCAGAATTTCCTGACCCCGGGAGTGTGAAAAAATGTGATTTTCTTGACCCCGGGAGTGTGAAAAAAATCAGAATCTCCTGACCCCAGGAGTGTGAAAAAATGTGATTTTCTTGACCCCGGGAGTGTGAAAAAAATCAGAATCTCCTGACCCCGGGAGTGTGAAAAAATGTGATTTTCTTGACCCCGGGAGTGTGAAAAATGTGATTTTCGTAAAACCGGGAATGTGAAAAAATTTGGATTTTCCTGACCCCGGGAGTATGAAAAATACGATTTTCCTGACCCCGGGAGTCTGAAAAATGTGATTTTCCTGACCCCGGGAGTATGAAAAAAATCCTATTTTCCTGAGCCCGAGATTGTAAAAAAAATCAGAATCTCCTGACACCAGGAGTTTAAAAAAGTCTGATTTTCCTGACCCCGGGAGTGTGAAAATATCTGATTTTCCTGACCCCGGGAGTGTGAAAAAAATCCAATTTTCCTGACCCCGGGAGTTTAAAAAAAAATCTGATTTTCCTGACCCCGGGAGTGTGAAAATATCTGATTTTCCTGACCCCGGGAGTATGAAAATATCAAATTTTCCTGACCCCGGGAGTGTGAAAAATGTGCTTTTCCTAACACCGGGAATGTGAAAAAATTTGGAATTTCCTGACCCCGGGAGTATGAAAAATGCGATTTTCCTGACCCCGGGAGTCTGAAAAATGTGATTTTCCTGACCCCGGGATTATGAAAATATCCAATTTTTCTGACCCCGGGAGTGTCAAAAAAAACAAATTTTCCTGACCCTGGGAGTATGAAAAAAATCTGATTTTCCTGACCACGGGAGTGTGAAAATATCTGATTTTCCTGACCCCGGGAGTGTGAAAAATATCAGAATATCCTGTCCCCGGGAGTGTGAAAAATGTGATTTTCCTTAACACCGGGAGTGTGAAAAAAATCAGAATTTCCTGACACCGGGAGCGTGAAAAAATGTGATTTTCTTGATCCCGGGAGTGTGAAAAAAATCAGAATCTCCTGACCCCGGGAGTGTGAAAAAATGTGATTTTCTTGACCCCGGGAGTGTGAAAAAAACCCAATTTTCCTGACCCCGGGAGTGTGAAAAATGTGATTTTCCTAAAACCGGGAATGTGAAAAAATTTGGATTTTCCTGACCCCGGGAGTATGAAAAATACGATTTTCCTAACACCGGGAGTCTGAAAAATGTGATTTTCCTGACCCCGGGAGTATGAAAAAAATCCTATTTTCCTGAGCCCGGGAGTGTGAAAAAAATCAGAATCTCTGGACCCCGGGAGTTTAAAAAAATCTGATTCTCCTGACCCCGGGAGTGTGAAAAAAATCCAATTTTCCTGACCCCGGGAGTTTAAAAAAATCTGATTTTCCTGACCCCGGGAGTGTGAAAATATCCGATTTTCCTGACCCCGGGAGTGTGAAAAAAATCAGAATATCTGGACCCCGGGAGTTTAAAAAAAATCTGATTCTCCTGACCCCGGGAGTGTGAAAATATCCGATTTTCCTGACCCCGGGAGTATGAAAATATCCAATTTTCCTGACCCTGAGAGTGTGAAAAATGTGATTTTCCTAACACCGGGAGTGTGAAAATATCTGATTTTCCTGACCCCGGGAGTGTGAAAAAAATCAGAATGTCCTGACCCCGGGAGTGTGAAAAATATCCAATTTTCCTGACCCCAGGAGTGTGAAAAAAATCCAATTTTCCTGACCCCGGGAGTGTGAAAAAAATCAGAATTTCCTGACCCCGGGAGTGTGAAAAATATCAGAATTTCCTGACTCCGGGAGTCTGAAAAAATGTGATTTTCTTGACCCCGGGAGTGTGAAAAAAATTAAATTCTCCTGACCCCAGGAGTGTGAAAAAATTCAATTTTCCTGACCCCGGGTGTGTGAAAAATGTAATTTTCCTAACACTGGGCGTGTGAAAAAAATCAGAATTTCCTGACCCCGGGAGTGTGAAAAAATGTGATTTTCTTGACCCCGGGAGTGTGAAAAAAATCAGAATCTCCTGACCCCGGGAGTGTGAAAAAATGTGATTTTCTTGACCCCGGGAGTGTGAAAAAAATCAGAATCTCCTGACCCCGGGAGTGTGAAAAAATGTGATTTTCTTGACCCCGGGAGTGTGAAAAAAACCCAATTTTCCTGACCCCAGGAGTATGAAAAATACGATTTTCCTGACCCCGGGAGTCTGAAAAATGTGATTTTCCTGACCTCGGGAGTATGAAAAAAATCCTATTTTCCTGAGCCCGAGAGTGTAAAAAAAATCAGAATCTCCTGACGCCAGGAGTTTTAAAAAGTCTGATTTTCCTGACCCCGGGAGTGTGAAAATATCTGATTTTCCTGACCCCGGGAGTGTTAAAAAAATCCAATTTTCCTGACCCCGGGAGTTTAAAAAAAATCTGATTTTCCTGACCCCGGGAGTGTGAAAATATCCGATTTTCCTGACCCCGGGAGTATGAAAATATCAAATTTTCCTGACCCCGGGAGTGTGAAAAATGTGCTTTTCCTAACACCGGGAATGTGAAAAAATTTGGAATTTCCTGACCCCGGGAGTATGAAAAATGCGATTTTCCTGATCCCGGGAGTCTGAAAAATGCGATTTTCCTGACCCCTGGAATATGAAAATATCCAATTTTTGTGACACCCGGAGTGTGAAAAAAATCCAATTTTCCTGCCCCTGGGAGTATGAAAAAAAATCTGATTTTCCTGACCACGGGAGTGTGAAAATATCTGATTTTCCTGACCCCGGGAGTGTGAAAAATATCACAATTTCCTGACCCCGGGAGTCTGAAAAAATGTGTTTTTCTTGACCCCGGGAGTGTGAAAAAAATTAAATTCTCCTGACCCCGGGAGTATGAAAATATCCAATTTTCCTGACCCCGGGAGTGTGCAAAAATCCAATTTTCCTGACCCTGGGAGTATGAAAAATGTGATTTTCCTGACCCCGGGAGTATGAAAAAAATCCTATTTTCCTGACCCCAGGAGTTTAAAAAAATCTGATTCTCCTGACCCCGGGAGTGTGAAAATATCTGATTTTCCTGACCCCGGGAGTGTGAAAAAAATCAGAATTTCCTGACCCCGGGAGTGTGAAAAATATCCAATTTTCCTGACCCCAGGAGTGTGAAAAAAATCCAATTTTCCTGACCCCGGGAGTTTAAAAAAATCTGATTTTCCTGACCCCGGGAGTGTGAAAATATCCGATTTTCCTGACCCCGGGAGTGTGAAAATATCCAATTTTCCTGACCCCGGGAGTATGAAAATATCCAATTTTCCTGACCCCGGGAGTGTGAAAAATGTGCTTTTCCTAACACCGGGAATGTGAAAAAATTTGGAATTTCCTGACCCCGGGAGTATGAAAAATGTGATTTTCCTGACCCCGGGAGTCTGAAAAATGTGATTTTCCTGACCCTGGGAGTATGAAAATATCCAATTTTCCTGACCCTGGGAGTATGAAAAAAATCTGATTTTCCTGACCCCGGGAGTGTGAAAATATCTGATTTTCCTGACCCCGGGACTGTGAAAAATATCAGAATTTCCTGACCCCGGGAGTGTGAAAAAATGTAATTTTCTTGACCCCGG
Source organism: Bradypodion ventrale (assembly GCA_035047345.1). Lineage (NCBI taxonomy): Eukaryota > Metazoa > Chordata > Lepidosauria > Squamata > Chamaeleonidae > Bradypodion > Bradypodion ventrale. Next base: position 132,644,691 of record JAWDJE010000004.1, on the reverse strand, counting down.
GAGTGTGAAAAAAATTAAATTCTCCTGACCCTAGGAGTGTGAAAAAATCCAATTTTCCTGACCCCGGGTGTGTGAAAAAAATCAGAATCTCCTGACCCCGGGTGTGAAAAAATGTGATTTTCTTGACCCCGGGAGTGTAAAAAAAACCCAATTTTCCTGACCCCGGGAGTGTGAAAAATGTGATTTTCCTAACACCGGGAATGTGAAGAAAATTTGGATTTTCCTGACCCCGGGAGTATGAAAAATACGATTTTCCTGACCCCGGGAGTATGAAAAATGTGATTTTCCTGACCCCGGGAGTATGAAAAAAATCCTATTTTCCTGACCCCGGGAGTTTAAAAAAATCTGATTCTCCTGACCCCGGGAGTGTTAAAATATCTGATTTTCCTGACCCCGGGAGTGTGAAAAAAATCAGAATTTCCTGACCCCGGGAGTGTGAAAAATATCAAATTTTCCTGACCCCGGGAGTGTGAAAATATCTGATTTTCCTGACCCCGGGAGTGTGAAAAAAATCAGAATTTCCTGACCCCGGGAGTGTGAAAATATCCGATTTTCCTGACCCCGGGAGTATGAAAATATCCAATTTTCCTGACCCCGGGAGTGTGAAAAATGTGCTTTTCCTAACACCGGGAATTTGAAAAAATTTGGAATTTCCTGACCCCGGGAGTATGAAAAATGCGATTTTCCTGACCCCGGGAGTCTGAAAAATGCGATTTTCCTGACCCCGGGATTATGAAAATATCCAATTTTTCTGACCCCGGGAGTGTCAAAAAAAACAAATTTTCCTGACCCTGGGAGTATGAAAAAAATCTGATTTTCCTGACCACGGGAGTGTGAAAATATCTGATTTTCCTGACCCCGGGAGTGTGAAAAATATCAGAATTTCCTGTCCCCGGGAGTGTGAAAAATGTGATTTTCCTTAACACCGGGAGTGTGAAAAAAATCAGAATTTCCTGAAACCGGGAGCGTGAAAAAATGTGATTTTCTTGATCCCGGGAGTGTGAAAAAAATCAGAATCTCCTGACCCCGGGAGTGTGAAAAAATGTGATTTTCTTGACCCCGGGAGTGTGAAAAAATCCCAATTTTCCTGACCCCGGGAGTGTGAAAAATGTGATTTTCCTATAACCGGGAATGTGAAAAAATTTGGATTTTCCTGACCCCGGGAGTATGAAAAATACGATTTTCCTAACACCGGGAGTCTGAAAAATGTGATTTTCCTGACCCCGGGAGTATGAAAAAAATCCTATTTTCCTGAGCCCGGGAGTGTGAAAAAAATCAGAATCTCTGGACCCCGGGAGTTTAAAAAAATCTGATTCTCCTGACCCCGGGAGTGTGAAAAAAATCCAATTTTCCTGACCCCGGGAGTTTAAAAAAATCTGATTTTCCTGACCCCAGGAGTGTGAAAATATCCGATTTTCCTGACCCCGGGAGTATGAAAATATCCAATTTTCCTGACCCCGGGAGTGTGAACAATGTGCTTTTCCTAACACAGGGAATGTGAAAAAATTGGGAATTTCCTGACCCCGGGAGTATGAAAAATGCGATTTTCCTGACCCCGGGAGTCTGAAAAATGTGATTTTCCTGACCCCGGGAGTATGAAAAAAATCCTATTTTCCTGAGCCCGGGAGTGTGAAAAAAATCAGAATCTCTGGACCCCGGGAGTTTAAAAAAAATCTGATTCTCCTGACCCCGGGAGTGTGAAAATATCTGATTTTCCTGACCCCGGGAGTGTGAAAAAAATCAGAATTTCCTGACCCCGGGAGTGTGAAAAATATCCAATTTTCCTGACCCTGGGAGTGTGAAAAAAATCCAATTTTCCTGACCATGGGAGTATGAAAAAAAATCTGATTTTCCTGACCACGGGAGTGTGAAAATATCTGATTTTCCTGACCCCGGGAGTGTGAAAAAAATCAGAATTTCCGGACCCCGGGAGTGTGAAAAATATCCAATTTTCCTGACCCCGGGAGTGTGAAAAAAATCCAATTTTCCTGACCATGGGAGTATGAAAAAAAATCTGATTTTCCTGACCACGGGAGTGTGAAAATATCTGATTTTCCTGACCCCGGGAGTGTGAAAAATATCAGAATTTCCTGACTCCGGGAGTCTGAAAAAATGTGATTTTCTTGACCCCGGGAGTGTGAAAAAAATTAAATTCTCCTGACCCCAGGAGTGTGAAAAAATTCAATTTTCCTGACCCCGGGTGTGTGAAAAATGTAATTTTCCTAATACTGGGCGTGTGAAAAAAATCAGAATTTCCTGACCCCGGGAGTGTGAAAAAATGTGATTTTCTTGACCCCGGGAGTGTGAAAAAAATCAGAATCTCCTGACCCCGGGAGTGTGAAAAAATGTGATTTTCTTGACCCCGGGAGTGTGAAAAAAATCAGAATCTCCTGACCCCGGGAGTGTGAAAAAATGTGATTTTCTTGACCCCGGGAGTGTGAAAAAAACCCAATTTTCCTGACCCCGGGAGTGTGAAAAATGTGATTTTCCTAAAACCGGGAATGTGAAAAAATTTGGATTTTCCTGACCCCGGGAGTATGAAAAATACGATTTTCCTGACCCCGGGAGTATGAAAAATGTGATTTTACTGACCCCGGGAGTATGAAAAAAATCCTATTTTCCGGACCCCGGGAGTTTAAAAAAATCTGATTCTCCTGACCCCGGGAGTGTTAAAATATCTGATTTTCCTGACCCCGGGAGTGTGAAAAAAATCAGAATTTCCTGACCCCGGGAGTGTGAAAAATATCCAATTTTCCTGACGCCGGGAGTATGAAAAAAATCCAATTTTCCTGACCCCGGGAGTTTAAAAAAATCTGATTTTCCTGACCCCGGGAGTGTGAAAATATCCGATTTTCCTGACGCCGGGAGTGTGAAAATATCCAATTTTCCTGACCCCGGGAGTATGAAAATATCCAATTTTCCTGACCCCGGGAGTGTGAAAAATGTGCTTTTCCTAACACCGGGAATGTGAAAAAATTTGGAATTTCCTGACCCCGGGAGTATGAAAAATGTGATTTTCCTGACCCCGGGAGTCTGAAAAATGCGATTTTCCTGACCCCGGGAGTATGAAAATATCCAATTTTCCTGACCCCGGGAGTGTGCAAAAATCCAATTTTCCTGACCCTGGGAGTATGAAAAAAATCTGATTTTCCTGACCCCGGGAGTGTGAAAATATCTGATTTTCCTGACCCCGGGAGTGTGAAAAATATCAGAATTTCCTGACCCCGGGAGTGTGAAAAAATGTAATTTTCTTGACCCCGGGAGTGAGAAAAAAATTAAATTCTCCTGACCCTAGGAGTGTGAAAAAATCCAATTTTCCTGACCCCGGGTGTGTGAAAAAAATCAGAATCTCCTGACCCCGGGTGTGAAAAAATGTGATTTTCTTGACCCAGGGAGTGTAAAAAAAACCCAATTTTCCTGACCCCGGGAGTGTGAAAAATGTGATTTTCCTGACCCCGGGAGTGTGAAAATATCCGATTTTCCTGACCCCGGGAGTATGAAAATATCCAATTTTCCTGACCCCGGGAGTGTGAAAAATGTGCTTTTCCTAACACCGGGAATGTGAATAAATTTGGAATTTCCTGACCCCGGGAGTATGAAAAATGCGATTTTCCTGACCCCGGGAGTCTGAAAAATGCGATTTTCCTGACCCCGGGATTATGAAAATATCCAATTTTTCTGACCCCGGGAGTGTGAAAAAAATCAAATTTTCCTGACCCTGGGAGTATGAAAAAAATCTGATTTTCCTGACCACGGGAGTGTGAAAATATCTGATTTTCCTGACCCCGGGAGTGTGAAAGATATCAGAATTTCCTGACCCCGGGAGTGTGAAAAATGTGATTTTCCTTAACACCGGGAGTGTGAAAAAAATCAGAATTTCCTGACACCGGGAGCGTGAAAAAATGTGATTTTCTTGATCCCGGGAGTGTGAAAAAAATCAGAATCTCCTGACCCCGGGAGTGTGAAAAAATGTGATTTTCTTGACCCCGGGAGTGTGAAAAAAACCCAATTTTCCTGACCCCGGGAGTGTGAAAAATGTGATTTTCCTAAAACCGGGAATGTGAAAAAATTTGGATTTTCCTGACCCCGGGAGTATGAAAAATGCGATTTTCCTAACACCGGGAGTCTGAAAATGTGATTTTCCTGACCCCGGGAGTATGAAAAAAATCCTATTTTCCTCAGCCCGGGAGTGTGAAAAATATCAGAATCTCTGGACCCCGGGAGTTTAAAAAAATCTGATTCTCCTGACCCCGGGAGTGTGAAAAAAATCCAATTTTCCTGACCCAGGGAGTTTAAAAAAATCTGATTTTCCTGACCCCGGGAGTGTGAAAATATCCGATTTTCCTGACCCCGGGAGTATGAAAATATCCAATTTTCCTGACCCCGGGAGTGTGAACAATGTGCTTTTCCTAACACAGGGAATGTGAAAAAATTGGGAATTTCCTGACCCCGGGAGTATGAAAAATGCGATTTTCCTGACCCCGGGAGTCTGAAAAATGTGATTTTCCTTACCCCGGGAGTATGAAAAAAATCCTATTTTCCTGAGCCCGGGAGTGTGAAAAAAATCAGAATCTCTGGACCCCGGGAGTTTAAAAAAAATCTGATTCTCCTGACCCCGGGAGTGTGAAAATATCTGATTTTCCTGACCCCGGGAGTGTGAAAAAAATCAGAATTTCCGGACCCCGGGAGTGTGAAAAATATCCAATTTTCCTGACCCCGGGAGTGTGAAAAAAATCCAATTTTCCTGACCATGGGAGTATGAAAAAAAATCTGATTTTCCTGACCACGGGAGTGTGAAAATATCTGATTTTCCTGACCCCGGGAGTGTGAAAAATATCAGAATTTCCTGACCCCGGGAGTCTGAAAAAATGTGATTTTCTTGACCCCGGGAGTGTGAAAAAAATTAAATTCTCCTGACCCCGGGAGTGTGAAAAAATTCAATTTTCCTGACCCCGGGTGTGTGAAAAATGTAATTTTCCTAACACTGGGCGTGTGAAAAAAATCAGAATTTCCTGACCCCGGGAGTGTGAAAAAATGTGATTTTCTTGACCCCGGGAGTGTGAAAAAAATCAGAATCTCCTGACCCCGGGAGTGTGAAAAAATGTGATTTTCTTGACCCCGGGAGTGTGAAAAAAATCAGAATCTCCTGACCCCGGGAGTGTGAAAAAATGTGATTTTCTTGACCCCGGGAGTGTGAAAAAAACCCAATTTTCCTGACCCCGGGAGTGTGAAAAATGTGATTTTCCTAAAACCGGGAATGTGAAAAAATTTGGATTTTCCTGACCCCGGGAGTATGAAAAATACGATTTTCCTGACCCCGGGAGTCTGAAAAATGTGATTTTCCTGACCTCGGGAGTATGAAAAAAATCCTATTTTCCTGAGCCCGAGAGTGTAAAAAAAATCAGAATCTCCTGACGCCAGGAGTTTAAAAAAGTCTGATTTTCCTGACCCCGGGAGTGTGAAAATATCTGATTTTCCTGACCCCGGCAGTGTGAAAAAAATCCAATTTTCCTGACCCCGGGAGTTTAAAAAAAATCTGATTTTCCTGACCCCGGGAGTGTGAAAATATCCGATTTTCCTGACCCCGGGAGTATGAAAATATCAAATTTTCCTGACCCCGGGAGTGTGAAAAATGTGCTTTTCCTAACACCGGGAATGTGAAAAAATTTGGAATTTCCTGACCCCGGGAGTATGAAAAATGCGATTTTCCTGATCCCGGGAGTCTGAAAAATGCGATTTTCCTGACCCCTGGAATATGAAAATATCCAATTTTTGTGACACCCGGAGTGTGAAAAAAATCCAATTTTCCTGACCCTGGGAGTATGAAAAAAAATCTGATTTTCCTGACCACGGGAGTGTGAAAATATCTGATTTTCCTGACCCCGGGAGTGTGAAAAATATCACAATTTCCTGACCACGGGAGTCTGAAAAAATGTGTTTTTCTTGACCCCGGGAGTGTGAAAAAAATTAAATTCTCCTGACCCCGGGAGTATGAAAATATCCAATTTTCCTGACCCCGGGAGTGTGCAAAAATCCAATTTTCCTGACCCTGGGAGTATGAAAAATGTGATTTTCCTGACCCCGGGAGTATGAAAAAAATCCTATTTTCCTGACCCCGGGAGTTTAAAAAAATCTGATTCTCCTGACCCCGGGAGTGTGAAAATATCTGATTTTCCTGACCCCGGGATTGTGAAAAAAATCAGAATTTCCTGACCCCGGGAGTGTGAAAAATATCCAATTTTCCTGACCCCGGGAGTTTAAAAAAATCTGATTTTCCTGACCCCGGGAGTTTAAAAAAATCTGATTTTCCTGACCCCGGGAGTGTGAAAATATCCAATTTTCCTGACCCCGGGAGTGTGAAAATATCCAATTTTCCTGACCCCGGGAGTATGAAAATATCCAATTTTCCTGACCCCGGGAGTGTGAAAAATGTGCTTTTCCTAACACCGGGAATGTGAAAAAATTTGGAATTTCCTGACCCCGGGAGTATGAAAAATGTGATTTTCCTGACCCCGGGAGTCTGAAAAATGCGATTTTCCTGACCCCGGGAGTATGAAAATATCCAATTTTCCTGACCCCGGGAGTGTGCAAAAATCCAATTTTCCTGACCCTGGGAGTATGAAAAAAATCTGATTTTCCTGACCACGGGAGTGTGAAAATATCTGATTTTCCTGACCCCGGGAGTGTGAAAAATATCAGAATTTCCTGACCCCGGGAGTGTGAAAAAATGTAATTTTCTTGACCCCGGGAGTGTGAAAAAAATTAAATTCTCCTGACCCTAGGAGTGTGAAAAAATCCAATTTTCCTGACCCCGGGTGTGTGAAAAAAATCAGAATCTCCTGACCCCGGGTGTGAAAAAATGTGATTTTCTTGACCCCGGGAGTGTAAAAAAAACCCAATTTTCCTGACCCCGGGAGTGTGAAAAATGTGATTTTCCTAACACCGGGAATGTGAAAAAAATCCTATTTTCCTGACCCCGGGAGTTTAAAAAAATCTGATTCTCCTGACCCCGGGAGTTTAAAAAAATCTGATTCTCCTGACCCCGGGAGTGTGAAAATATCTGATTTTCCTTACCCCGGGAGTGTGAAAAAAATCAGAATTTCCTGACCCCGGGAGTGTGAAAAATATCAAATTTTCCTGACCCCGGGAGTGTGAAAAAAATCCAATTTTCCTGACCCCGGGAGTTTAAAAAAATCTGATTTTCCTGACCCCGGGAGTGTGAAAATATCCGATTTTCCTGACCCCGGGAGTATGAAAATATCCAATTTTCCTGACCCCGGGAGTGTGAAAAACGTGCTTTTCCTAACACCGGGAATGTGAAAAAATTTGGAATTTCCTGACCCCGGGAGTATGAAAAATGCGATTTTCCTGACCCCGGGAGTCTGAAAAATGCGATTTTCCTGACCCCGGGATTATGAAAATATCCAATTTTTCTGACCCCGGGAGTGTGAAAAAAATCAAATTTTCCTGACCCCGGGAGTTTAAAAAAATCTGATTTTCCTGACCCCGGGAGTCTGAAAATATCCGATTTTCCTGACCCCGGGAATATGAAAATATCCAATTTTCCTGACCCCGGGAGTGTGAAAAATGTGATTTTCCTAACACCGGGAGTGTGAAAAAAATCAGAATTTCCTGACCCCGGGAGTGTGAAAAAATGTGATTTTCTTGACCCCGGGAGTGTGAAAAAAATCAGAATCTCCTGACTCTGGGAGTGTGAAAAAATGTGATTTTCTTGACCCCGGGAGTGTGAAAAAAACCCAATTTTCCTGACCCCGGGAGTGTGAAAAATGTGATTTTCCTAACACCGGGAATGTGAAAAAATTTGGATTTTCCTGACCCCGGGAGTATGAAAAATACGATTTTCCTGACCCCGGGAGTCTGAAAAATCTGATTTTCCTGACCCCGGGAGTGTGAAAATATCCGATTTTCCTGACCCCGGGAGTATGAAAATATCCAATTTTCCTGACCCCGGGAGTGTGAAAAATGTGATTTTCCTAACACCGGGAGTGTGAAAAAAATCAGAATTTCCTGACGCCGGGAGTGTGAAAAAATGTGATTTTCTTGACCCCGGGTGTGTGAAAAAAATCAGAATCTCCTGACTCCGGGAGTGTGAAAAAATGTGATTTTCTTGACCCCGGGAGTGTGAAAAAAACCCAATTTTCCTGACCCCGGGAGTGTGAAAAATGTGATTTTCCTAACACCGGGAATGTGAAAAAAATCCTATTTTCCTGACCCCGGGAGTTTAAAAAAATCTGATTCTCCTGACCCCGGGAGTTTAAAAAAATCTGATTCTCCTGACCCCGGGAGTGTGAAAATATCTGATTTTCCTGACCCCGGGAGTGTGAAAAAAATCAGAATTTCCTGACCCCGGGAGTGTGAAAAATATCAAATTTTCCTGACCCCGGGAGTGTGAAAAAAATCCAATTTTCCTGACCCCGGGAGTTTAAAAAAATCTGATTTTCCTGACCCCGGGAGTGTGAAAATATCCGATTTTCCTGACCCCGGGAGTATGAAAATATCCAATTTTCCTGACCCCGGGAGTGTGAAAAACGTGCTTTTCCTAACACCGGGAATGTGAAAAAATTTGGAATTTCCTGACCCCGGGAGTATGAAAAATGCGATTTTCCTGACCCCGGGAGTCTGAAAAATGCGATTTTCCTGACCCCGGGATTATGAAAATATCCAATTTTTCTGACCCCGGGAGTGTGAAAAAAATCAAATTTTCCTGACCCCGGGAGTTTAAAAAAATCTGATTTTCCTGACCCCGGGAGTGTGAAAATATCTGATTTTCCTGACCCCGAGAGTGTGAAAAAAATCAGAATTTCCTGACCCCGGGAGTCTGAAAATATCCGATTTTCCTGACCCCGGGAGTATGAAAATATCCAATTTTCCTGACCCCGGGAGTGTGAAAAATGTGATTTTCCTAACACCGGGAGTGTGAAAAAAATCAGAATTTCCTGACCCCGGGAGTGTGAAAAAATGTGATTTTCTTGACCCCGGGAGTGTGAAAAAAATCAGAATCTCCTGACTCTGGGAGTGTGAAAAAATGTGATTTTCTTGACCCCGGGAGTGTGAAAAAAACCCAATTTTCCTGACCCCGGGAGTGTGAAAAATGTGATTTTCCTAACACCGGGAATGTGAAAAAATTTGGATTTTCCTGACCCCGGGAGTATGAAAAATACGATTTTCCTGACCCCGGGAGTCTGAAAAATCTGATTTTCCTGACCCCGGGAGTGTGAAAATATCCGATTTTCCTGACCCCGGGAGTATGAAAATATCCAATTTTCCTGACCCCGGGAGTGTGAAAAATGTGATTTTCCTAACACCGGGAGTGTGAAAAAAATCAGAATTTCCTGACGCCGGGAGTGTGAAAAAATGTGATTTTCTTGACCCCGGGTGTGTGAAAAAAATCAGAATCTCCTGACTCCGGGAGTGTGAAAAAATGTGATTTTCTTGACCCCGGGAGTGTGAAAAAAACCCAATTTTCCTGACCCCGGGAGTGTGAAAAATGTGATTTTCCTAACACAGGGAATGTGAAAAAATTTGGATTTTCCTGACCCCGGGAGTATGAAAAATACGATTTTCCTGACCCCGGGAGTCTGAAAAATGTGATTTTCCTGACCCCGGGAGTATGAAAAAAATCCTATTTTCCTGACCCCGGGAGTTTAAAAAAATCTGATTTTCCTGACCCCGGGAGTGTGAAAATATCTGATTTTCCTGACCCCGGGAGTGTGAAAAAAATCAGAATTTCCTGACCCCGGGAGTGTGAAAAATATCCAATTTTCCTGACCCCGGGAGTGTGAAAAATCTGATTTTCCTGACCCCGGGCGTGTGAAAATATCCGATTTTCCTGACCCCGGGAGTATGAAAATATCCAATTTTCCTGACGCCGGGAGTGTGAAAAATGTGCTTTTCCTAACACCGGAAATGTGAAAAAATTTGGAATTTCCTGACCCCGGGAGTATGAAAAATGCGATTTTCCTGACCCCGGCAGTCTGAAAAATGCGATTTTCCTGACCCCGGGAGTATGAAAATATCCAATTTTCCTGACCCCGGGAGTGTGCAAAAATCCAATTTTCCTGACCCTGGGAGTATGAAAAAAATCCTATTTTCCTGACCCCGGGAGTTTAAAAAAATCTGATTTTCCTGACCCCGGGAGTGTGAAAATATCAGATTTTCCTGACCCCGAGAGTGTGAAAATATGCAATTTTCCTGACCCCGGGAGTGTGAAAAATATCCAATTTTCCTGACCCCGGGAGTGTGAAAAATATTCAATGTTCCTGACCCCGGGAGTTTAAAAAATTCTGATTTTCCTGACCCCGGAAGTGTGAAAATATCCGATTTTCCTGACCCCGGGAGTATGAAAATATCCAATTTTCCTGACCCCGGGAGTGTGAAAAATGTGATTTTCCTAACACCGGGAGTGTGAAAAAAATCAGAATTTCCTGACCCCGGGAGTGTGAAAAAATGTGATTTTCTTGACCCCGGGAGTGTGAAAAAAATCAGAATCTCCTGACTCCGGGAGTGTGAAAAAATGTGATTTTCTTGACCCCGGGAGTGTGAAAAAAACACAATTTTCCTGACCCCGGGAGTGTGAAAAATGTGATTTTCCTAACACCGGGAATGTGAAAAAATTTGGATTTTCCTGACCCCGGGAGTATGAAAAATACGATTTTCCTGACCCCGGGAGTCTGAAAAATCTGATTTTCCTGACCCCGGGAGTGTGAAAATATCCGATTTTCCTGACCCCGGGAGTATGAAAATATCCAATTTTCCTGACCCCGGGAGTGTGAAAAATGTGATTTTCCTAACACCGGGAGTGTGAAAAAAATCAGAATTTCCTGACCCCGGGAGTGTGAAAAAATGTGATTTTCTTGACCCCGGGAGTGTGAAAAAAATCAGAATCTCCTGACTCCGGGAGTGTGAAAAAATGTGATTTTCTTGACCCCGGGAGTGTGAAAAAAACCCAATTTTCCTGACCCCGGGAGTGTGAAAAATGTGATTTTCCTAACACCGGGAATGTGAAAAAATTTGGATTTTCCTGACCCCGGGAGTATGAAAAATACGATTTTCCTGACCCCGGGAGTCTGAAAAATCTGATTTTCCTGACCCCGGGCGTGTGAAAATATCCGATTTTCCTGACCCCGGGAGTATGAAAATATCCAATTTTCCTGACGCCGGGAGTGTGAAAAATGTGCTTTTCCTAACACCGGGAATGTGAAAAAATTTGGAATTTCCTGACCCCGGGAGTATGAAAAATGCGATTTTCCTGACCCCGGGAGTCTGAAAAATGCGATTTTCCTGACCCCGGGAGTATGAAAATATCCAATTTTCCTGACCCCGGGAGTGTGCAAAAATCCAATTTTCCTGACCCTGGGAGTATGAAAAAAATCTGATTTTCCTGACCCCGGGAGTGCGAAAATATCTGATTTTCCTGACCCCGGGAGTGTGAAAAATATCGGAATTTCCTGAACCCGGGAGTGTGAAAAAAGGTGATTTTCTTGACCCCGGGAGTGTGAAAAAAATTAAATTCTCCTGACCCCGGGAGTGTGAAAAAATCCAATTTTCCTGACCGCGTGTTTGTGAAAAATGTGATTTTCCTAACACTGGGCATGTGAAAAAAATCAGAATTTCCTGACCTAGGGAGTGTGAAAAAAATGTGATTTTCTTGACCCCGGGAGTGTGAAAAAAATCAGAATCTCCTCACCCCGGGAGTGTGAAAAAATGTGATTTTCTTGACCCCGGGAGTGTGAAAAAAACCCAATTTTCCTGACCCCGGGAGTGTGAAAAATGTGATTTTCCTAACACCGGGAATGTGAAAAAATTTGGATTTTCCTGACCCCGGGAGTATGAAAAATACGATTTTCCTGACCCCGGGAGTCTGAAAAATCTGATTTTCCTGACCCCGGGTGTGTGAAAATATCCGATTTTCCTGACCCCGGGAGTTTAAAAAAATCTGATTTTCCTGACCCCGGGAGTGTGAAAATATCTGATTTTCCTGACCCCGGGAGTGTGAAAAAAATCAGAATTTCCTGACCCCGGGAGTGTGAAAAATATCCAATTTTCCTGACCCCGGGAGTATGAAAAAAATCCAATTTTCCTGACCCCGGGAGTTTAAAAAAATCTGATTTTCCTGACCCCGGGAGTGTGAAAATATCCGATTTTCCTGACCCCGGGAGTATGAAAATATCCAATTTTCCTGACCCCGGGAGTGTGAAAAATGTGATTTTCCTAACACCGGGAGTGTGAAAAAAATCAGAATTTCCTGACCCCGGGAGTGTGAAAAAATGTGATTTTCTTGACCCCGGGAGTGTGAAAAAAATCAGAATCTCCTGACCCCGGAGGTGTGAAAAAATGTGATTTTCTTGACCCCGGGAGTGTGAAAAAAACCCAATTTTCCTGACACCGGGAGTGTGAAAAATGTGATTTTCCTAACACCGGGAATGTGAAAAAATTTGGATTTTCCTGACCCCGGGAGTATGAAAAATACGATTTTCCTGACCCCAGGAGTCTGGAAAATGTGATTTTCCTGAACCCGGGAGTATGAAAAAAATCCTATTTTCCTGACCCCGGGAGTGTGAAAAATGTGATTTTCCTAACACCGGGAGTGTGAAAAAAATCAGAATTTCCTGACCCCGGGAGTGTGAAAAAATTTGGATTTTCCTGACCCCGGGAGTATGAAAAATACGATTTTCCTGACCCCGGGAGTTTAAAAAAATGTGATTTTCCTGACCCCGGGAGTGTGAAAATATCTGATTTTCCTGACCCCGGGAGTGTGAAAAAAATCAGAATTTCCTGACCCCGGGAGTGTGAAAAATATCCAATTTTCCTGACCCAGGGAGTGTGAAAAAAATCCAATTTTCCTGACCCTGGGAATTTAAAAAAATCTGATTTTCCTGACCCCGGGAGTGTGAAAATATCCGATTTTCCTGACCCCGGGAGTATGAAAATATCCAATTTTCCTGACCCCGGGAGTGTGAAAAATGTGATTTTCCTAACACCGGGAGTGTGAAAAAAATCAGAATTTCCTGACCCCGGGAGTGTGAAAAAATGTGATTTTCTTGACCCCGGGATTGTGAAAAAAATCAGAATCTCCTGACCCCGGGAGTGTGAAAAAATGTGATTTTCTTGACCCCGGGAGTGTGAAAAATGTGATTTTCCTAACACCGGGAATGTGAAAAAATTTGGATTTTCCTGACCCCGGGAGTATGAAAAATACGATTTTCTGACCCCGGGAGTCTGAAAAATCTGATTTTCCTGACCCCGGGAGTGTGAAAATATCCGATTTTCCTGACCCCGGGAGTATGAAAATATCCAATTTTCCTGACCCCGGGAGTGTGAAAAATGTGATTTTCCTAACACCGGGAGTGTGAAAAAAAATCTGATTTTCCTGACCCCGGGAGTGTGAAAATATCTGATTTTCCTGACCCCGAGAGTGTGAAAAAAATCAGAATTTCCTGACCCCGGGAGTGTGAAAAATATTCAATGTTCCTGACCCCTGGGAGTTTAAAAAAATCTGATTTTCCTGACCCCGGGAGTGTGAAAATATCCGATTTTCCTGACCCCGGGAGTATGAAAATATCCAATTTTCCTGACCCCGGGAGTGTGAAAAATGTGATTTTCCTAACACCGGGAGTGTGAAAAAAATTAGAATTTCCTGACCCCGGGAGTGTGAAAAATGTGATTTTCTTGACCCCGGGAGTGTGAAAAAAATCAGAATCTCCTGACTCCGGGAGTGTGAAAAAATGTGATTTTCTTGACCCCGGGAGTGTGAAAAAAACCCAATTTTCCTGACGCCGGGAGTGTGAAAAATGTGATTTTCCTAACACCGGGAATGTGAAAAAATTTGGATTTTCCTGACCCCGGGAGTCTGAAAAATCTGATTTTCCTGACCCCGGGAGTGTGAAAATATCCGATTTTCCTGACCCCGGGAGTATGAAAATATCCAATTTTCCTGACCCCGGGAGTGTGAAAAATGTGATTTTCCTAACACCGGGAGTGTGAAAAAAATCAGAATCTCCTGACTCCGGGAGTGTGAAAAAATGTGATTTTCTTGACCCCGGGAGTGTGAAAAAAACCCAATTTTCCTGACCCCGGGAGTGTGAAAAATGTGATTTTCCTAACACCAGGAATGTGAAAAAATTTGGATTTTCCTGACCCCGGGAGTATGAAAAATACGATTTTCCTGACCCCGGGAGTCTGAAAAATCTGATTTTCCTGACCCCGGGAGTGTGAAAATATCCGATTTTCCTGACCCCGGGAGTATGAAAATATTCTATTTTCCTGACGCCGGGAGTGTGAAAAATGTGCTTTTTCCTAACACCGGGAATGTGAAAAAATTTGGAATTTCCTGACCCCGGGAGTATGAAAAATGCGATTTTCCTGACCCCGGGAGTCTGAAAAATGCGATTTTCCTGACCCCGGGAGTATGAAAATATCCAATTTTCCTGACCCCGGGAGTGTGCAAAAATCCAATTTTCCTGACCCTTGGAGTATGAAAAAAACCTGATTTTCCTGACCCCGGGAGTGTGAAAAATATCGGAATTTCCTGAACCCGGGAGTGTGAAAAAAGGTGATTTTCTTGACCCCGGGAGTGTGAAAAAAATTAAATTCTCCTGACACCGGGAGTGTGAAAAAATCCAATTTTCCTGACCGCGTATTTGTGAAAAATGTGATTTTCCTAACACTGGGCGTGTGAAAAAAATCAGAATTTCCTGACCCCGGGAGTGTGAAAAAATGTGATTTTCTTGACCCCGGGAATGTGAAAAAAATCAGAATCTCCTGACCCCGGGAGTGTGAAAAAATGTGATTTTCTTGACCCCGGGAGTGTGAAAAAAACCGTATTTTCCTGACCCTGGGAGTGTGAAAAATGTGATTTTCCTAACACCGGGAATGTGAAAAAATTTGGATTTTCCTGACGCCGGGAGTATGAAAAATACGATTTTCCTGACCCCAGGAGTCTGAAAAATGTGATTTTCCTGACCCCGGGAGTATGAAAAAAATCCTATTTTCCTGACCCCGGGAGTTTAAAAAAATCTGATTTTCCTGACCCCGGGAGTGTGAAAATATCTGATTTTCCTGACCCCGGGAGTGTGAAAAAAATCAGAATTTCCTGACCCCGGGAGTGTGAAAAATATCCAATTTTCCTGACCCCGGGAGTGTGAAAAAAATCCAATTTTCCTGTCCCCGGGAGTTTAAAAAAATCTGATTTTCCTGACCCCGGGAGTGTGAAAATATCCGATTTTCCTGACCCCGGGAGTATAAAAATATCCAATTTTCCTGACCCCGGGAGTGTGAAAAATGTGATTTTCCTAACACCGGGAGTGTGAAAAAAATTAGAATTTCCTGACCCCGGGAGTGTGAAAAAATGTGATTTTCTTGACCCCGGGAGTGTGAAAAAAATCAGAATCTCCTGACCCCGGGAGTGTGAAAAAATGTGATTTTCTTGACCCCGGGAGTGTGAAAAAAACCCAATTTTCCTGACCCCGGGAGTGTGAAAAATCTGATTTTCCTGACCCCGGGAGTATGAAAAATACGATTTTCCTGACCCCGGGAGTCTGAAAAATCTGATTTTCCTGACCCCGGGAGTGTGAAAATATCCGATTTTCCTGACCCCGGGAGTATGAAAATATCCAATTTTCCTGACCCCGGGAGTGTGAAAAATGTGATTTTCCTAACACCGGGAGTGTGAAAAAAAATCTGATTTTCCTGACCCCGGGAGTGTGAAAATATCTGATTTTCCTGACCCCGAGAGTGTGAAAAAAATCAGAATTTCCTGACCCCGGGAGTGTGAAAAATATTCAATGTTCCTGACCCCTGGGAGTTTAAAAAAATCTGATTTTCCTGACCCCGGGAGTGTGAAAATATCCGATTTTCCTGACCCCGGGAGTATGAAAATATCCAATTTTCCTGACCCCGGGAGTGTGAAAAATGTGATTTTCCTAACACCGGGAGTGTGAAAAAAATTAGAATTTCCTGACCCCGGGAGTGTGAAAAATGTGATTTTCTTGACCCCGGGAGTGTGAAAAAAATCAGAATCTCCTGACTCCGGGAGTGTGAAAAAATGTGATTTTCTTGACCCCGGGAGTGTGAAAAAAACCCAATTTTCCTGACGCCGGGAGTGTGAAAAATGTGATTTTCCTAACACCGGGAATGTGAAAAAATTTGGATTTTCCTGACCCCGGGAGTCTGAAAAATCTGATTTTCCTGACCCCGGGAGTGTGAAAATATCCGATTTTCCTGACCCCGGGAGTATGAAAATATCCAATTTTCCTGACCCCGGGAGTGTGAAAAATGTGATTTTCCTAACACCGGGAGTGTGAAAAAAATCAGAATCTCCTGACTCCGGGAGTGTGAAAAAATGTGATTTTCTTGACCCCGGGAGTGTGAAAAAAACCCAATTTTCCTGACCCCGAGAGTGTGAAAAATGTGATTTTCCTAACACCAGGAATGTGAAAAAATTTGGATTTTCCTGACCCCGGGAGTATGAAAAATACGATTTTCCTGACCCCGGGAGTCTGAAAAATCTGATTTTCCTGACCCCGGGAGTGTGAAAATATCCGATTTTCCTGACCCCGGGAGTATGAAAATATTCTATTTTCCTGACGCCGGGAGTGTGAAAAATGTGCTTTTCCTAACACCGGGAATGTGAAAAAATTTGGAATTTCCTGACCCCGGGAGTATGAAAAATGCGATTTTCCTGACCCCGGGAGTCTGAAAAATGCGATTTTCCTGACCCCGGGAGTATGAAAATATCCAATTTTCCTGACCCCGGGAGTGTGCAAAAATCCAATTTTCCTGACCCTTGGAGTATGAAAAAAACCTGATTTTCCTGACCCCGGGAGTGTGAAAAATATCGGAATTTCCTGAACCCGGGAGTGTGAAAAAAGGTGATTTTCTTGACCCTGGGAGTGTGAAAAAAATTAAATTCTCCTGACACCGGGAGTGTGAAAAAATCCAATTTTCCTGACCGCGTATTTGTGAAAAATGTGATTTTCCTAACACTGGGCGTGTGAAAAAAATCAGAATTTCCTGACCCCGGGAGTGTGAAAAAATGTGATTTTCTTGACCCCGGGAATGTGAAAAAAATCAGAATCTCCTGACCCCGGGAGTGTGAAAAAATGTGATTTTCTTGACCCCGGGAGTGTGAAAAAAACCCTATTTTCCTGACCCCGGGAGTGTGAAAAATGTGATTTTCCTAACACCGGGAATGTGAAAAAATTTGGATTTTCCTGACGCCGGGAGTATGAAAAATACGATTTTCCTGACCCCGGGAGTCTGAAAAATGTGATTTTCCTGACCCCGGGAGTATGAAAAAAATCCTATTTTCCTGACCCCGGGACTTTAAAAAAATCTGATTTTCCTGACCCCGGGAGTGTGAAAATATCTGATTTTCCTGACCCCGGGAGTGTGAAAAAAATCAGAATTTCCTGACCCCGGGAGTGTGAAAAATATCCAATTTTCCTGACCCCGGGAGTGTGAAAAAAATCCAATTTTCATGTCGCCGGGAGTTTAAAAAATGTGATTTTCCTAACACCGGGAGTGTGAAAAAAATTAGAATTTCCTGACCCCGGGAGTGTGAAAAATGTGATTTTCTTGACCCCGGGAGTGTGAAAAAAATCAGAATCTCCTGACTCCGGGAGTGTGAAAAAATGTGATTTTCTTGACCCCGGGAGTGTGAAAAAAACCCAATTTTCCTGACGCCGGGAGTGTGAAAAATGTGATTTTCCTAACACCGGGAATGTGAAAAAATTTGGATTTTCCTGACCCCGGGAGTCTGAAAAATCTGATTTTCCTGACCCCGGGAGTGTGAAAATATCCGATTTTCCTGACCCCGGGAGTATGAAAATATCCAATTTTCCTGACCCCGGGAGTGTGAAAAATGTGATTTTCCTAACACCGGGAGTGTGAAAAAAATCAGAATCTCCTGACTCCGGGAGTGTGAAAAAATGTGATTTTCTTGACCCCGGGAGTGTGAAAAAAACCCAATTTTCCTGACCCCGGGAGTGTGAAAAATGTGATTTTCCTAACACCAGGAATGTGAAAAAATTTGGATTTTCCTGACCCCGGGAGTATGAAAAATACGATTTTCCTGACCCCGGGAGTCTGAAAAATCTGATTTTCCTGACCCCGGGAGTGTGAAAATATCCGATTTTCCTGACCCCGGGAGTATGAAAATATTCTATTTTCCTGACGCCGGGAGTGTGAAAAATGTGCTTTTCCTAACACCGGGAATGTGAAAAAATTTGGAATTTCCTGACCCCGGGAGTATGAAAAATGCGATTTTCCTGACCCCGGGAGTCTGAAAAATGCGATTTTCCTGACCCCGGGAGTATGAAAATATCCAATTTTCCTGACCCCGGGAGTGTGCAAAAATCCAATTTTCCTGACCCTTGGAGTATGAAAAAAACCTGATTTTCCTGACCCCGGGAGTGTGAAAAATATCGGAATTTCCTGAACCCGGGAGTGTGAAAAAAGGTGATTTTCTTGACCCCGGGAGTGTGAAAAAAATTAAATTCTCCTGACACCGGGAGTGTGAAAAAATCCAATTTTCCTGACCGCGTATTTGTGAAAAATGTGATTTTCCTAACACTGGGCGTGTGAAAAAAATCAGAATTTCCTGACCCCGGGAGTGTGAAAAAATGTGATTTTCTTGACCCCGGGAATGTGAAAAAAATCAGAATCTCCTGACCCCGGGAGTGTGAAAAAATGTGATTTTCTTGACCCCGGGAGTGTGAAAAAAACCCAATTTTCCTGACCCCGGGAGTGTGAAAAATGTGATTTTCCTAACACCGGGAATGTGAAAAAATTTGGATTTTCCTGACGCCGGGAGTATGAAAAATACGATTTTCCTGACCCCGGGAGTCTGAAAAATGTGATTTTCCTGACCCCGGGAGTATGAAAAAAATCCTATTTTCCTGACCCCGGGAGTTTAAAAAAATCTGATTTTCCTGACCCCGGGAGTGTGAAAATATCTGATTTTCCTGACCCCGGGAGTGTGAAAAAAATCAGAATTTCCTGACCCCGGGAGTGTGAAAAATATCCAATTTTCCTAACCCCGGGAGTGTGAAAAAAATCCAATTTTCCTGTCACCGGGAGTTTAAAAAAATCTGATTTTCCTGACCCCGGGAGTGTGAAAATATCCGATTTTCCTGACCCCGGGAGTATGAAAATATCCAATTTTCCTGACCCCGGGAGTGTGAAAAATGTGATTTTCCTAACACCGGGAGTGTGAAAAAAATTAGAATTTCCTGACCCCGGGAGTGTGAAAAAATGTGATTTTCTTGACCCCGGGAGTGTGAAAAAAATCAGAATCTCCTGACCCCGGGAGTGTGAAAAAATGTGATTTTCTTGACCCCGGGAGTGTGAAAAAAACCCAATTTTCCTGACCCCGGGAGTGTGAAAAATGTGATTTTCCTAACACCGGGAATGTGAAAAAATTTGGATTTTCCTGACCCCGGGAGTCTGAAAAATATGATTTTCCTGACCCCGGGAGTCTGAAAAATGTGATTTTCCTGACCCCGGGAGTATGAAAAAAATCCTATTTTCCTGACCCCGGGAGTTAAAAAAAAATCTGATTTTCCTGACCCCGGGAGTGTGAAAATATCTGATTTTCCTGACCCCGGGAGTGTGAAAAAAATCAGAATTTCCTGACCCCGGGAGTGTGAAAAATATCCAATTTTCCTGACCCCGGGAGTATGAAAATATCCAATTTTCCTGACCCCGAGAGTGTGAAAAATGTGATTTTCCTAACACCGGGAGTGTGAAAAAAATCAGAATTTCCTGACCCTGGGAGTGTGAAAAAATTTGGATTTTCCTGACCCCGGGAGTATGAAAAATACGATTTTCCTGACCCCGGGAGTCTGAAAAATGTGATTTTCCTGACCCCGGGAGTATGAAAAAAATCCTATTTTCCTGACCCCGGGAGTTTAAAAAAATCTGATTTTCCTGACCCCGGGAGTGTGAAAATATCTGATTTTCCTGACCCCGGGAGTGTGAAAAAAATCAGAATTTCCTGACCCCGGGAGTTTAAAAAAATCTGATTTTCCTGACCCCGGGAGTGTGAAAATATCCGATTTTCCTGACCCCGGGAGTATGAAAATATCCAATTTTCCTGACCCCGGGAGTGTGAAAAATGTGATTTTCCTAACACCGGGAGTGTGAAAAAAATCAGAATTTCCTGACCCCGGGAGTGTGAAAAAATGTGATTTTCTTGACCCCGGGATTGTGAAAAAAATCAGAATCTCCTGACCCCGGGAGTGTGAAAAAATGTGATTTTCTTGACCCCAGGAGTGTGAAAAAAACCCAATTTTCCTGACCCCGGGAGTGTGAAAAATGTGATTTTCCTAACACCGGGAATGTGAAAAAATTTGGATTTTCCTGACCCCGGGAGTATGAAAAATACGATTTTCCTGACCCCGGGAGTCTGAAAAATGTGATTTTCCTGACCCCGGGAGTATGAAAAAAATCCTATTTTCCTGACCCCGGGAGGTTAAAAAAATCTGATTTTCCTGACCCCGGGAGTGTGAAAATATCTGATTTTCCTAACCCCGGGAGTGTGAAAAAAAATCAGAATTTCCTGACCCCGGGAGTGTGAAAATATCTGATTTTCCTGACCCCGGGAGTGTGAAAAAAATCAGAATTTCCTGACCCCGGGAGTGTGAAAAATATCCAATTTTCCTGACCCCGGGAGTCTGAAAAATGTGATTTTCCTGACCCCGGGAGTATGAAAAAAATCCTATTTTCCTGACCCCGGGAGTTTAAAAAAATCTGATTTTCCTGACCCCGGGAGTTTAAAAAAATCTGCTTTTCCTGACCCCGGGAGTGTGAAAAAAATCAGAATTTTCTGACCCCGGGAGTGTGAAAAATATCCAATTTTCCTGACCCCGGGAGTGTGAAAAAAATCCAATTTTCCTGATCCCGGGAGTTTAAAAAAATCTGATTTTCCTGACCCCGGGAGTGTGAAAATATCCGATTTTCCTGACCCCGGGAGTATGAAAATATCCAATTTTCCTGACCCCGGGAGTGTGAAAAATGTGATTTTCCTAACACCGGGAGTGTGAAAAAAATCAGAATTTCCTGACCCCGGGAGTGTGAAAAAATGTGATTTTCTTGACCCCGGGATTGTGAAAAAAATCAGAATCTCCTGACCCCGGGAGTGTGAAAAAATGTGATTTTCTTGACCCCGGGAGTGTGAAAAAAACCCAATTTTCCTGACCCCGGGAGTGTGAAAAATGTGATTTTCCTAACACCGGGAATGTGAAAAAATTTGGATTTTCCTGACCCCGGGAGTATGAAAAATACGATTTTCCTGACCCCGGGAGTCTGAAAAATGTGATTTTCCTGACCCCGGGAGTATGAAAAAAATCCTATTTTCCTGACCCCGGGAGTTTAAAAAAATCTGATTTTCCTGACCCCGGGAGTGTGAAGATATCTGATTTTCCTGACCCCGGGAGTGTGAAAAAAATCAGAATTTCCTGACCCCGGGAGTCTGAAAAATGTGATTTTCCTGACCCCGGGAGTATGAAAAAAATCCTATTTTCCTGACCCCGGGAGTTTAAAAAAATCTGATTTTCCTGACCCCGGGAGTTTAAAAAAATCTGCTTTTCCTGACCCCGGGAGTGTGAAAAAAATCAGAATTTCCTGACCCCGGGAGTGTGAAAAATATCCAATTTTCCTGACCCCGGGAGTGTGAAAAAAATCCAATTTTCCTGATCCCGGGAGTTTAAAAAAATCTGATTTTCCTGACCCCGGGAGTGTGAAAATATCCGATTTTCCTGACCCCGGGAGTATGAAAATATCCAATTTTCCTGACCCCGGGAGTGTGAAAAATGTGATTTTCCTAACACCGGGAGTGTGAAAAAAATCAGAATTTCCTGACCCCGGGAGTGTGAAAAAATGTGATTTTCTTGACCCCGGGATTGTGAAAAAAATCAGAATCTCCTGACCCCGGGAGTGTGAAAAAATGTGATTTTCTTGACCCCGGGAGTGTGAAAAAAACCCAATTTTCCTGACCC
The DNA here is from genome assembly GCA_035047345.1 of Bradypodion ventrale. Lineage (NCBI taxonomy): Eukaryota > Metazoa > Chordata > Lepidosauria > Squamata > Chamaeleonidae > Bradypodion > Bradypodion ventrale. The sequence continues at coordinate 132,622,675 of JAWDJE010000004.1, read as the reverse complement.
CGGGAGTGTGAAAAATGTGATTTTCCTAACACCGGGAATGTGAAAAAATTTGGATTTTCCTGACCCCGGGAGTATGAAAAATACGATTTTCCTGACCCCGGGAGTCTGAAAAATGTGATTTTCCTGACCCCGGGAGTATGAAAAAAATCCTATTTTCCTGACCCCGGGAGTTTAAAAAAATCTGATTTTCCTGACCCCGGGCGTGTGAAGATATCTGATTTTCCTGACCCCGGGAGTGTGAAAAAAATCAGAATTTCCTGACCCCGGGAGTGTGAAAATATCTGATTTTCCTGACCCCGGGAGTGTGAAAAAAATCCAATTTTCCTGACCCCGGGAGTGTGAAAAATGTGATTTTCCTAACACCGGGAATGTGAAAAAATTTGGATTTTCCTGACCCCGGGAGTATGAAAAATACGATTTTCCTGACCCCGGGAGTCTGAAAAATGTGATTTTCCTGACCCCGGGAGTATGAAAAAAATCCTATTTTCCTGACCCCGGGAGTTTAAAAAAATCTGATTTTCCTGACCCCGGGAGTGTGAAGATATCTGATTTTCCTGACCCCGGGAGTGTGAAAAAAAGCAGAATTTCCTGACCCCGGGAGTCTGAAAAATGTGATTTTCCTGACCCCGGGAGTATGAAAAAAATCCTATTTTCCTGACCCCGGGAGTTTAAAAAAATCTGATTTTCCTGACCCCGGGAGTTTAAAAAAATCTGCTTTTCCTGACCCCGGGAGTGTGAAAAAAATCAGAATTTCCTGACCCCGGGAGTGTGAAAAATATCCAATTTTCCTAACCCCGGGAGTGTGAAAAAAATCCAATTTTCCTGTCACCGGGAGTTTAAAAAAATCTGATTTTCCTGACCCCGGGAGTGTGAAAATATCCGATTTTCCTGACCCCGGGAGTATGAAAATATCCAATTTTCCTGACCCCGGGAGTGTGAAAAATGTGATTTTCCTAACACCGGGAGTGTGAAAAAAATTAGAATTTCCTGACCCCGGGAGTGTGAAAAAATGTGATTTTCTTGACCCCGGGAGTGTGAAAAAAATCAGAATCTCCTGACCCCGGGAGTGTGAAAAAATGTGATTTTCTTGACCCCGGGAGTGTGAAAAAAACCCAATTTTCCTGACCCCGGGAGTGTGAAAAATGTGATTTTCCTAACACCGGGAATGTGAAAAAATTTGGATTTTCCTGACCCCGGGAGTCTGAAAAATATGATTTTCCTGACCCCGGGAGTCTGAAAAATGTGATTTTCCTGACCCCGGGAGTATGAAAAAAATCCTATTTTCCTGACCCCGGGAGTTAAAAAAAAATCTGATTTTCCTGACCCCGGGAGTGTGAAAATATCTGATTTTCCTGACCCCGGGAGTGTGAAAAAAATCAGAATTTCCTGACCCCGGGAGTGTGAAAAATATCCAATTTTCCTGACCCCGGGAGTATGAAAATATCCAATTTTCCTGACCCCGAGAGTGTGAAAAATGTGATTTTCCTAACACCGGGAGTGTGAAAAAAATCAGAATTTCCTGACCCCGGGAGTGTGAAAAAATTTGGATTTTCCTGACCCCGGGAGTATGAAAAATACGATTTTCCTGACCCCGGGAGTCTGAAAAATGTGATTTTCCTGACCCCGGGAGTATGAAAATATCTGATTTTCCCTACCCCGGGAGTGTGAAAAAAAATCAGAATTTCCTGACCCCGGGAGTTTAAAAAAATCTGATTTTCCTGACCCCGGGAGTGTGAAAATATCCGATTTTCCTGACCCCGGGAGTATGAAAATATCCAATTTTCCTGACCCCGGGAGTGTGAAAAATGTGATTTTCCTAACACCGGGAGTGTGAAAAAAATCAGAATTTCCTGACCCCGGGAGTGTGAAAAAATGTGATTTTCTTGACCCCGGGATTGTGAAAAAAATCAGAATCTCCTGACCCCGGGAGTGTGAAAAAATGTGATTTTCTTGACCCCGGGAGTGTGAAAAAAACCCAATTTTCCTGACCCCGGGAGTGTGAAAAATGTGATTTTCCTAACACCGGGAATGTGAAAAAATTTGGATTTTCCTGACCCCGGGAGTATGAAAAATACGATTTTCCTGACCCCGGGAGTCTGAAAAATGTGATTTTCCTGACCCCGGGAGTATGAAAAAAATCCTATTTTCCTGACCCCGGGAGGTTAAAAAAATCTGATTTTCCTGACCCCGGGAGTGTGAAAATATCTGATTTTCCTAACCCCGGGAGTGTGAAAAAAAATCAGAATTTCCTGACCCCGGGAGTGTGAAAATATCTGATTTTCCTGACCCCGGGAGTGTGAAAAAAATCAGAATTTCCTGACCCCGGGAGTGTGAAAAATATCCAATTTTCCTGACCCCGGGAGTGTGAAAAAAATCCAATTTTCCTGACCCCGGGAATTTAAAAAAATCTGATTTTCCTGACCCCGGGAGTGTGAAAATATCCGATTTTCCTGACCCCGGGAGTATGAAAATATCCAATTTTCCTGACCCCGGGAGTGTGAAAAATGTGATTTTCCTAACACCGGGAGTGTGAAAAAAATCAGAATTTCCTGACCCCGGGAGTGTGAAAAAATGTGATTTTCTTGACCCCGGGAGTGTGAAAAAAATCAGAATCTCCTGACCCCAGGAGTGTGAAAAAATGTGATTTTCTTGACCCCGGGAGTGTGGAAAAAACCCAATTTTCCTGACCCCGGGAGTGTGAAAAATGTGATTTTCCTAACACCGGGAATGTGAAAAAATTTGGATTTTCCTGACCTTGGGAGTATGAAAAATACGATTTTCCTGACCCCGGGAGTCTGAAAAATGTGATTTTCCTGACCCCGGGAGTATGAAAAAAATCCTATTTTCCTGACCCCGGGAGTTTAAAAAAATCTGATTTTCCTGACCCCGGGAGTTTAAAAAAATCTGCTTTTCCTGACCCCGGGAGTGTGAAAAAAATCAGAATTTTCTGACCCCGGGAGTGTGAAAAATATCCAATTTTCCTGACCCCGGGAGTGTGAAAAAAATCCAATTTTCCTGATCCCGGGAGTTTAAAAAAATCTGATTTTCCTGACCCCGGGAGTGTGAAAATATCCGATTTTCCTGACCCCGGGAGTATGAAAATATCCAATTTTCCTGACCCCGGGAGTGTGAAAAATGTGATTTTCCTAACACCGGGAGTGTGAAAAAAATCAGAATTTCCTGACCCCGGGAGTGTGAAAAAATGTGATTTTCTTGACCCCGGGATTGTGAAAAAAATCAGAATCTCCTGACCCCGGGAGTGTGAAAAAATGTGATTTTCTTGACCCCGGGAGTGTGAAAAAAACCCAATTTTCCTGACCCCGGGAGTGTGAAAAATGTGATTTTCCTAACACCGGGAATGTGAAAAAATTTGGATTTTCCTGACCCCGGGAGTATGAAAAATACGATTTTCCTGACCCCGGGAGTCTGAAAAATGTGATTTTCCTGACCCCGGGAGTATGAAAAAAATCCTATTTTCCTGACCCCGGGAGTTTAAAAAAATCTGATTTTCCTGACCCCGGGAGTGTGAAGATATCTGATTTTCCTGACCCCGGGAGTGTGAAAAAAATCAGAATTTCCTGACCCCGGGAGTCTGAAAAATGTGATTTTCCTGACCCCGGGAGTATGAAAAAAATCCTATTTTCCTGACCCCGGGAGTTTAAAAAAATCTGATTTTCCTGACCCCGGGAGTTTAAAAAAATCTGCTTTTCCTGACCCCGGGAGTGTGAAAAAAATCAGAATTTCCTGACCCCGGGAGTGTGAAAAATATCCAATTTTCCTGACCCCGGGAGTGTGAAAAAAATCCAATTTTCCTGATCCCGGGAGTTTAAAAAAATCTGATTTTCCTGACCCCGGGAGTGTGAAAATATCCGATTTTCCTGACCCCGGGAGTATGAAAATATCCAATTTTCCTGACCCCGGGAGTGTGAAAAATGTGATTTTCCTAACACCGGGAGTGTGAAAAAAATCAGAATTTCCTGACCCCGGGAGTGTGAAAAAATGTGATTTTCTTGACCCCGGGATTGTGAAAAAAATCAGAATCTCCTGACCCCGGGAGTGTGAAAAAATGTGATTTTCTTGACCCCGGGAGTGTGAAAAAAACCCAATTTTCCTGACCCCGGGAGTGTGAAAAATGTGATTTTCCTAACACCGGGAATGTGAAAAAATTTGGATTTTCCTGACCCCGGGAGTATGAAAAATACGATTTTCCTGACCCCGGGAGTCTGAAAAATGTGATTTTCCTGACCCCGGGAGTATGAAAAAAATCCTATTTTCCTGACCCCGGGAGTTTAAAAAAATCTGATTTTCCTGACCCCGGGAGTGTGAAGATATCTGATTTTCCTGACCCCGGGAGTGTGAAAAAAATCAGAATTTCCTGACCCCGGGAGTGTGAAAATATCTGATTTTCCTGACCCCGGGAGTGTGAAAAATGTGATTTTCCTAACACCGGGAGTGTGAAAAAAATCAGAATTTCCTGACCCCGGGAGTGTGAAAAAATGTGATTTTCTTGACCCCGGGATTGTAAAAAAAATCAGAATCTCCTGACCCCGGGAGTGTGAAAAAATGTGATTTTCTTGACCCCGGGAGTGTGAAAAAAACCCAATTTTCCTGACCCCGGGAGTGTGAAAAATGTGATTTTCCTAACACCGGGAATGTGAAAAAATTTGGATTTTCCTGACCCCGGAAGTATGAAAAATACGATTTTCCTGACCCCGGGAGTCTGAAAAATGTGATTTTCCTGACCCCGGGAGTATGAAAAAAATCCTATTTTCCTGACCCCGGGAGGTTAAAAAAATCTGATTTTCCTGACCCCGGGAGTGTGAAAATATCTGATTTTCCTAACCCCGGGAGTGTGAAAAAAAATCAGAATTTCCTGACCCCGGGAGTGTGAAAATATCTGATTTTCCTGACCCCAGGAGTGTGAAAAAAATCAGAATTTCCTGACCCCGGGAGTGTGAAAAATATCCAATTTTCCTGACCCCGGGAGTGTGAAAAAAATCCAATTTTCCTGACCCCGGGAGTTTAAAAAAATCTGATTTTCCTGACCCCGGGAGTGTGAAAATATCCGATTTTCCTGACCCCGGGAGTATGAAAATATCCAATTTTCCTGACCCCGGGAGTGTGAAAAATGTGATTTTCCTAACACCGGGAGTGTGAAAAAAATCAGAATTTCCTGACCCCGGGAGTGTGAAAAAATGTGATTTTCTTGACCCCGGGAGTGTGAAAAAAATCAGAATCTCCTGACCCCAGGAGTGTGAAAAAATGTGATTTTCTTGACCCCGGGATTGTGAAAAAAATCAGAATCTCCTGACCCCGGGAGTGTGAAAAAATGTGATTTTCTTGACCCCGGGAGTGTGAAAAAAAACCAATTTTCCTGACCCCGGGAGTGTGAAAAATGTGATTTTCCTAACACCGGGAATGTGAAAAAATTTGGATTTTCCTGACCCCGGGAGTATGAAAAATACGATTTTCCTGACCCCGGGAGTCTGAAAAATGTGATTTTCCTGACCCCGGGAGTATGAAAAAAATCCTATTTTCCTGACCCCGGGAGTTTAAAAAAATCTGATTTTCCTGACCCCGGGAGTGTGAAGATATCTGATTTTCCTGACCCCGGGAGTGTGAAAAAAATCAGAATTTCCTGACCCCGGGAGTGTGAAAATATCTGATTTTCCTGACCCCGGGAGTGTGAAAAAAATCAGAATTTCCTGACCCCGGGAGTGTGAAAAAAATCCAATTTTCCTGACCCCGGGAGTTTAAAAAAATCTGATTTTCCTGACCCCGGGAGTGTGAAAATATCCGATTTTCCTGACCCCGGGAGTAAGAAAATATCCAATTTTCCTGACCCCGGGAGTGTGAAAAATGTGATTTTCCTAACACCGGGAGTGTGAAAAAAATCAGAATCTCCTGACCCCGGGAGTGTGAAAAAATGTGATTTTCTTGACCCCGGGAGTGTGAAAAAAACACAATTTTCCTGACCCCGGGAGTGTGAAAAATGTGATTTTCCTAACACCGGGAATGTGAAAAAATTTGGATTTTCCTGACCCCGGGAGTATGAAAAATACGATTTTCCTGACCCCGGGAGTCTGAAAAATGTGATTTTCCTGACCCCGGGAGTATGAAAAAAATCCTATTTTCCTGACCCCGGGAGTTTAAAAAAATCTGATTTTCCTGACCCCGGGAGTTTAGAAAAATCTGCTTTTCCTGACCCTGGGAGTGTGAAAAAAATCAGAATTTCCTGACCCCGGGAGTGTGAAAAATATCCAATTTTCCTGACCCCGGGAGTGTGAAAAAAATCCAATTTTCCTGACCCCGGGAGTTTAAAAAAATCTGATTTTCCTGACCCCGGGAGTTTAAAAAAATCTGCTTTTCCTGACCCCGGGAGTGTGAAAAAAATCAGAATTTCCTGACCCCGGGAGTGTGAAAAAATGTGATTTTCTTGACCCCGGGAGTGTGAAAAAAATCAGAATCTCCTGACCCCGGGAGTGTGAAAAAATGTGATTTTCTTGACCCCGGGAGTGTGAAAAAAACCCAATTTTCCTGACCCCGGGATTGTGAAAAATGTGATTTTCCTAACACCGGGAATGTGAAAAAATTTGGATTTTCCTGACCCCGGGAGTATGAAAAATACGATTTTCCTGACCCCGGGAGTCTGAAAAATGTGATTTTCCTGACCCCGGGAGTATGAAAAAAATCCTATTTTCCTGACCCCGGGAGTTTAAAAAAATCTGATTTTCCTGACCCCGGGAGTGTGAAAATATCTGATTTTCCTGACCCCGGGAGTGTGAAAAAAATCAGAATTTCCTGACCCCAGGAGTGTGAAAAATATCCAATTTTCCTGACCCCGGGAGTGTGAAAAAAATCCAGTTTTCCTGACCCCGGGAGTTTAAAAAAATCTGATTTTCCTGACCCTGGGAGTGTGAAAATATCCGATTTTCCTGACCCCGGGAGTATGAAAATATCCAATTTTCCTGACCCCGGGAGTGTGAAAAATGTGATTTTCCTAACACCGGGAGTGTGAAAAAAATCAGAATTTCCTGAACCCCGGGAGTGTGAAAAAATGTGATTTTCTTGACCCCGGGAGTGTGAAAAAAATCAGAATCTCCTGACCCCGGGAGTGTGAAAAAATGTGATTTTCTTGACCCCGGGAGTGTGAAAAAAACCCAATTTTCCTGACCCCGGGAGTGTGAAAAATGTGATTTTCCTAACACCGGGAATGTGAAAAAATTGGGATTTTCCTGACCCCGGGAGTATGAAAACTACGATTTTCCTGACCCCGGGAGTTTGAAAAATGTGATTTTCCTGACCCCGGGAGTGTGAAAAATATCCAATTTTCCTGACCCCGGGAGTGTGAAAAAAATCCAATTTTCCTAAAAAAAATCTGATTTTCCTGACCCCGGGAGTGTGAAAATATCCGATTTTCCTGACCCCGGGAGTATGAAAATATCCAATTTTCCTGACCCCGGGAGTGTGAAAAATGTGATTTTCCTAACACCGGGAGTGTGAAAAAAATCAGAATTTCCTGACCCCGGGAGTGTGAAAAAAATCAGAATCTCCTGACCCCGGGAGTGTGAAAAAAATCAGAATCTCCTGACCCCGGGAGTGTGAAAAAATGTGATTTTCTTGACCCCAGGAGTGTGAAAAAAACCCAATTTTCCTGACCCCGGGAGTGTGAAAAATGTGATTTTCCTAACACCGGGAATGTGAAAAAATTTGGATTTTCCTGACCCCGGGAGTATGAAAAATACGATTTTCCTGACCCCGGGAGTCTGAAAAATGTGATTTTCCTGACCCCGGGAGTATGAAAAAAATCCTATTTTCCTGACCCCGGGAGTTTAAAAAAATCTGATTTTCCTGACCCCGGGAGTGTGAAAATATCTGATTTTCCAGACCCCGGGTGTGTGGAAAAAATCAGAATTTCCTGACCCCGGGAGTGTGAAAAATATCCAATTTTCCTGACCCCGGGAGTGTGAAAAAATTCCAATTTTCCTGACCCCGGGAGTTTAAAAAAATCTGATTTTCCTGACCCCGGGAGTGTGAAAATATCCGATTTTCCTGACCCCGGGAGTATGAAAATATCCAATTTTCCTGACCCCGGGAGTGTGAAAAATGTGATTTTCCTAACACCGGGAGTGTGAAAAAAATCAGAATTTCCTGACCCCGGGAGTGTGAAAAAATGTGATTTTCTTGACCCCGGGAGTGTGAAAAAAATCAGAATCTCCTGACTCCGGGAGTGTGAAAAAATGTGATTTTCTTGACCCCGGGAGTGTGAAAAAAACCCAATTTTCCTGACCCCGGGAGTGTGAAAAATGTGATTTTCCTAACACCGGGAATGTGAAAAAATTTGGATTTTCCTGACCTCGGGAGTATGAAAAATACGATTTTCCTGACCCCGGGAGTCTGAAAAATGTGATTTTCCTGACCCCGGGAGTATGAAAAAAATCCTATTTTCCTGACCCCGGGAGTTTAAAAAAATCTGATTTTCCTGACCCCGGGAGTGTGAAGATATCTGATTTTCCTGACCCCGGGAGTGTGAAAAAAATCAGAATTTCCTGACCCCGGGAGTCTGAAAAATGTGATTTTCCTGACCCCGGGAGTATGAAAAAAATCCTATTTTCCTGACCCCGGGAGTTTAAAAAAATCTGATTTTCCTGACCCCGGGAGTTTAAAAAAATCTGCTTTTCCTGACCCCGGGAGTGTGAAAAAAATCAGAATTTCCTGACCCCGGGAGTGTGAAAAATATCCAATTTTCCTGACCCCGGGAGTGTGAAAAAAATCCAATTTTCCTGATCCCGGGAGTTTAAAAAAATCTGATTTTCCTGACCCCGGGAGTGTGAAAATATCCGATTTTCCTGACCCCGGGAGTATGAAAATATCCAATTTTCCTGACCCCGGGAGTGTGAAAAATGTGATTTTCCTAACACCGGGAGTGTGAAAAAAATCAGAATTTCCTGACCCCGGGAGTGTGAAAAAATGTGATTTTCTTGACCCCGGGATTGTGAAAAAAATCAGAATCTCCTGACCCCGGGAGTGTGAAAAAATGTGATTTTCTTGACCCCGGGAGTGTGAAAAAAACCCAATTTTCCTGACCCCGGGAGTGTGAAAAATGTGATTTTCCTAACACCGGGAATGTGAAAAAATTTGGATTTTCCTGACCCCGGGAGTATGAAAAATACGATTTTCCTGACCCCGGGAGTCTGAAAAATGTGATTTTCCTGACCCCGGGAGTATGAAAAAAATCCTATTTTCCTGACCCCGGGAGTTTAAAAAAATCTGATTTTCCTGACCCCGGGAGTGTGAAGATATCTGATTTTCCTGACCCCGGGAGTGTGAAAAAAATCAGAATTTCCTGACCCCGGGAGTGTGAAAATATCTGATTTTCCTGACCCCGGGAGTGTGAAAAATGTGATTTTCCTAACACCGGGAGTGTGAAAAAAATCAGAATTTCCTGACCCCGGGAGTGTGAAAAAATGTGATTTTCTTGACCCCGGGATTGTGAAAAAAATCAGAATCTCCTGACCCCGGGAGTGTGAAAAAATGTGATTTTCTTGACCCCGGGAGTGTGAAAAAAACCCAATTTTCCTGACCCCGGGAGTGTGAAAAATGTGATTTTCCTAACACCGGGAATGTGAAAAAATTTGGATTTTCCTGACCCCGGAAGTATGAAAAATACGATTTTCCTGACCCCGGGAGTCTGAAAAATGTGATTTTCCTGACCCCGGGAGTATGAAAAAAATCCTATTTTCCTGACCCCGGGAGGTTAAAAAAATCTGATTTTCCTGACCCCGGGAGTGTGAAAATATCTGATTTTCCTAACCCCGGGAGTGTGAAAAAAAATCAGAATTTCCTGACCCCGGGAGTGTGAAAATATCTGATTTTCCTGACCCCAGGAGTGTGAAAAAAATCAGAATTTCCTGACCCCGGGAGTGTGAAAAATATCCAATTTTCCTGACCCCGGGAGTGTGAAAAAAATCCAATTTTCCTGACCCCGGGAGTTTAAAAAAATCTGATTTTCCTGACCCCGGGAGTGTGAAAATATCCGATTTTCCTGACCCCGGGAGTATGAAAATATCCAATTTTCCTGACCCCGGGAGTGTGAAAAATGTGATTTTCCTAACACCGGGAGTGTGAAAAAAATCAGAATTTCCTGACCCCGGGAGTGTGAAAAAATGTGATTTTCTTGACCCCGGGAGTGTGAAAAAAATCAGAATCTCCTGACCCCAGGAGTGTGAAAAAATGTGATTTTCTTGACCCCGGGATTGTGAAAAAAATCAGAATCTCCTGACCCCGGGAGTGTGAAAAAATGTGATTTTCTTGACCCCGGGAGTGTGAAAAAAAACCAATTTTCCTGACCCCGGGAGTGTGAAAAATGTGATTTTCCTAACACCGGGAATGTGAAAAAATTTGGATTTTCCTGACCCCGGGAGTATGAAAAATACGATTTTCCTGACCCCGGGAGTCTGAAAAATGTGATTTTCCTGACCCCGGGAGTATGAAAAAAATCCTATTTTCCTGACCCCGGGAGTTTAAAAAAATCTGATTTTCCTGACCCCGGGAGTGTGAAGATATCTGATTTTCCTGACCCCGGGAGTGTGAAAAAAATCAGAATTTCCTGACCCCGGGAGTGTGAAAATATCTGATTTTCCTGACCCCGGGAGTGTGAAAAAAATCAGAATTTCCTGACCCCGGGAGTGTGAAAAAAATCCAATTTTCCTGACCCCGGGAGTTTAAAAAAATCTGATTTTCCTGACCCCGGGAGTGTGAAAATATCCGATTTTCCTGACCCCGGGAGTAAGAAAATATCCAATTTTCCTGACCCCGGGAGTGTGAAAAATGTGATTTTCCTAACACCGGGAGTGTGAAAAAAATCAGAATCTCCTGACCCCGGGAGTGTGAAAAAATGTGATTTTCTTGACCCCGGGAGTGTGAAAAAAACCCAATTTTCCTGACCCCGGGAGTGTGAAAAATGTGATTTTCCTAACACCGGGAATGTGAAAAAATTTGGATTTTCCTGACCCCGGGAGTATGAAAAATACGATTTTCCTGACCCCGGGAGTCTGAAAAATGTGATTTTCCTGACCCCGGGAGTATGAAAAAAATCCTATTTTCCTGACCCCGGGAGTTTAAAAAAATCTGATTTTCCTGACCCCGGGAGTTTAGAAAAATCTGCTTTTCCTGACCCTGGGAGTGTGAAAAAAATCAGAATTTCCTGACCCCGGGAGTGTGAAAAATATCCAATTTTCCTGACCCCGGGAGTGTGAAAAAAATCCAATTTTCCTGACCCCGGGAGTTTAAAAAAATCTGATTTTCCTGACCCCGGGAGTTTAAAAAAATCTGCTTTTCCTGACCCCGGGAGTGTGAAAAAAATCAGAATTTCCTGACCCCGGGAGTGTGAAAAAATGTGATTTTCTTGACCCCGGGAGTGTGAAAAAAATCAGAATCTCCTGACCCCGGGAGTGTGAAAAAATGTGATTTTCTTGACCCCGGGAGTGTGAAAAAAACCCAATTTTCCTGACCCCGGGATTGTGAAAAATGTGATTTTCCTAACACCGGGAATGTGAAAAAATTTGGATTTTCCTGACCCCGGGAGTATGAAAAATACGATTTTCCTGACCCCGGGAGTCTGAAAAATGTGATTTTCCTGACCCCGGGAGTATGAAAAAAATCCTATTTTCCTGACCCCGGGAGTTTAAAAAAATCTGATTTTCCTGACCCCGGGAGTGTGAAAATATCTGATTTTCCTGACCCCGGGAGTGTGAAAAAAATCAGAATTTCCTGACCCCAGGAGTGTGAAAAATATCCAATTTTCCTGACCCCGGGAGTGTGAAAAAAATCCAGTTTTCCTGACCCCGGGAGTTTAAAAAAATCTGATTTTCCTGACCCTGGGAGTGTGAAAATATCCGATTTTCCTGACCCCGGGAGTATGAAAATATCCAATTTTCCTGACCCCGGGAGTGTGAAAAATGTGATTTTCCTAACACCGGGAGTGTGAAAAAAATCAGAATTTCCTGAACCCCGGGAGTGTGAAAAAATGTGATTTTCTTGACCCCGGGAGTGTGAAAAAAATCAGAATCTCCTGACCCCGGGAGTGTGAAAAAATGTGATTTTCTTGACCCCGGGAGTGTGAAAAAAACCCAATTTTCCTGACCCCGGGAGTGTGAAAAATGTGATTTTCCTAACACCGGGAATGTGAAAAAATTGGGATTTTCCTGACCCCGGGAGTATGAAAACTACGATTTTCCTGACCCCGGGAGTTTGAAAAATGTGATTTTCCTGACCCCGGGAGTGTGAAAAATATCCAATTTTCCTGACCCCGGGAGTGTGAAAAAAATCCAATTTTCCTAAAAAAAATCTGATTTTCCTGACCCCGGGAGTGTGAAAATATCCGATTTTCCTGACCCCGGGAGTATGAAAATATCCAATTTTCCTGACCCCGGGAGTGTGAAAAATGTGATTTTCCTAACACCGGGAGTGTGAAAAAAATCAGAATTTCCTGACCCCGGGAGTGTGAAAAAAATCAGAATCTCCTGACCCCGGGAGTGTGAAAAAAATCAGAATCTCCTGACCCCGGGAGTGTGAAAAAATGTGATTTTCTTGACCCCAGGAGTGTGAAAAAAACCCAATTTTCCTGACCCCGGGAGTGTGAAAAATGTGATTTTCCTAACACCGGGAATGTGAAAAAATTTGGATTTTCCTGACCCCGGGAGTATGAAAAATACGATTTTCCTGACCCCGGGAGTCTGAAAAATGTGATTTTCCTGACCCCGGGAGTATGAAAAAAATCCTATTTTCCTGACCCCGGGAGTTTAAAAAAATCTGATTTTCCTGACCCCGGGAGTGTGAAAATATCTGATTTTCCAGACCCCGAGTGTGTGAAAAAAATCAGAATTTCCTGACCCCGGGAGTGTGAAAAATATCCAATTTTCCTGACCCCGGGAGTGTGAAAAAATTCCAATTTTCCTGACCCCGGGAGTTTAAAAAAATCTGATTTTCCTGACCCCGGGAGTGTGAAAATATCCGATTTTCCTGACCCCGGGAGTATGAAAATATCCAATTTTCCTGACCCCGGGAGTGTGAAAAATGTGATTTTCCTAACACCGGGAGTGTGAAAAAAATCAGAATTTCCTGACCCCGGGAGTGTGAAAAAATGTGATTTTCTTGACCCCGGGAGTGTGAAAAAAATCAGAATCTCCTGACTCCGGGAGTGTGAAAAAATGTGATTTTCTTGACCCCGGGAGTGTGAAAAAAACCCAATTTTCCTGACCCCGGGAGTGTGAAAAATGTGATTTTCCTAACACCGGGAATGTGAAAAAATTTGGATTTTCCTGACCTCGGGAGTATGAAAAATACGATTTTCCTGACCCCGGGAGTCTGAAAAATGTGATTTTCCTGACCCTGGGAGTATGAAAAAAATCCTATTTTCCTGACCCCGGGAGTTTAAAAAAATCTGATTTTCCTGACCCCGGGAGTGTGAAAATATCTGATTTTCCTGACCCCGAGATTGTGAAAAAAATCAGAATTTCCTGACCCCGGGAGTGTGAAAAATATCCAATTTTCCTGACCCCGGGAGTGTGAAAAATATTCAATGTTCCTGACCCCGGGAGTTTAAAAAAATCTGATTTTCCTGACCCCGGGAGTGTGAAAATATCCGATTTTCCTGACCCCGGGAGTATGAAAATATCCAATTTTCCTGACCCCGGGAGTGTGAAAAATGTGATTTTCCTAACACCGGGAGTGTGAAAAAAATCAGAATTTCCTGACCCCGGGAGTGTGAAAAAATGTGATTTTCTTGACCCCGGGAGTGTGAAAAAAATCAGAATCTCCTGACTCCGGGAGTGTGAAAAAATGTGATTTTCTTGACCCCGGGAGTGTGAAAAAAACCCAATTTTCCTGACCCCGGGAGTGTGAAAAATGTGATTTTCCTAACACCGGGAATGTGAAAAAATTTGGATTTTCCTGACCCCGGGAGTATGAAAAATACGATTTTCCTGACCCCGGGAGTCTGAAAAATCTGATTTTCCTGACCCCGGGAGTGTGAAAATATCCGATTTTCCTGACCCCGGAGGTTGAAAATATCCAATTTTCCTGACCCCGGGAGTGTGAAAAATGTGATTTTCCTAACACCGGGAGTGTGAAAAAAATCAGAATTTCCTGACCCCGGGAGTGTGAAAAAATGTGATTTTCTTGACCCCGGGAGTGTGAAAAAAATCAGAATCTCCTGACCCCGGGAGTGTGAAAAAATGTGATTTTCTTGACCCCGGGAGTGTGAAAAAAACCCAATTTTCCTGACCCCGGGATTGTGAAAAATGTGATTTTCCTAACACCGGGAATGTGAAAAAATTTGGATTTTCCTGACCCCGGGAGTATGAAAAATACGATTTTCCTGACCCCGGGAGTCTGAAAAATGTGATTTTCCTGACCCCGGGAGTATGAAAAAAATCCTATTTTCCTGACCCCGGGAGTTTAAAAAAATCTGATTTTCCTGACCCCGGGAGTGTGAAAATATCTGATTTTCCTGACCCCGGGAGTGTGAAAAAAATCAGAATTTCCTGACCCCAGGAGTGTGAAAAATATCCAATTTTCCTGACCCCGGGAGTGTGAAAAAAATCCAGTTTTCCTGACCCCGGGAGTTTAAAAAAATCTGATTTTCCTGACCCTGGGAGTGTGAAAATATCCGATTTTCCTGACCCCGGGAGTATGAAAATATCCAATTTTCCTGACCCCGGGAGTGTGAAAAATGTGATTTTCCTAACACCGGGAGTGTGAAAAAAATCAGAATTTCCTGAACCCCGGGAGTGTGAAAAAATGTGATTTTCTTGACCCCGGGAGTGTGAAAAAAATCAGAATCTCCTGACCCCGGGAGTGTGAAAAAATGTGATTTTCTTGACCCCGGGAGTGTGAAAAAAACCCAATTTTCCTGACCCCGGGAGTGTGAAAAATGTGATTTTCCTAACACCGGGAATGTGAAAAAATTGGGATTTTCCTGACCCCGGGAGTATGAAAACTACGATTTTCCTGACCCCGGGAGTTTGAAAAATGTGATTTTCCTGACCCCGGGAGTGTGAAAAATATCCAATTTTCCTGACCCCGGGAGTGTGAAAAAAATCCAATTTTCCTAAAAAAAATCTGATTTTCCTGACCCCGGGAGTGTGAAAATATCCGATTTTCCTGACCCCGGGAGTATGAAAATATCCAATTTTCCTGACCCCGGGAGTGTGAAAAATGTGATTTTCCTAACACCGGGAGTGTGAAAAAAATCAGAATTTCCTGACCCCGGGAGTGTGAAAAAAATCAGAATCTCCTGACCCCGGGAGTGTGAAAAAAATCAGAATCTCCTGACCCCGGGAGTGTGAAAAAATGTGATTTTCTTGACCCCAGGAGTGTGAAAAAAACCCAATTTTCCTGACCCCGGGAGTGTGAAAAATGTGATTTTCCTAACACCGGGAATGTGAAAAAATTTGGATTTTCCTGACCCCGGGAGTATGAAAAATACGATTTTCCTGACCCCGGGAGTCTGAAAAATGTGATTTTCCTGACCCCGGGAGTATGAAAAAAATCCTATTTTCCTGACCCCGGGAGTTTAAAAAAATCTGATTTTCCTGACCCCGGGAGTGTGAAAATATCTGATTTTCCAGACCCCGGGTGTGTGAAAAAAATCAGAATTTCCTGACCCCGGGAGTGTGAAAAATATCCAATTTTCCTGACCCCGGGAGTGTGAAAAAATTCCAATTTTCCTGACCCCGGGAGTTTAAAAAAATCTGATTTTCCTGACCCCGGGAGTGTGAAAATATCCGATTTTCCTGACCCCGGGAGTATGAAAATATCCAATTTTCCTGACCCCGGGAGTGTGAAAAATGTGATTTTCCTAACACCGGGAGTGTGAAAAAAATCAGAATTTCCTGACCCCGGGAGTGTGAAAAAATGTGATTTTCTTGACCCCGGGAGTGTGAAAAAAATCAGAATCTCCTGACTCCGGGAGTGTGAAAAAATGTGATTTTCTTGACCCCGGGAGTGTGAAAAAAACCCAATTTTCCTGACCCCGGGAGTGTGAAAAATGTGATTTTCCTAACACCGGGAATGTGAAAAAATTTGGATTTTCCTGACCTCGGGAGTATGAAAAATACGATTTTCCTGACCCCGGGAGTCTGAAAAATGTGATTTTCCTGACCCTGGGAGTATGAAAAAAATCCTATTTTCCTGACCCCGGGAGTTTAAAAAAATCTGATTTTCCTGACCCCGGGAGTGTGAAAATATCTGATTTTCCTGACCCCGAGATTGTGAAAAAAATCAGAATTTCCTGACCCCGGGAGTGTGAAAAATATCCAATTTTCCTGACCCCGGGAGTGTGAAAAATATTCAATGTTCCTGACCCCGGGAGTTTAAAAAAATCTGATTTTCCTGACCCCGGGAGTGTGAAAATATCCGATTTTCCTGACCCCGGGAGTATGAAAATATCCAATTTTCCTGACCCCGGGAGTGTGAAAAATGTGATTTTCCTAACACCGGGAGTGTGAAAAAAATCAGAATTTCCTGACCCCGGGAGTGTGAAAAAATGTGATTTTCTTGACCCCGGGAGTGTGAAAAAAATCAGAATCTCCTGACTCCGGGAGTGTGAAAAAATGTGATTTTCTTGACCCCGGGAGTGTGAAAAAAACCCAATTTTCCTGACCCCGGGAGTGTGAAAAATGTGATTTTCCTAACACCGGGAATGTGAAAAAATTTGGATTTTCCTGACCCCGGGAGTATGAAAAATACGATTTTCCTGACCCCGGGAGTCTGAAAAATCTGATTTTCCTGACCCCGGGAGTGTGAAAATATCCGATTTTCCTGACCCCGGAGGTTGAAAATATCCAATTTTCCTGACCCCGGGAGTGTGAAAAATGTGATTTTCCTAACACCGGGAGTGTGAAAAAAATCAGAATTTCCTGACCCCGGGAGTGTGAAAAAATGTGATTTTCTTGACCCCGGGAGTGTGAAAAAAATCAGAATCTCCTGACTCCGGGAGTGTGAAAAAATGTGATTTTCTTGACCCCGGGAGTGTGAAAAAAACCAATTTTCCTGACCCCGGGAGTGTGAAAAATGTGATTTTCCTAACACCGGGAATGTGAAAAAATTTGGATTTTCCTGACCCCGGGAGTATGAAAAATACGATTTTCCTGACCCCGGGAGTCTGAAAAATCTGATTTTCCTGACCCCGGGAGTGTGAAAAAATCCGATTTTCCTGACCCCGGGAGTATGAAAATATCCAATTTTCCTGACGCCGGGAGTGTGAAAAATGTGCTTTTCCTAACACCGGGAATGTGAAAAAATTTGGAATTTCCTGACCCCGGGAGTATGAAAAATGCGATTTTCCTGACCCCGGGAGTCTGAAAAATGCGATTTTCCTGACCCCGGGAGTATGAAAATATCCAATTTTCCTGACCCCGGGAGTGTGCAAAAATCCAATTTTCCTGACCCTATGAGTATGAAAAAAATCTGATTTTCCTGACCCCGGGAGTTTGAAAAATATCGGAATTTCCTGAACCCGGGAGTGTGAAAAAAGGTGATTTTCTTGACCCCGGGATTGTGAAAAAAATTAAATTCTCCTGACCCCGGGAGTGTGAAAAAATCCAATTTTCCTGACCACGTGTTTGTGAAAAATGTGATTTTCCTAACACTGGGCGTGTGAAAAAAATCAGAATTTCCTGACCCCGGGAGTGTGAAAAATATTCAATGTTCCTGACCCCGGGAGTTTAAAAAAATCTGATTTTCCTGACCCCGGGAGTGTGAAAATATCCGATTTTCCTGACCCCGGGAGTATGAAAATATCCAATTTTCCTGACCCCGGGAGTGTGAAAAATGTGATTTTCCTAACACCGGGAGTGTGAAAAAAATCAGAATTTCCTGACCCCGGGAGTGTGAAAAAATGTGATTTTCTTGACCCCGGGAGTGTGAAAAAAATCAGAATCTCCTGACTCCGGGAGTGAGAAAAATGTGATTTTCCTAACACCGGGAATGTGAAAAAATTTGGATTTTCCTGACCCCGGGAGTATGAAAAATACGATTTTCCTGACCCCGGGAGCGTGAAAATATCCGATTTTCCTGACCCCGGGAGTATGAAAATATCCAATTTTCCTGACCCCGGGAGTGTGAAAAATGTGATTTTCCTAACACCGGGAGTGTGAAAAAAATCTGATTTTCCTGACCCCGGGAGTGTGAAAAAAATCTGATTTTCCTGACCCCGAGAGTGTGAAAAAAATCAGAATTTCCTGACCCCGGGAGTGTGAAAAATATTCAATGTTCCTGACCCCGGGAGTGTGAAAAATATTCAATGTTCCTGACCCCGGGAGTTTAAAAAAATCTGATTTTCCTGACCCCGTGAGTGTGAAAATATCCGATTTTCCTGACCCCGGGAGTATGAAAATATCCAATTTTCCTGACCCCGGGAGTGTGAAAAATGTGATTTTCCTAACACCGGGAGTGTGAAAAAAATCAGAATTTCCTGACCCCGGGAGTGTGAAAAAATGTGATTTTCTTGACCCCGGGAGTGTGAAAAAAATCAGAATCTCCTGACTCCGGGAGTGTGAAAAAATGTGATTTTCTTGACCCCGGGAGTGTGAAAAAAACCCAATTTTCCTGACCCCAGGAGTGTGAAAAATGTGATTTTCCTAACACCGGGAATGTGAAAAAATTTGGATTTTCCTGACCCCGGGAGTATGAAAAATACGATTTTCCTGACCCCGGGAGTCTGAAAAATGTGATTTTCCTGACCCTGGGAGTATGAAAAAAATCCTATTTTCCTGACCCCGGGAGTTTAAAAAAATCTGATTTTCCTGACCCCGGTAGTGTGAAAATATCTGATTTTCCTGACCCCGAGAGTGTGAAAAAAATCAGAATTTCCTGACCCCGGGAGTGTGAAATATATCCAATTTTCCTGACTCCGGGAGTGTGAAAAATATTCAATGTTCCTGACCCCGGGAGTTTAAAAAAATCTGATTTTCCTGACCCCGGGAGTGTGAAAATATCCGATTTTCCTGACCCCGGGAGTATGAAAATATCCAATTTTCCTGACACGGGAGTGTGAAAAATGTGATTTTCCTTACACCGGGAGTGTGAAAAAAATCAGAATTTCCTGACCCCGGGAGTGTGAAAAAATGTGATTTTCTTGACCCCGGGAGTGTGAAAAAAATCAGAATCTCCTGACTCCGGGAGTGGGAAAAAATGTGATTTTCTTGACCCCGGGAGTGTGAAAAAAACCCAATTTTCCTGACCCCGGGAGTGTGAAAAATGTGATTTTCCTAACACCGGGAATGTGAAAAAATTTGGATTTTCCTGACCCCGGGAGTATGAAAAATACGATTTTCCTGACCCCGGGAGTCTGAAAAATCTGATTTTCCTGACCCCGGGAGTGTGAAAATATCCGATTTTCCTGACCCCGGGAGTATGAAAATATCCAATTTTCCTGACCCCGGGAGTGTGAAAAATGTGATTTTCCTAACACCGGGAGTGTGAAAAAAATCAGAATTTCCTGACCCCGGGAGTGTGAAAAAATGTGATTTTCTTCACCCCGGGAGTGTGAAAAAAATCAGAATCTCCTGACTCCGGGAGTGTGAAAAAATGTGATTTTCTTGACCCCGGGAGTGTGAAAAAAACCCAATTTTCCTGACCCCGGGAGTGTGAAAAATGTGATTTTCCTAACACCGGGAATGTGAAAAAATTTGGATTTTCCTGACCCCGGGAGTATGAAAAATACGATTTTCCTCACCCCGGGAGTGTGAAAAATGTGATTTTCCTAACACCGGGAGTGTGAAAAAAATCAGAATTTCCTGACCCCGGGAGTGTGAAAAAATGTGATTTTCTTGACCCCGGGAGTGTGAAAAAAATCAGAATCTCCTGACTCCGGGAGTGTGAAAAAATGTGATTTTCTTGACCCCGGGAGTGTGAAAAAAACCCAATTTTCCTGACCCCAGGAGTGTGAAAAATGTGATTTTCCTAACACCGGGAATGTGAAAAAATTTGGATTTTCCTGACCCCGGGAGTATGAAAAATACGATTTTCCTGACCCCGGGAGTCTGAAAAATGTGATTTTCCTGACCCTGGGAGTATGAAAAAAATCCTATTTTCCTGACCCCGGGAGTTTAAAAAAATCTGATTTTCCTGACCCCGGTAGTGTGAAAATATCTGATTTTCCTGACCCCGAGAGTGTGAAAAAAATCAGAATTTCCTGACCCCGGGAGTGTGAAAAATATCCAATTTTCCTGACCCCGGGAGTGTGAAAAATATTCAATGTTCCTGACCCCGGGAGTTTAAAAAAATCTGATTTTCCTGACCCCGGGAGTGTGAAAATATCCGATTTTCCTGACCCCGGGAGTATGAAAATATCCAATTTTCCTGACACGGGAGTGTGAAAAATGTGATTTTCCTAACACCGGGAGTGTGAAAAAAATCAGAATTTCCTGACCCCGGGAGTGTGAAAAAATGTGATTTTCTTGACCCCGGGAGTGTGAAAAAAATCAGAATCTCCTGACTCCGGGAGTGGGAAAAAATGTGATTTTCTTGACCCCGGGAGTGTGAAAAAAACCCAATTTTCCTGACCCCGGGAGTGTGAAAAATTTGATTTTCCTAACACCGGGAATGTGAAAAAATTTGGATTTTCCTGACCCCGGGAGTATGAAAAATACGATTTTCCTGACCCCGGGATTCTGAAAAATCTGATTTTCCTGACCCCGGGAGTGTGAAAATATCCGATTTTCCTGACCCCGGGAGTATGAAAATATCCAATTTTCCTGACCCCGGGAGTGTGAAAAATATGATTTTCCTAACACCGGGAGTGTGAAAAAAATCAGAATTTCCTGACCCCGGGAGTGTGAAAAAATGTGATTTTCTTCACCCCGGGAGTGTGAAAAAAATCAGAATCTCCTGACTCCGGGAGTGTGAAAAAATGTGATTTTCTTGACCCCGGGAGTGTGAAAAAAACCCAATTTTCCTGACCCCAGGAGTGTGAAAAATGTGATTTTCCTAACACCGGGAATGTGAAAAAATTTGGATTTTCCTGACCCCGGGAGTATGAAAAATACGATTTTCCTGACCCCGGGAGTCTGAAAAATGTGATTTTCCTGACCCTGGGAGTATGAAAAAAATCCTATTTTCCTGACCCCGGGAGTTTTAAAAAATCTGATTTTCCTGACCCCGGTAGTGTGAAAATATCTGATTTTCCTGACCCCGAGAGTGTGAAAAAAATCAGAATTTCCTGACCCCGGGAGTGTGAAAAATATCCAATTTTCCTGACCCCGGGAGTGTGAAAAATATTCAATGTTCCTGACCCCGGGAGTTTAAAAAAATCTGATTTTCCTGACCCCGGGAGGGTGAAAATATCCGATTTTCCTGACCCCGGGAGTATGAAAATATCCAATTTTCCTGACACGGGAGTGTGAAAAATGTGATTTTCCTAACACCGGGAGTGTGAAAAAAATCAGAATTTCCTGACCCCGGGAGTGTGAAAAAATGTGATTTTCTTGACCCCGGGAGTGTGAAAAAAATCAGAATCTCCTGACTCCGGGAGTGGGAAAAAATGTGATTTTCTTGACCCCGGGAGTGTGAAAAAAACCCAATTTTCCTGACCCCGGGAGTGTGAAAAATGTGATTTTCCTAACACCGGGAATGTGAAAAAATTTGGATTTTCCTGACCCCGGGAGTATGAAAAATATGATTTTCCTGACCCCGGGAGTCTGAAAAATCTGATTTTCCTGACCCCGGGGGTGTGAAAATATCCGATTTTCCTGACCCCGGGAGTATGAAAATATCCAATTTTCCTGACCCCGGGAGTGTGAAAAATGTGATTTTCCTAACACCGGGAGTGTGAAAAAAATCAGAATTTCCTGACCCCGGGAGTGTGAAAAAATGTGATTTTCTTCACCCTGGGAGTGTGAAAAAAATCAGAATCTCCTGACTCCGGGAGTGTGAAAAAATGTGATTTTCTTGACCCCGGGAGTGTGAAAAAAACCCAATTTTCCTGACCCCGGGAGTGTGAAAAATGTGATTTTCCTAACACCGGGAATGTGAAAAAATTTGGATTTTCCTGACCCCGGGAGTATGAAAAATACGATTTTCCTGACCCCGGGAGTCTGAAAAATCTGATTTTCCTGACCCCGGGAGTGTGAAAATATCCGATTTTTCTGACCCCGGGAATATGAAAATATCCAATTTTCCTGACCCCGGGAGTGTGAAAAATGTGATTTTCCTAACACCGGGAGTGTGAAAAAAATCAGAATTTCCTGACCCCGGGAGTGTGAAAAAATGTGATTTTCTTGACCCCGGGAGTGTGAAAAAAATCAGAATCTCCTGACTCCGGGAGTGTGAAAAAATGTGATTTTCTTGACGCCGGGAGTGTGAAAAAAACCCAATTTTCCTGACCCCGGGAGTGTGAAAATGTGATTTTCCTAACACCGGGAATGTGAAAAAATTTGGATTTTCCTGACCCCGGGAGTATGAAAAATACGATTTTCCTGACCCCGGGAGTCTGAAAAATGTGATTTTCCTGACCCTGGGAGTATGAAAAAAATCCTATTTTCCTGACCCCGGGAGTTTAAAAAAATCTGATTTTCCTGACCCCGGGAGTGTGAAAATATCTGATTTTCCTGACCCCGAGAGTGTGAAAAAAATCAGAATTTCCTGACCCCGGGAGTGTGAAAAATATCCAATTTTCCTGACCCCGGGAGTGTGAAAAATATTCAATGTTCCTGACCACGGGAGTTTAAAAAAATCTGATTTTCCTGACCCCGGGAGTGTGAAAATATCCGATTTTCCTGACCCCGGGAGTATGAAAATATCCAATTTTCCTGACCCCGGGAGTGTGAAAAATGTGATTTTCCTAACACCGGGAGTGTGAAAAAAATCAGAATTTCCTGACCCCGGGAGTGTGAAAAAATGTGATTTTCTTGACCCCGGGAGTGTGAAAAAAATCAGAATCTCCTGACTCCGGGAGTGTGAAAAAATGTGATTTTCTTGACCCCGGGAGTGTGAAAAAAACCCAATTTTCCTGACCCCGGGAGTGTGAAAAATGTGATTTTCCTAACACCGGGAATGTGAAAAAATTTGGATTTTCCTGACCCCGGGAGTATGAAAAATACGATTTTCCTCACCCCGGGAGTGTGAAAAATCTGATTTTCCTGACCCCGGGAGTGTGAAAATATCCGATTTTCCTGACCCCGGGAGTATGAAAATATCCAATTTTCCTGACCCCGGGAGTGTGAAAAATATGATTTTCCTAACACCGGGAGTGTGAAAAAAATCAGAATTTCCTGACCCCGGGAGTGTGAAAAAATGTGATTTTCTTCACCCCGGGAGTGTGAAAAAAATCAGAATCTCCTGACTCCGGGAGTGTGAAAAAATGTGATTTTCTTGACCCCGGGAGTGTGAAAAAAACCCAATTTTCCTGACCCCAGGAGTGTGAAAAATGTGATTTTCCTAACACCGGGAATGTGAAAAAATTTGGATTTTCCTGACCCCGGGAGTATGAAAAATACGATTTTCCTGACCCCGGGAGTCTGAAAAATGTGATTTTCCTGACCCTGGGAGTATGAAAAAAATCCTATTTTCCTGACCCCGGGAGTTTTAAAAAATCTGATTTTCCTGACCCCGGTAGTGTGAAAATATCTGATTTTCCTGACCCCGAGAGTGTGAAAAAAATCAGAATTTCCTGACCCCGGGAGTGTGAAAAATATCCAATTTTCCTGACCCCGGGAGTGTGAAAAATATTCAATGTTCCTGACCCCGGGAGTTTAAAAAAATCTGATTTTCCTGACCCCGGGAGGGTGAAAATATCCGATTTTCCTGACCCCGGGAGTATGAAAATATCCAATTTTCCTGACACGGGAGTGTGAAAAATGTGATTTTCCTAACACCGGGAGTGTGAAAAAAATCAGAATTTCCTGACCCCGGGAGTGTGAAAAAATGTGATTTTCTTGACCCCGGGAGTGTGAAAAAAATCAGAATCTCCTGACTCCGGGAGTGGGAAAAAATGTGATTTTCTTGACCCCGGGAGTGTGAAAAAAACCCAATTTTCCTGACCCCGGGAGTGTGAAAAATGTGATTTTCCTAACACCGGGAATGTGAAAAAATTTGGATTTTCCTGACCCCGGGAGTATGAAAAATATGATTTTCCTGACCCCGGGAGTCTGAAAAATCTGATTTTCCTGACCCCGGGAGTGTGAAAATATCCGATTTTCCTGACCCCGGGAGTATGAAAATATCCAATTTTCCTGACCCCGGGAGTGTGAAAAATGTGATTTTCCTAACACCGGGAGTGTGAAAAAAATCAGAATTTCCTGACCCCGGGAGTGTGAAAAAATGTGATTTTCTTCACCCTGGGAGTGTGAAAAAAATCAGAATCTCCTGACTCCGGGAGTGTGAAAAAATGTGATTTTCTTGACCCCGGGAGTGTGAAAAAAACCCAATTTTCCTGACCCCGGGAGTGTGAAAAATGTGATTTTCCTAACACCGGGAATGTGAAAAAATTTGGATTTTCCTGACCCCGGGAGTATGAAAAATACGATTTTCCTGACCCCGGGAGTCTGAAAAATCTGATTTTCCTGACCCCGGGAGTGTGAAAATATCCGATTTTTCTGACCCCGGGAATATGAAAATATCCAATTTTCCTGACCCCGGGAGTGTGAAAAATGTGATTTTCCTAACACCGGGAGTGTGAAAAAAATCAGAATTTCCTGACCCCGGGAGTGTGAAAAAATGTGATTTTCTTGACCCCGGGAGTGTGAAAAAAATCAGAATCTCCTGACTCCGGGAGTGTGAAAAAATGTGATTTTCTTGACGCCGGGAGTGTGAAAAAAACCCAATTTTCCTGACCCCGGGAGTGTGAAAATGTGATTTTCCTAACACCGGGAATGTGAAAAAATTTGGATTTTCCTGACCCCGGGAGTATGAAAAATACGATTTTCCTGACCCCGGGAGTCTGAAAAATGTGATTTTCCTGACCCTGGGAGTATGAAAAAAATCCTATTTTCCTGACCCCGGGAGTTTAAAAAAATCTGATTTTCCTGACCCCGGGAGTGTGAAAATATCTGATTTTCCTGACCCCGAGAGTGTGAAAAAAATCAGAATTTCCTGACCCCGGGAGTGTGAAAAATATCCAATTTTCCTGACCCCGGGAGTGTGAAAAATATTCAATGTTCCTGACCACGGGAGTTTAAAAAAATCTGATTTTCCTGACCCCGGGAGTGTGAAAATATCCGATTTTCCTGACCCCGGGAGTATGAAAATATCCAATTTTCCTGACCCCGGGAGTGTGAAAAATGTGATTTTCCTAACACCGGGAGTGTGAAAAAAATCAGAATTTCCTGACCCCGGGAGTGTGAAAAAATGTGATTTTCTTGACCCCGGGAGTGTGAAAAAAATCAGAATCTCCTGACTCCGGGAGTGTGAAAAAATGTGATTTTCTTGACCCCGGGAGTGTGAAAAAAACCCAATTTTCCTGACCCCGGGAGTGTGAAAAATGTGATTTTCCTAACACCGGGAATGTGAAAAAATTTGGATTTTCCTGACCCCGGGAGTATGAAAAATACGATTTTCCTGACCCCGGGAGTCTGAAAAATGTGATTTTCCTGACCCTGGGAGTATGAAAAAAATCCTATTTTCCTGACCCCGGGAGTTTAAAAAAATCTGATTTTCCTGACCCCGGGAGTGTGAAAAAAATTAGAATCTCCTGACCCCGGGAGATTAAAAAAATCTGATTTTCCTAACATTGGCGTGTGAAAAAAATCAGAATTTCCTGATCCCGGGAGTGTGAAAAAATGTGATTTTCTTGACCCCGGGAGTGTGAAAAAAATCAGAATCTCCTGACCCCGGGAGTGTGAAAAAATGTGATTTTCTTGACCCCGGGAGTGGCAAAAAACACAATTTTCCTGACCCCGGGAGTGTGAAAAATGTGATTTTCCTAAAACCGGGAATGTGAAAAAATTTGGATTTTCCTGACCCCGGGAGTATGACAAATACGATTTTCCTGACCCCGGGAGTCTGAAAAATGTGATTTTCCTGACCCCAGGAGTATGAAAAAAATCCTATTTTCCTGACCCCGGGAGTTTAAAAAAATCTGATTTTCCTGACCCCGGGAGTGTGAAAATATCTGATTTTCCTGACCCCGGGAGTGTGAAAAAAATCAGAATTTCCTGACCCCGGGAGTGTGAAAAATATCCAATTTTTCTGACCCCGGGAGTGTGAAAAAAATCCAATTTTCCTGACCCCGGGAGTTTAAAAAAATCTGATTTTCCTGACCCCGGGAGTGTGATAATAGCCGATTTTCCTGACCCCGGGAGTATGAAAATATCCAATTTTCCTGACCCCTGGAGTGTGAAAAATGTGATTTTCTTGACCCCGGGCGTGTGAAAAATGTGATTTTCCTAAAACCGGGAATGTGAAAAAAATCCTATTTTCCTGACCCCGGGTGTATGAAAAATACGATTTTCCTGACCCCGGGAGTCTGAAAAATGTGATTTTCCTGACCCCGGGAGTATGAAAAAAATCCTATTTTCCTGACCCCGGGAGTTTAAAAAAATCTGATTTTCCTGACCCCGGGAGTGTGAAAATATCTGATTTTCCTGACCCCGGGAGTGTGAAAATATCTGATTTTCCTGACCCCGGGAGTGTGAAAAAAATCAGAATTTCCTGACCCCGGGAGTGTGAAAAATATCCAATTTTCCTGACCCCGGGAGTGTGAAAAAAATCCAATTTTCCTGACCCCGGGAGTTTAAAAAAATCTGATTTTCCTGACCCCGGGAGTGTGATAATAGCCGATTTTCCTGACCCCGGGAGTATGAAAATATCCAATTTTCCTGACCCCTGGAGTGTGAAAAATGTGATTTTCTTGACCCCGGGCGTGTGAAAAATGTGATTTTCCTAAAACCGGGAATGTGAAAAAAATCCTATTTTCCTGACCCCGGGTGTATGAAAAATACGATTTTCCTGACCCCGGGAGTATGACAAATACGATTTTCCTGACCCCGGGAGTCTGAAAAATGTGATTTTCCTGACCCCAGGAGTATGAAAAAAATCCTATTTTCCTGACCCCGGGAGTTTAAAAAAATCTGATTTTCCTGACCCCGGGAGTGTGAAAATATCTGATTTTCCTGACCCCGGGAGTGTGAAAAAAACCAGAATTTCCTGACCCCGGGAGTGTGAAAAATATCCGATTTTCCTGACCCCGGGAGTGTGAAAAAAATCCAATTTTCCTGACCCCGGGAGTTTAAAAAAATCTGATTTTCCTGACCCCGGGAGTGTGATAATAGCCGATTTTCCTGACCCCGGGAGTATGAAAATATCCAATTTTCCTGACCCCTGAAGTGTGAAAAATGTGATTTTCTTGACCCCGGGCGTGTGAAAAATGTGATTTTCCTAAAACCGGGAATGTGAAAAAAATCCTATTTTCCTGACCCCGGGTGTATGAAAAATACGATTTTCCTGACCCCGGGAGTCTGAAAAATGTGATTTTCCTGACCCCGGGAGTATGAAAAAAATCCTATTTTCCTGACCCCGGGAGTTTAAAAAAATCTGATTTTCCTGACCCCGGGAGTGTGAAAATATCTGATTTTCCTGACCCCGGGAGTGTGAAAAAAATCAGAATTTCCTGACCCCGGGAGTGTGAAAAATATCCAATTTTCCTGACCCCGGGAGTGTGAAAAAAATCCAATTTTCCTGACCCCGGGAGTTTAAAAAAATCCGATTTTCCTGACCCCGGGAGTGTGATAATATCCGATTTTCCTGACCCCGGGAGTATGAAAATATCCAATTTTCCTGACCCCTGGAGTGTGAAAAATGTGATTTTCCTAAAACCGGGAGTGTGAAAAAAATCAGAATTTCCTGACCCCGGGAGTGTGAAAAAAATGTAATTTTCTTGACCCCGGGAGTGTGAAAAAAATCAGAATCTCCTGACCCCGGGAGTGTGAAAAAATGTGATTTTCTTGACCCCGGGAGTGTGAAAAAAATCAGAATCTCCTGACCCCAGGAGTGTGAAAAAAACCCAATTTTCCTGACCCCGGGAGTGTGAAAAATGTGATATTCCTAAAACCGGGAATGTGAAAAAATTTGGATTTTCCTGACCCCGGGAGTATGAAAAATACGATTTTCCTGACCCCGGGAGTGTGAAAATATCTGATTTTCCTGACCCCAGGATTATGAAAAAAATCCTATTTTCCTGACCCCGGGAGTGTGAAAAAAATCTGATTTTCCTGACCCCGGGAGTTGGAAAATATCTGATTTTCCTGACCCCGGGAGTGTGAAAAAAATCAGAATTTCCTGACACCGGGAGTGTGAAAAATATCCAATTTTCCTGACCCCGGGAGTGTGAAAAATATTCAATTTTCCTGACCCCGGATTAAAAAAATCTGATTTTCCTGACCCCGGGAGTGTGAAAATATCCGATTTTCCTGACCCCGGGAGTATGAAAATATCCACTTTTGCTGACCCCGGGAGTGTGAAAAAAATCAGAATCTCCTGACCCCGGGAGTGTGAAAAAAATCCAATTTTCCTGACCCCGGGAGTTTAAAAAAATCTGATTTTCTTGACCCCGGGAGTGTGAAAATATCCGATTTTCCTGACCCCGGGAGTATGAAAATATCCAATTTTCCTGACCCCGGGAGTGTGAAAAAAATCCAATTTTCCTGACCCCGGGAGTTTAAAGAAATCTGATTTTCCTGACTCTGGGAGTGTGAAAATATCCGATTTTCCTGACCCCGGGAGTATGAAAATATCCAATTTTCCTGACCCCGGGAGTGTGAAAAATGTGATTTTCCTAACACCGGGAGTGTGAAAAAAATCAGAATTTCCTGACCCCGGGAGTGTGAAAAAATGTGATTTTCTTGACCCCCGGGAGTGTGAAAAAAATCAGAATCTCCTGACCCCGGGAGTGTGAAAAAATGTGATTTTCTTGACCCCGGGAGTGTGAAAAAAACACAATTTTCCTGACCCCGGGAGTGTGAAAAATGTGATTTTCCTAAAACCGGGAATGTGAAAAAATTTGGATTTTCCTGACCCCGGGAGTATGAAAAATACGATTTTCCTGACCCCGGGAGTCTGAAAAATGTGATTTTCCTGACCCCGGGAGTATGAAAAAAATCCTATTTTCCTGACCCCGGGAGTGTGAAAAAAATCAGAATCTCCTGACCCCGGGAGTTTAAAAAAATCTGATTTTCCTGACCCCGGGAGTGTGAAAATATCTGATTTTCCTGACCCCGGGAGTGTGAAAAAAATCAGAATTTCCTGACCCCGGGAGTGTGAAAAATATCCAATTTTCCTGACCCCGGGAGTGTGAAAAATATTCAATTTTCCTGACCCAGGGAGTTTAAAAAAATCTGATTTTCCTGACCCCGGGAGTGTGAAAATATCTGATTTTCCTGACCCCGGGAGTATGAAAATATCCAATTTTCCTGACCCCGGGAGTGTGAAAAAAATCGGAATCTCCTGACCCCGGGAGTGTGAAAAAATGTGATTCTCCTAAAACCGGGAATGTGAAAAAATTTGGATTTTCCTGACCCCGGGAGTCTGAAAAATGCGATTTTCCTGACCCCGGGAGTATGAAAATATCCAATTTTCCGGACCCCGGGAGTGTGAAAAATGTGATTTTCCTAACACCGGGAGTGTGAAAAAAATCAGAATTTCCTGACCCCGGGAGTGTGAAAAAATGTGATTTTCTTGACCCCGGGAGTGTGAAAAAAATCAGAATCTCCTGACTCCGGGAGTGGGATAAAATGTGATTTTCTTGACCCCGGGAGTGTGAAAAAAACCCAATTTTCCTGACCCCGGGAGTGTGAAAAATGTGATTTTCCTAACACCGGGAATGTGAAAAAATTTGGATTTTCCTGACCCCGGGAGTATGAAAAATACGATTTTCCTGACCCCGGGAGTCTGAAAAATCTGATTTTCCTGACCCCGGGAGTGTGAAAATATCCGATTTTCCTGACCCCGGGAGTATGAAAATATCCAATTTTCCTGACCCCGGGAGTGTGAAAAATGTGATTTTCCTAACACCGGGAGTGTGAAAAAAATCAGAATTTCCTGACCCCGGGAGTGTGAAAAAATGTGATTTTCTTCACCCCGGGAGTGTGAAAAAAATCAGAATCTCCTGACTCCGGGAGTGTGAAAAAATGTGATTTTCTTGACCCCGGGAGTGTGAAAAAAACCCAATTTTCCTGACCCCGGGAGTGTGAAAAATGTGATTTTCCTAACACCGGGAATGTGAAAAAATTTGGATTTTCCTGACCCCGGGAGTATGAAAAATACGATTTTCCTCACCCCGGGAGTGTGAAAAATGTGATTTTCCTAACACCGGGAGTGTGAAAAAAATCAGAATTTCCTGACCCCGGGAGTGTGAAAAAATGTGATTTTCTTGACCCCGGGAGTGTGAAAAAAATCAGAATCTCCTGACTCCGGGAGTGTGAAAAAATGTGATTTTCTTGACCCCGGGAGTGTGAAAAAAACCCAATTTTCCTGACCCCAGGAGTGTGAAAAATGTGATTTTCCTAACACCGGGAATGTGAAAAAATTTGGATTTTCCTGACCCCGGGAGTATGAAAAATACGATTTTCCTGACCCCGGGAGTCTGAAAAATGTGATTTTCCTGACCCTGGGAGTATGAAAAAAATCCTATTTTCCTGACCCCGGGAGTTTTAAAAAATCTGATTTTCCTGACCCCGGTAGTGTGAAAATATCTGATTTTCCTGACCCCGAGAGTGTGAAAAAAATCAGAATTTCCTGACCCCGGGAGTGTGAAAAATATCCAATTTTCCTGACCCCGGGAGTGTGAAAAATATTCAATGTTCCTGACCCCGGGAGTTTAAAAAAATCTGATTTTCCTGACCCCGGGAGTGTGAAAATATCCGATTTTCCTGACCCCGGGAGTATGAAAATATCCAATTTTCCTGACACGGGAGTGTGAAAAATGTGATTTTCCTAACACCGGGAGTGTGAAAAAAATCAGAATTTCCTGACCCCGGGAGTGTGAAAAAATGTGATTTTCTTGACCCCGGGAGTGTGAAAAAAATCAGAATCTCCTGACTCCGGGAGTGGGAAAAAATGTGATTTTCTTGACCCCGGGAGTGTGAAAAAAACCCAATTTTCCTGACCCCGGGAGTGTGAAAAATGTGATTTTCCTAACACCGGGAATGTGAAAAAATTTGGATTTTCCTGACCCCGGGAGTATGAAAAATACGATTTTCCTGACCCCGGGAGTCTGAAAAATCTGATTTTCCTGACCCCGGGAGTGTGAAAATATCCGATTTTCCTGACCCCGGGAGTATGAAAATATCCAATTTTCCTGACCCCGGGAGTGTGAAAAATGTGATTTTCCTAACACCGGGAGTGTGAAAAAAATCAGAATTTCCTGACCCCGGGAGTGTGAAAAAATGTGATTTTCTTCACCCCGGGAGTGTGAAAAAAATCAGAATCTCCTGACTCCGGGAGTGTGAAAAAATGTGATTTTCTTGACCCCGGGAGTGTGAAAAAAACCCAATTTTCCTGACCCCAGGAGTGTGAAAAATGTCATTTTCCTAACACCGGGAATGTGAAAAAATTTGGATTTTCCTGACCCCGGGAGTATGAAAAATACGATTTTCCTGACCCCGGGATTCTGAAAAATGTGATTTTCCTGACCCTGGGAGTATGAAAAAAATCCTATTTTCCTGACCCCGGGAGTTTAAAAAAATCTGATTTTCCTGACCCCGGTAGTGTGAAAATATCTGATTTTCCTGACCCCGAGAGTGTGAAAAAAATCAGAATTTCCTGACCCCGGGAGTGTGAAAAATATCCAATTTTCCTGACCCCGGGAGTGTGAAAAATATTCAATGTTCCTGACCCCGGGAGTTTAAAAAAATCTGATTTTCCTGACCCCGGGAGTGTGAAAATATCCGATTTTCCTGACCCCGGGAGTATGAAAATATCCAATTTTCCTGACACGGGAGTGTGAAAAATGTGATTTTCCTAACACCGGGAGTGTGAAAAAAATCAGAATTTCCTGACCCCGGGAGTGTGAAAAAATGTGATTTTCTTGACCCCGGGACTGTGAAAAAAATCAGAATCTCCTGACTCCGGGAGTGGGAAAAAATGTGATTTTCTTGACTCCGGGAGTGTGAAAAAAACCCAATTTTCCTGACCCCGGGAGTGTGAAAAATGTGATTTTCCTAACACCGGGAATGTGAAAAAATTTGGATTTTCCTGACCCCGGGAGTATGAAAAATACGATTTTCCTGACCCCGGGAGTCTGAAAAATCTGATTTTCCTGACCCCGGGAGTGTGAAAATATCCGATTTTCCTGACCCCGGGAGTATGAAAATATCCAATTTTCCTGACCCCGGGAGTGTGAAAAATGTGATTTTCCTAACACCGGGAGTGTGAAAAAAATCAGAATTTCCTGACCCCGGGAGTGTGAAAAAATGTGATTTTCTTCACCCCGGGAGTGTGAAAAAAATCAGAATCTCCTGACTCCGGGAGTGTGAAAAAATGTGATTTTCTTGACCCCGGGAGTGTGAAAAAAACCCAATTTTCCTGACCCCGGGAGTGTGAAAAATGTGATTTTCCTAACACCGGGAATGTGAAAAAATTTGGATTTTCCTGACCCCGGGAGTATGAAAAATACGATTTTCCTGACCCCGGGAGTCTGAAAAATCTGATTTTCCTGACCCCGGGAGTGTGAAAATATCCGATTTTCCTGACCCCGGGAGTATGAAAATATCCAATTTTCCTGACCCCGGGAGTGTGAAAAATGTGATTTTCCTAACACCGGGAGTGTGAAAAAAATCAGAATTTCCTGACCCCGGGAGTGTGAAAAAATGTGATTTTCTTCACCCCGGGAGTGTGAAAAAAATCAGAATCTCCTGACTCCGGGAGTGTGAAAAAATGTGATTTTCTTGACCCCGGGAGTGTGAAAAAAACCCAATTTTCCTGACCCCAGGAGTGTGAAAAATGTGATTTTCCTAACACCGGGAATGTGAAAAAATTTGGATTTTCCTGACCCCGGGAGTATGAAAAATACGATTTTCCTGACCCCGGGAGTCTGAAAAATGTGATTTTCCTGACCCTGGGAGTATGAAAAAAATCCTATTTTCCTGACCCCGGGAGTTTAAAAAAATCTGATTTTCCTGACCCCGGTAGTGTGAAAATATCTGATTTTCCTGACCCCGAGAGTGTGAAAAAAATCAGAATTTCCTGACCCCGGGAGTGTGAAAAATATCCAATTTTCCTGACCCCGGGAGTTTAAAAAAATCTGATTTTCCTGACCCCGGGAGTGTGAAAATATCCAATTTTCCTGACCCCGGGAGTATGAAAATATCCAATTTTCCTGACACGGGAGTGTGAAAAATGTGATTTTCCTAACACCGGGAGTGTGAAAAAAATCAGAATTTCCTGACCCCGGGAGTGTGAAAAAATGTGATTTTCTTGACCCCGGGACTGTGAAAAAAATCAGAATCTCCTGACTCCGGGAGTGGGAAAAAATGTGATTTTCTTGACCCCGGGAGTGTGAAAAAAACCCAATTTTCCTGACCCCGGGAGTGTGAAAAATGTGATTTTCCTAACACCGGGAATGTGAAAAAATTTGGATTTTCCTGACCCCGGGAGTATGAAAAATACGATTTTCCTGACCCCGGGAGTCTGAAAAATCTGATTTTCCTGACCCCGGGAGTGTGAAAATATCCGATTTTCCTGACCCCGGGAGTATGAAAATATCCAATTTTCCTGACCCCGGGAGTGTGAAAAATGTGATTTTCCTAACACCGGGAGTGTGAAAAAAATCAGAATTTCCTGACCCCGGGAGTGTGAAAAAATGTGATTTTCTTCACCCCGGGAGTGTGAAAAAAATCAGAATCTCCTGACTCCGGGAGTGTGAAAAAATGTGATTTTCTTGACCCTGGGAGTGTGAAAAAAACCCAATTTTCCTGACCCCGGGAGTGTGAAAAATGTGATTTTCCTAACACCGGGAATGTGAAAAAATTTGGATTTTCCTGACCCCGGGAGTATGAAAAATACGATTTTCCTGACCCCGGGAGTCTGAAAAATCTGATTTTCCTGACCCCGGGAGTGTGAAAATATCCGATTTTCCTGACCCCGGGAGTATGAAAATATCCAATTTTCCTGACCCCGGGAGTGTGAAAAATGTGATTTTCCTAACACCGGGAGTGTGAAAAAAATCAGAATTTCCTGACCCCGGGAGTGTGAAAAAATGTGATTTTCTTCACCCCGGGAGTGTGAAAAAAATCAGAATCTCCTGACTCCGGGAGTGTGAAAAAATGTGATTTTCTTGACCCCGGGAGTGTGAAAAAAACCCAATTTTCCTGACCCCGGGAGTGTGAAAATGTGATTTTCCTAACACCGGGAATGTGAAAAAATTTGGATTTTCCTGACCCCGGGAGTATGAAAAATACGATTTTCCTGACCCCGGGAGTCTGAAAAATGTGATTTTCCTGACCCTGGGAGTATGAAAAAAATCCTATTTTCCTGACCCCGGGAGTTTAAAAAAATCTGATTTTCCTGACCCCGGGAGTGTGAAAATATCTGATTTTCCTGACCCCGAGAGTGTGAAAAAAATCAGAATTTCCTGACCCCGGGAGTGTGAAAAATATCCAATTTTCCTGACCCCGGGAGTGTGAAAAATATTCAATGTTCCTGACCCCGGGAGTTTAAAAAAATCTGATTTTCCTGACCCCGGGAGTGTGAAAATATCCGATTTTCCTGACCCCGGGAGTATGAAAATATCCAATTTTCCTGACCCCGGGAGTGTGAAAAATGTGATTTTCCTAACACCGGGAGTGTGAAAAAAATCAGAATTTCCTGACCCCGGGAGTGTGAAAAAATGTGATTTTCTTGACCCCGGGAGTGTGAAAAAAATCAGAATCTCCTGACTCCGGGAGTGTGAAAAAATGTGATTTTCTTGACCCCGGGAGTGTGAAAAAAACCCAATTTTCCTGACCCCGGGAGTGTGAAAAATGTGATTTTCCTAACACCGGGAATGTGAAAAAATTTGGATTTTCCTGACCCCGGGAGTATGAAAAATACGATTTTCCTGACCCCGGGAGTCTGAAAAATCTGATTTTCCTGACCCCGGGAGTGTGAAAATATCCGATTTTCCTGACCCCGGGAGTATGAAAATATCCAATTTTCCTGACCCCGGGAGTGTGAAAAATGTGATTTTCCTAACACTGGGAGTGTGAAAAAAATCAGAATTTCCTGACCCCGGGAGTGTGAAAAAATGTGATTTTCTTGACCCCGGGAGTGTGAAAAAAATCAGAATCTCCTGACTCCGGGAGTGTGAAAAAATGTGATTTTCTTGACCCCGGGAGTGTGAAAAAAACCCAATTTTCCTGACCCCGGGAGTGTGAAAAATGTGATTTTCCTAACACCGGGAATGTGAAAAAATTTGGATTTTCCTGACCCCGGGAGTATGAAAAATACGATTTTCCTGACCCCAGGAGTCTGAAAAATCTGATTTTCCTGACCCCGGGAGTGTGAAAATATCCGATTTTCCTGACCCCGGGAGTATGAAAATATCCAATTTTCCTGACGCCGGGAGTGTGAAAAATGTGCTTTTCCTAACACCGGGAATGTGAAAAAATTTGGAATTTCCTGACCCCGGGAGTCTGAAAAATGCGATTTTCCTGACCCCGGGAGTCTGAAAAATGCGATTTTCCTGACCCCGGGAGTATGAAAATATCCAATTTTCCTGACCCCGGGAGTGTGCAAAAATCCAATTTTCCTGACCCTGGGAGTATGAAAAAAATCTGATTTTCCTGACCCCGGGAGTGCGAAAATATCTGATTTTCCTGACCCCGGGAGTGTGAAAAATATCGGAATTTCCTGAACCCGGGAGTGTGAAAAAAGGTGATTTTCTTGACCCCGGGAGTGTGAAAAAAATTAAATTCTCCTGACCCCGGGAGTGTGAAAAAATCCAATTTTCCTGACCTCGTGTTTGTGAAAAATGTGATTTTCCTAACACTGGGCGTGTGAAAAAAATCAGAATTTCCTGACCCCGGGAGTGTGAAAAAATGTGATTTTCTTGACCCCGGGAGTGTGAAAAAAATCAGAATCTCCTGACCCCGGGAGTGTGAAAAATGTGATTTTCCTAACACCGGGAATGTGAAAAAATTTGGATTTTCCTGACCCCGGGAGTATGAAAAATACGATTTTCCTGACCCCGGGAGTCTGAAAAATGTGATTTTCCTGACCCCGGGAGTATGAAAAAAATCCTATTTTCCTGACCCCGGGAGTTTAAAAAAATCTGATTTTCCTGACCCCGGGAGTGTGAAAATATCTGATTTTCCTGACCCCGGGAGTGTGAAAAAAATCAGAATTTCCTGACCCCGGGAGTGTGAAGAATATCCAATTTTCCTGACCCCGGGAGTGTGAAAAAAATCCAATTTTCCTGACCCCGGGAGTTTAAAAAAATCTGATCTTCCTGACCCCGGGAGTGTGAAAATATCCGATTTTCCTGACCCCGGGAGTATGAAAATATCCAATTTTCCTGACCCCGGGAGTGTGAAAAATTTGATTTTCCTAAC
The DNA here is from genome assembly GCA_035047345.1 of Bradypodion ventrale. Lineage (NCBI taxonomy): Eukaryota > Metazoa > Chordata > Lepidosauria > Squamata > Chamaeleonidae > Bradypodion > Bradypodion ventrale. The sequence continues at coordinate 132,586,151 of JAWDJE010000004.1, read as the reverse complement.
ACCGGGAGTGTTAAAAAAATCAGAATTTCCTGACCCGGGGAGCGTGAAAAAATGTGATTTTCTTGAACCCGGGAGTGTGAAAAAAAATCAGAATCTCCTGACCCAGGGAGTGTGAAAAAATGTGATTTTCTTGACCCCAGGAGTGTTAAAAAAACCCAATTTTCCTGACCCCGGGAGTGTGAAAAATGTGATTTTCCTAAAACCGGGAATGTGAAAAAATTTGGATTTTCCTGACCCCGGGAGTATGAAAAATACAATTTTCCTGACCCCGGGAGTCTGAAAAATGTGATTTTCCTGACCCCGGGAGTATGAAAAAAATGCTATTTTCCTGAGCCCGGGAGTGTGAAAAAAATCAGAATCTCTGGACCCCGGGAGTTTAAAAAAATCTGATTTTCCTGACCCCGGGAATGTAAAAATATCTGATTTTCCTGACCCCGGGAGTTTAAAAAAATCTGATTTTGCTGACCCCGGGAGTGTGAAAATATCTGATTTTCCAGACCCCGGGAGTATGAAAATATCCAATTTTCCTGACGCCGGGAGTGTGAAAAATGTGCTTTTCCTAACACCGGGAATGTGAAAAAATTTGGAATTTCCTGACCCCGGGAGTATGAAAAATGCAATTTTCCTGACCCCGGGAGTATGAAAATATCCAATTTTCCTGACCCCGGGAGTGTGAAAAAAATCCAATTTTCCTGACCCTGGAAGTATGAAAAAAATCTGATTTTCCTGACCCCGGGAGTGTGAAAATATCTGATTTTCCTGACCCCGGGAGTGTGAAAAATATCAGAATTTCCTGACCCCGGGAGTGTGAAAAAATGTGATTTTCTTGACCCCGGGAGTGTGAAAAAAATCAGAATCACCTGACCCCGGGAGTGTGAAATAATGTGATTTTCTTGACCCCGGGAGTGTGAAAAAAACCCAATTTTCCTCACCCCAGGAGTGTGAAAAATGTGATTTTCCTAACACTGAGAATGTGAAAAAATTTGGATTTTCCTGACCCCGGGAGTATGAAAAATACGATTTTCCTGACCCCGGGAGTCTGAAAAATCTGATTTTCCTGACCCCGGGAGTGTGAAAATATCCGATTTTCCTGACCCCGGGAGTATGAAAATATCCAATTTTCCTGACCCCGGGAGTGTGAAAAATGTGATTTTCCTAACACCGGGAGTGTGAAAAAAATCAGAATTTCCTGACCCCGGGAGTGTGAAAAAATGTGATTTTCTTCACCCCGGGAGTGTGAAAAAAATCAGAATCTCCTGACTCCGGGAGTGTGAAAAAATGTGATTTTCTTGACCCCGGGAGTGTGAAAAAAACCCAATTTTCCTGACCCCGGGAGTGTGAAAAATGTGATTTTCCTAACACCGGGAATGTGAAAAAATTTGGATTTTCCTGACCCCGGGAGTATGAAAAATACGATTTTCCTCACCCCAGGAGTGTGAAAAATGTGTTTTTCCTAACACCGGGAGTGTGAAAAAAATCAGAATTTCCTGACCCCGGGAGTGTGAAAAAATGTGATTTTCTTGACCCCGGGAGTGTGAAAAAAATCAGAATCTCCTGACTCCGGGAGTGTGAAAAAATACGATTTTCCTGACCCCGGGAGTCTGAAAAATGTGATTTTCCTGACCCTGGGAGTATGAAAAAAATCCTATTTTCCTGACCCCGGGAGTTTAAAAAAATCTGATTTTCCTGACCCCGGTAGTGTGAAAATATCTGATTTTCCTGACCCCGAGAGTGTGAAAAAAATCAGAATTTCCTGACCCCGGGAGTGTGAAAAATATCCAATTTTCCTGACCCCGGGAGTGTGAAAAATATTCAATGTTCCTGACCCCGGGAGTTTAAAAAAATCTGATTTTCCTGACCCCGGGAGTGTGAAAATATCCGATTTTCCTGACCCCGGGAGTATGAAAATATCCAATTTTCCTGACACGGGAGTGTGAAAAATGTGATTTTCCTAACACCGGGAGTGTGAAAAAAATCAGAATTTCCTGACCCCGGGAGTGTGAAAAAATGTGATTTTCTTGACCCCGGGAGTGTGAAAAAAATCAGAATCTCCTGACTCCGGGAGTGGGAAAAAATGTGATTTTCTTGACCCCGGGAGTGTGAAAAAAACCCAATTTTCCTGACCCCGGGAGTGTGAAAAATGTGATTTTCCTAACACCGGGAATGTGAAAAAATTTGGATTTTCCTGACCCCGGGAGTATGAAAAATACGATTTTCCTGACCCCGGGAGTCTGAAAAATCTGATTTTCCTGACCCCGGGAGTGTGAAAATATCCGATTTTCCTGACCCCGGGAGTATGAAAATATCCAATTTTCCTGACACGGGAGTGTGAAAAATGTGATTTTCCTAACACCGGGAGTGTGAAAAAAATCAGAATTTCCTGACCCCGGGAGTGTGAAAAAATGTGATTTTCTTGACCCCGGGAGTGTGAAAAAAATCAGAATCTCCTGACTCCGGGAGTGGGAAAAAATGTGATTTTCTTGACCCCGGGGGTGTGAAAAAAACCCAATTTTCCTGACCCCGGGAGTGTGAAAAATGTGATTTTCCTAACACCGGGAATGTGAAAAAATTTGGATTTTCCTGACCCCGGGAGTATGAAAAATACGATTTTCCTGACCCCGGGAGTCTGAAAAATCTGATTTTCCTGACCCCGGGAGTGTGAAAATATCCGATTTTCCTGACCCCGGGAGTATGAAAATATCCAATTTTCCTGACCCCGGGAGTGTGAAAAATGTGATTTTCCTAACACCGGGAGTGTGAAAAAAATCAGAATTTCCTGACCCCGGGAGTGTGAAAAAATGTGATTTTCTTCACCCCGGGAGTGTGAAAAAAATCAGAATCTCCTGACTCCGGGAGTGTGAAAAAATGTGATTTTCTTGACCCCGGGAGTGTGAAAAAAACCCAATTTTCCTGACCCCGGGAGTGTGAAAAATGTGATTTTCCTAACACCGGGAATGTGAAAAAATTTGGATTTTCCTGACCCCGGGAGTATGAAAAATACGATTTTCCTCACCCCGGGAGTGTGAAAAATGTGATTTTCCTAACACCGGGAGTGTGAAAAAAATCAGAATTTCCTGACCCCGGGAGTGTGAAAAAATGTGATTTTCTTGACCCCGGGAGTGTGAAAAAAATCAGAATCTCCTGACTCCGGGAGTGTGAAAAAATGTGATTTTCTTGACCCCGGGAGTGTGAAAAAAACCCAATTTTCCTGACCCCAGGAGTGTGAAAAATGTGATTTTCCTAACACCGGGAATGTGAAAAAATTTGGATTTTCCTGACCCCGGGAGTATGAAAAATACGATTTTCCTGACCCCGGGAGTCTGAAAAATGTGATTTTCCTGACCCTGGGAGTATGAAAAAAATCCTATTTTCCTGACCCCGGGAGTTTAAAAAAATCTGATTTTCCTGACCCCGGTAGTGTGAAAATATCTGATTTTCCTGACCCCGAGAGTGTGAAAAAAATCAGAATTTCCTGACCCCGGGAGTGTGAAAAATATCCAATTTTCCTGACCCCGGGAGTGTGAAAAATATTCAATGTTCCTGACCCCGGGAGTTTAAAAAAATCTGATTTTCCTGACCCCGGGAGTGTGAAAATATCCGATTTTCCTGACCCCGGGAGTATGAAAATATCCAATTTTCCTGACACGGGAGTGTGAAAAATGTGATTTTCCTAACACCGGGAGTGTGAAAAAAATCAGAATTTCCTGACCCCGGGAGTGTGAAAAAATGTGATTTTCTTGACCCCGGGAGTGTGAAAAAAATCAGAATCTCCTGACTCCGGGAGTGGGAAAAAATGTGATTTTCTTGACCCCGGGAGTGTGAAAAAAACCCAATTTTCCTGACCCCGGGAGTGTGAAAAATGTGATTTTCCTAACACCGGGAATGTGAAAAAATTTGGATTTTCCTGACCCCGGGAGTATGAAAAATACGATTTTCCTGACCCCGGGAGTCTGAAAAATCTGATTTTCCTGACCCCGGGAGTGTGAAAATATCCGATTTTCCTGACCCCGGGAGTATGAAAATATCCAATTTTCCTGACCCCGGGAGTGTGAAAAATGTGATTTTCCTAACACCGGGAGTGTGAAAAAAATCAGAATTTCCTGACCCCGGGAGTGTGAAAAAATGTGATTTTCTTCACCCCGGGAGTGTGAAAAAAATCAGAATCTCCTGACTCCGGGAGTGTGAAAAAATGTGATTTTCTTGACCCCGGGAGTGTGAAAAAAACCCAATTTTCCTGACCCCAGGAGTGTGAAAAATGTCATTTTCCTAACACCGGGAATGTGAAAAAATTTGGATTTTCCTGACCCCGGGAGTATGAAAAATACGATTTTCCTGACCCCGGGATTCTGAAAAATGTGATTTTCCTGACCCTGGGAGTATGAAAAAAATCCTATTTTCCTGACCCCGGGAGTTTAAAAAAATCTGATTTTCCTGACCCCGGTAGTGTGAAAATATCTGATTTTCCTGACCCCGAGAGTGTGAAAAAAATCAGAATTTCCTGACCCCGGGAGTGTGAAAAATATCCAATTTTCCTGACCCCGGGAGTGTGAAAAATATTCAATGTTCCTGACCCCGGGAGTTTAAAAAAATCTGATTTTCCTGACCCCGGGAGTGTGAAAATATCCGATTTTCCTGACCCCGGGAGTATGAAAATATCCAATTTTCCTGACACGGGAGTGTGAAAAATGTGATTTTCCTAACACCGGGAGTGTGAAAAAAATCAGAATTTCCTGACCCCGGGAGTGTGAAAAAATGTGATTTTCTTGACCCCGGGACTGTGAAAAAAATCAGAATCTCCTGACTCCGGGAGTGGGAAAAAATGTGATTTTCTTGACTCCGGGAGTGTGAAAAAAACCCAATTTTCCTGACCCCGGGAGTGTGAAAAATTTGATTTTCCTAACACCGGGAATGTGAAAAAATTTGGATTTTCCTGACCCCGGGAGTATGAAAAATACGATTTTCCTGACCCCGGGAGTCTGAAAAATCTGATTTTCCTGACCCCGGGAGTGTGAAAATATCCGATTTTCCTGACCCCGGGAGTATGAAAATATCCAATTTTCCTGACCCCGGGAGTGTGAAAAATGTGATTTTCCTAACACCGGGAGTGTGGAAAAAAATCAGAATTTCCTGACCCCGGGAGTGTGAAAAAATGTGATTTTCTTCACCCCGGGAGTGTGAAAAAAATCAGAATCTCCTGACTCCGGGAGTGTGAAAAAATGTGATTTTCTTGACCCCAGGAGTGTGAAAAAAACCCAATTTTCCTGACCCCGGGAGTGTGAAAAATGTGATTTTCCTAACACCGGGAATGTGAAAAAATTTGGATTTTCCTGACCCCGGGAGTATGAAAAATACGATTTTCCTGACCCCGGGAGTCTGAAAAATCTGATTTTCCTGACCCCGGGAGTGTGAAAATATCCGATTTTCCTGACCCCGGGAGTATGAAAATATCCAATTTTCCTGACCCCGGGAGTGTGAAAAATGTGATTTTCCTAACACCGGGAGTGTGAAAAAAATCAGAATTTCCTGACCCCGGGAGTGTGAAAAAATGTGATTTTCTTCACCCCGGGAGTGTGAAAAAAATCAGAATCTCCTGACTCCGGGAGTGTGAAAAAATGTGATTTTCTTGACCCCGGGAGTGTGAAAAAAACCCAATTTTCCTGACCCCAGGAGTGTGAAAAATGTGATTTTCCTAACACCGGGAATGTGAAAAAATTTGGATTTTCCTGACCCCGGGAGTATGAAAAATACGATTTTCCTGACCCCGGGAGTCTGAAAAATGTGATTTTCCTGACCCTGGGAGTATGAAAAAAATCCTATTTTCCTGACCCCGGGAGTTTAAAAAAATCTGATTTTCCTGACCCCGGTAGTGTGAAAATATCTGATTTTCCTGACCCCGAGAGTGTGAAAAAAATCAGAATTTCCTGACCCCGGGAGTGTGAAAAATATCCAATTTTCCTGACCCCGGGAGTTTAAAATAATCTGATTTTCCTGACCCCGGGAGTGTGAAAATATCCGATTTTCCTGACCCCGGGAGTATGAAAATATCCAATTTTCCTGACACGGGAGTGTGAAAAATGTGATTTTCCTAACACCGGGAGTGTGAAAAAAATCAGAATTTCCTGACCCCGGGAGTGTGAAAAAATGTGATTTTCTTGACCCCGGGACTGTGAAAAAAATCAGAATCTCCTGACTCCGGGAGTGGGAAAAAATGTGATTTTCTTGACCCCGGGAGTGTGAAAAAAACCCAATTTTCCTGACCCCGGGAGTGTGAAAAATGTGATTTTCCTAACACCGGGAATGTGAAAAAATTTGGATCTTCCTGACCCCGGGAGTATGAAAAATACGATTTTCCTGACCCCGGGAGTCTGAAAAATCTGATTTTCCTGACCCCGGGAGTGTGAAAATATCCGATTTTCCTGACCCCGGGAGTATGAAAATATCCAATTTTCCTGACCCCGGGAGTGTGAAAAATGTGATTTTCCTAACACCGGGAGTGTGAAAAAAATCAGAATTTCCTGACCCCGGGAGTGTGAAAAAATGTGATTTTCTTCACCCCGGGAGTGTGAAAAAAATCAGAATCTCCTGACTCCGGGAGTGTGAAAAAATGTGATTTTCTTGACCCCGGGAGTGTGAAAAAAACCCAATTTTCCTGACCCCGGGAGTGTGAAAAATGTGATTTTCCTAACACCGGGAATGTGAAAAAATTTGGATTTTCCTGACCCCGGGAGTATGAAAAATACGATTTTCCTGACCCCGGGAGTCTGAAAAATCTGATTTTCCTGACCCCGGGAGTGTGAAAATATCCGATTTTCCTGACCCCGGGAGTATGAAAATATCCAATTTTCCTGACCCCGGGAGTGTGAAAAATGTGATTTTCCTAACACCGGGAGTGTGAAAAAAATCAGAATTTCCTGACCCCGGGAGTGTGAAAAAATGTGATTTTCTTCACCCCGGGAGTGTGAAAAAAATCAGAATCTCCTGACTCCGGGAGTGTGAAAAAATGTGATTTTCTTGACCCCGGGAGTGTGAAAAAAACCCAATTTTCCTGACCCCGGGAGTGTGAAAATGTGATTTTCCTAACACCGGGAATGTGAAAAAATTTGGATTTTCCTGACCCCGGGAGTATGAAAAATACGATTTTCCTGACCCCGGGAGTCTGAAAAATGTGATTTTCCTGACCCTGGGAGTATGAAAAAAATCCTATTTTCCTGACCCCGGGAGTTTAAAAAAATCTGATTTTCCTGACCCCGGGAGTGTGAAAATATCTGATTTTCCTGACCCCGAGAGTGTGAAAAAAATCAGAATTTCCTGACCCCGGGAGTGTGAAAAATATCCAATTTTCCTGACCCCGGGAGTGTGAAAAATATTCAATGTTCCTGACCCCGGGAGTTTAAAAAAATCTGATTTTCCTGACCCCGGGAGTGTGAAAATATCCGATTTTCCTGACCCCGGGAGTATGAAAATATCCAATTTTCCTGACCCCGGGAGTGTGAAAAATGTGATTTTCCTAACACCGGGAGTGTGAAAAAAATCAGAATTTCCTGACCCCGGGAGTGTGAAAAAATGTGATTTTCTTGACCCCGGGAGTGTGAAAAAAATCAGAATCTCCTGACTCCGGGAGTGTGAAAAAATGTGATTTTCTTGACCCCGGGAGTGTGAAAAAAACCCAATTTTCCTGACCCCGGGAGTGTGAAAAATGTGATTTTCCTAACACCGGGAATGTGAAAAAATTTGGATTTTCCTGACCCCGGGAGTATGAAAAATACGATTTTCCTGACCCCGGGAGTCTGAAAAATCTGATTTTCCTGACCCCGGGAGTGTGAAAATATCCGATTTTCCTGACCCCGGGAGTATGAAAATATCCAATTTTCCTGACCCCGGGAGTGTGAAAATATCTGATTTTCCTGACCCCGAGAGTGTGAAAAAAATCAGAATTTCCTGACCCCGGGAGTGTGAAAAATATCCAATTTTCCTGACCCCGGGAGTGTGAAAAATATTCAATGTTCCTGACCCCGGGAGTTTAAAAAAATCTGATTTTCCTGACCCCGGGAGTGTGAAAATATCCGATTTTCCTGACCCCGGGAGTATGAAAATATCCAATTTTCCTGACCCCGGGAGTGTGAAAAATGTGATTTTCCTAACACCGGGAGTGTGAAAAAAATCAGAATTTCCTGACCCCGGGAGTGTGAAAAAATGTGATTTTCTTGACCCCGGGAGTGTGAAAAAAATCAGAATCTCCTGACTCCGGGAGTGTGAAAAAATGTGATTTTCTTGACCCCGGGAGTGTGAAAAAAACCCAATTTTCCTGACCCCGGGAGTGTGAAAAATGTGATTTTCCTAACACCGGGAATGTGAAAAAATTTGGATTTTCCTGACCCCGGGAGTATGAAAAATACGATTTTCCTGACCCCGGGAGTCTGAAAAATCTGATTTTCCTGACCCCGGGAGTGTGAAAATATCCGATTTTCCTGACCCCGGGAGTATGAAAATATCCAATTTTCCTGACCCCGGGAGTGTGAAAAATGTGATTTTCCTAACACTGGGAGTGTGAAAAAAATCAGAATTTCCTGACCCCGGGAGTGTGAAAAAATGTGATTTTCTTGACCCCGGGAGTGTGAAAAAAATCAGAATCTCCTGACTCCGGGAGTGTGAAAAAATGTGATTTTCTTGACCCCGGGAGTGTGAAAAAAACCCAATTTTCCTGACCCCGGGAGTGTGAAAAATGTGATTTTCCTAACACCGGGAATGTGAAAAAATTTGGATTTTCCTGACCCCGGGAGTATGAAAAATACGATTTTCCTGACCCCGGGAGTCTGAAAAATCTGATTTTCCTGACCCCGGGAGTGTGAAAATATCCGATTTTCCTGACCCCGGGAGTATGAAAATATCCAATTTTCCTGACGCCGGGAGTGTGAAAAATGTGCTTTTCCTAACACCGGGAATGTGAAAAAATTTGGAATTTCCTGACCCCGGGAGTATGAAAAATGCGATTTTCCTGACCCCGGGAGTCTGAAAAATGCGATTTTCCTGACCCCGGGAGTATGAAAATATCCAATTTTCCTGACCCCGGGAGTGTGCAAAAATCCAATTTTCCTGACCCTGGGAGTATGAAAAAAATCTGATTTTCCTGACCCCGGGAGTGCGAAAATATCTGATTTTCCTGACCCCGGGAGTGTGAAAAATATCGGAATTTCCTGAACCCGGGAGTGTGAAAAAAGGTGATTTTCTTGACCCCGGGAGTGTGAAAAAAATTAAATTCTCCTGACCCCGGGAGTGTGAAAAAATCCAATTTTCCTGACCGCGTGTTTGTGAAAAATGTGATTTTCCTAACACTGGGCGTGTGAAAAAAATCAGAATTTCCTGACCCCGGGAGTGTGAAAAAATGTGATTTTCTTGACCCCGGGAGTGTGAAAAAAATCAGAATCTCCTGACCCCGGGAGTGTGAAAAATGTGATTTTCCTAACACCGGGAATGTGAAAAAATTTGGATTTTCCTGACCCCGGGAGTATGAAAAATACGATTTTCCTGACCCCGGGAGTCTGAAAAATGTGATTTTCCTGACCCCGGGAGTATGAAAAAAATCCTATTTTCCTGACCCCGGGAGTTTAAAAAAATCTGATTTTCCTGACCCCGGGAGTGTGAAAATATCTGATTTTCCTGACCCCGGGAGTGTGAAAAAAATCAGAATTTCCTGACCCCGGGAGTGTGAAGAATATCCAATTTTCCTGACCCCGGGAGTGTGAAAAAAATCCAATTTTCCTGACCCCGGGAGTTTAAAAAAATCTGATCTTCCTGACCCCGGGAGTGTGAAAATATCCGATTTTCCTGACCCCGGGAGTATGAAAATATCCAATTTTCCTGACCCCGGGAGTGTGAAAAATTTGATTTTCCTAACACCGGGAGTGTTAAAAAAATCAGAATTTCCTGACCCGGGGAGCGTGAAAAAATGTGATTTTCTTGAACCCGGGAGTGTGAAAAAAAATCAGAATCTCCTGACCCAGGGAGTGTGAAAAAATGTGATTTTCTTGACCCCAGGAGTGTTAAAAAAACCCAATTTTCCTGACCCCGGGAGTGTGAAAAATGTGATTTTCCTAAAACCGGGAATGTGAAAAAATTTGGATTTTCCTGACCCCGGGAGTATGAAAAATACAATTTTCCTGACCCCGGGAGTCTGAAAAATGTGATTTTCCTGACCCCGGGAGTATGAAAAAAATGCTATTTTCCTGAGCCCGGGAGTGTGAAAAAAATCAGAATCTCTGGACCCCGGGAGTTTAAAAAAATCTGATTTTCCTGACCCCGGGAATGTAAAAATATCTGATTTTCCTGACCCCGGGAGTTTAAAAAAATCTGATTTTGCTGACCCCGGGAGTGTGAAAATATCTGATTTTCCAGACCCCGGGAGTATGAAAATATCCAATTTTCCTGACCCCGGGAGTCTGAAAAATCTGATTTTCCTGACCCCGGGAGTGTGAAAATATCCGATTTTCCTGACCCCGGGAGTATGAAAATATCCAATTTTCCTGACCCCGGGAGTGTGAAAAATGTGATTTTCCTAACACCGGGAGTGTGAAAAAAATCAGAATTTCCTGACCCCGGGAGTGTGAAAAAATGTGATTTTCTTCACCCCGGGAGTGTGAAAAAAATCAGAATCTCCTGACTCCGGGAGTGTGAAAAAATGTGATTTTCTTGACCCCGGGAGTGTGAAAAAAACCCAATTTTCCTGACCCCGGGAGTGTGAAAATGTGATTTTCCTAACACCGGGAATGTGAAAAAATTTGGATTTTCCTGACCCCGGGAGTATGAAAAATACGATTTTCCTGACCCCGGGAGTCTGAAAAATGTGATTTTCCTGACCCTGGGAGTATGAAAAAAATCCTATTTTCCTGACCCCGGGAGTTTAAAAAAATCTGATTTTCCTGACCCCGGGAGTGTGAAAATATCTGATTTTCCTGACCCCGAGAGTGTGAAAAAAATCAGAATTTCCTGACCCCGGGAGTGTGAAAAATATCCAATTTTCCTGACCCCGGGAGTGTGAAAAATATTCAATGTTCCTGACCCCGGGAGTTTAAAAAAATCTGATTTTCCTGACCCCGGGAGTGTGAAAATATCCGATTTTCCTGACCCCGGGAGTATGAAAATATCCAATTTTCCTGACCCCGGGAGTGTGAAAAATGTGATTTTCCTAACACCGGGAGTGTGAAAAAAATCAGAATTTCCTGACCCCGGGAGTGTGAAAAAATGTGATTTTCTTGACCCCGGGAGTGTGAAAAAAATCAGAATCTCCTGACTCCGGGAGTGTGAAAAAATGTGATTTTCTTGACCCCGGGAGTGTGAAAAAAACCCAATTTTCCTGACCCCGGGAGTGTGAAAAATGTGATTTTCCTAACACCGGGAATGTGAAAAAATTTGGATTTTCCTGACCCCGGGAGTATGAAAAATACGATTTTCCTGACCCCGGGAGTCTGAAAAATCTGATTTTCCTGACCCCGGGAGTGTGAAAATATCCGATTTTCCTGACCCCGGGAGTATGAAAATATCCAATTTTCCTGACCCCGGGAGTGTGAAAATATCTGATTTTCCTGACCCCGAGAGTGTGAAAAAAATCAGAATTTCCTGACCCCGGGAGTGTGAAAAATATCCAATTTTCCTGACCCCGGGAGTGTGAAAAATATTCAATGTTCCTGACCCCGGGAGTTTAAAAAAATCTGATTTTCCTGACCCCGGGAGTGTGAAAATATCCGATTTTCCTGACCCCGGGAGTATGAAAATATCCAATTTTCCTGACCCCGGGAGTGTGAAAAATGTGATTTTCCTAACACCGGGAGTGTGAAAAAAATCAGAATTTCCTGACCCCGGGAGTGTGAAAAAATGTGATTTTCTTGACCCCGGGAGTGTGAAAAAAATCAGAATCTCCTGACTCCGGGAGTGTGAAAAAATGTGATTTTCTTGACCCCGGGAGTGTGAAAAAAACCCAATTTTCCTGACCCCGGGAGTGTGAAAAATGTGATTTTCCTAACACCGGGAATGTGAAAAAATTTGGATTTTCCTGACCCCGGGAGTATGAAAAATACGATTTTCCTGACCCCGGGAGTCTGAAAAATCTGATTTTCCTGACCCCGGGAGTGTGAAAATATCCGATTTTCCTGACCCCGGGAGTATGAAAATATCCAATTTTCCTGACCCCGGGAGTGTGAAAAATGTGATTTTCCTAACACTGGGAGTGTGAAAAAAATCAGAATTTCCTGACCCCGGGAGTGTGAAAAAATGTGATTTTCTTGACCCCGGGAGTGTGAAAAAAATCAGAATCTCCTGACTCCGGGAGTGTGAAAAAATGTGATTTTCTTGACCCCGGGAGTGTGAAAAAAACCCAATTTTCCTGACCCCGGGAGTGTGAAAAATGTGATTTTCCTAACACCGGGAATGTGAAAAAATTTGGATTTTCCTGACCCCGGGAGTATGAAAAATACGATTTTCCTGACCCCGGGAGTCTGAAAAATCTGATTTTCCTGACCCCGGGAGTGTGAAAATATCCGATTTTCCTGACCCCGGGAGTATGAAAATATCCAATTTTCCTGACGCCGGGAGTGTGAAAAATGTGCTTTTCCTAACACCGGGAATGTGAAAAAATTTGGAATTTCCTGACCCCGGGAGTATGAAAAATGCGATTTTCCTGACCCCGGGAGTCTGAAAAATGCGATTTTCCTGACCCCGGGAGTATGAAAATATCCAATTTTCCTGACCCCGGGAGTGTGCAAAAATCCAATTTTCCTGACCCTGGGAGTATGAAAAAAATCTGATTTTCCTGACCCCGGGAGTGCGAAAATATCTGATTTTCCTGACCCCGGGAGTGTGAAAAATATCGGAATTTCCTGAACCCGGGAGTGTGAAAAAAGGTGATTTTCTTGACCCCGGGAGTGTGAAAAAAATTAAATTCTCCTGACCCCGGGAGTGTGAAAAAATCCAATTTTCCTGACCGCGTGTTTGTGAAAAATGTGATTTTCCTAACACTGGGCGTGTGAAAAAAATCAGAATTTCCTGACCCCGGGAGTGTGAAAAAATGTGATTTTCTTGACCCCGGGAGTGTGAAAAAAATCAGAATCTCCTGACCCCGGGAGTGTGAAAAATGTGATTTTCCTAACACCGGGAATGTGAAAAAATTTGGATTTTCCTGACCCCGGGAGTATGAAAAATACGATTTTCCTGACCCCGGGAGTCTGAAAAATGTGATTTTCCTGACCCCGGGAGTATGAAAAAAATCCTATTTTCCTGACCCCGGGAGTTTAAAAAAATCTGATTTTCCTGACCCCGGGAGTGTGAAAATATCTGATTTTCCTGACCCCGGGAGTGTGAAAAAAATCAGAATTTCCTGACCCCGGGAGTGTGAAGAATATCCAATTTTCCTGACCCCGGGAGTGTGAAAAAAATCCAATTTTCCTGACCCCGGGAGTTTAAAAAAATCTGATCTTCCTGACCCCGGGAGTGTGAAAATATCCGATTTTCCTGACCCCGGGAGTATGAAAATATCCAATTTTCCTGACCCCGGGAGTGTGAAAAATTTGATTTTCCTAACACCGGGAGTGTTAAAAAAATCAGAATTTCCTGACCCGGGGAGCGTGAAAAAATGTGATTTTCTTGAACCCGGGAGTGTGAAAAAAAATCAGAATCTCCTGACCCAGGGAGTGTGAAAAAATGTGATTTTCTTGACCCCAGGAGTGTTAAAAAAACCCAATTTTCCTGACCCCGGGAGTGTGAAAAATGTGATTTTCCTAAAACCGGGAATGTGAAAAAATTTGGATTTTCCTGACCCCGGGAGTATGAAAAATACAATTTTCCTGACCCCGGGAGTCTGAAAAATGTGATTTTCCTGACCCCGGGAGTATGAAAAAAATGCTATTTTCCTGAGCCCGGGAGTGTGAAAAAAATCAGAATCTCTGGACCCCGGGAGTTTAAAAAAATCTGATTTTCCTGACCCCGGGAATGTAAAAATATCTGATTTTCCTGACCCCGGGAGTTTAAAAAAATCTGATTTTGCTGACCCCGGGAGTGTGAAAATATCTGATTTTCCAGACCCCGGGAGTATGAAAATATCCAATTTTCCTGACGCCGGGAGTGTGAAAAATGGGCTTTTCCTAACACCGGGAATGTGAAAAAATTTGGAATTTCCTGACCCCGGGAGTATGAAAAATGCGATTTTCCTGACCCCGGGAGTATGAAAATATCCAATTTTCCTGACCCCGGGAGTGTGAAAAAAATCCAATTTTCCTGACCCTGGAAGTATGAAAAAAATCTGATTTTCCTGACCCCGGGAGTGTGAAAATATCTGATTTTCCTGACCCCGGGAGTGTGAAAAATATCAGAATTTCCTGACCCCGGGAGTGTGAAAAAATGTGATTTTCTTGACCCCGGGAGTGTGAAAAAAATCAGAATCACCTGACCCCGGGAGTGTGAAATAATGTGATTTTCTTGACCCCGGGAGTGTGAAAAAAACCCAATTTTCCTCACCCCAGGAGTGTGAAAAATGTGATTTTCCTAACACTGAGAATGTGAAAAAATTTGGATTTTCCTGACCCCGGGAGTATGAAAAATACGATTTTCCTGACCCCGGGAGTCTGAAAAATCTGATTTTCCTGACCCCGGGAGTGTGAAAATATCCGATTTTCCTGACCCCGGGAGTATGAAAATATCCAATTTTCCTGACCCCGGGAGTGTGAAAAATGTGATTTTCCTAACACCGGGAGTGTGAAAAAAATCAGAATTTCCTGACCCCGGGAGTGTGAAAAAATGTGATTTTCTTCACCCCGGGAGTGTGAAAAAAATCAGAATCTCCTGACTCCGGGAGTGTGAAAAAATGTGATTTTCTTGACCCCGGGAGTGTGAAAAAAACCCAATTTTCCTGACCCCGGGAGTGTGAAAAATGTGATTTTCCTAACACCGGGAATGTGAAAAAATTTGGATTTTCCTGACCCCGGGAGTATGAAAAATACGATTTTCCTCACCCCGGGAGTGTGAAAAATGTGATTTTCCTAACACCGGGAGTGTGAAAAAAATCAGAATTTCCTGACCCCGGGAGTGTGAAAAAATGTGATTTTCTTGACCCCGGGAGTGTGAAAAAAATCAGAATCTCCTGACTCCGGGAGTGTGAAAAAATGTGATTTTCTTGACCCCGGGAGTGTGAAAAAAACCCAATTTTCCTGACCCCAGGAGTGTGAAAAATGTGATTTTCCTAACACCGGGAATGTGAAAAAATTTGGATTTTCCTGACCCCGGGAGTATGAAAAATACGATTTTCCTGACCCCGGGAGTCTGAAAAATGTGATTTTCCTGACCCTGGGAGTATGAAAAAAATCCTATTTTCCTGACCCCGGGAGTTTAAAAAAATCTGATTTTCCTGACCCCGGTAGTGTGAAAATATCTGATTTTCCTGACCCCGAGAGTGTGAAAAAAATCAGAATTTCCTGACCCCGGGAGTGTGAAAAATATCCAATTTTCCTGACCCCGGGAGTGTGAAAAATATTCAATGTTCCTGACCCCGGGAGTTTAAAAAAATCTGATTTTCCTGACCCCGGGAGTGTGAAAATATCCGATTTTCCTGACCCCGGGAGTATGAAAATATCCAATTTTCCTGACACGGGAGTGTGAAAAATGTGATTTTCCTAACACCGGGAGTGTGAAAAAAATCAGAATTTCCTGACCCCGGGAGTGTGAAAAAATGTGATTTTCTTGACCCCGGGAGTGTGAAAAAAATCAGAATCTCCTGACTCCGGGAGTGGGAAAAAATGTGATTTTCTTGACCCCGGGAGTGTGAAAAAAACCCAATTTTCCTGACCCCGGGAGTGTGAAAAATGTGATTTTCCTAACACCGGGAATGTGAAAAAATTTGGATTTTCCTGACCCCGGGAGTATGAAAAATACGATTTTCCTGACCCCGGGAGTCTGAAAAATCTGATTTTCCTGACCCCGGGAGTGTGAAAATATCCGATTTTCCTGACCCCGGGAGTATGAAAATATCCAATTTTCCTGACCCCGGGAGTGTGAAAAATGTGATTTTCCTAACACCGGGAGTGTGAAAAAAATCAGAATTTCCTGACCCCGGGAGTGTGAAAAAATGTGATTTTCTTGACCCCGGGAGTGTGAAAAAAATCAGAATCTCCTGACTCCGGGAGTGTGAAAAAATGTGATTTTCTTGACCCCGGGAGTGTGAAAAAAACCCAATTTTCCTGACCCCGGGAGTGTGAAAAATGTGATTTTCCTAACACCGGGAATGTGAAAAAATTTGGATTTTCCTGACCCCGGGAGTATGAAAAATACGATTTTCCTGACCCCGGGAGTCTGAAAAATCTGATTTTCCTGACCCCGGGAGTGTGAAAATATCCGATTTTCCTGACCCCGGGAGTATGAAAATATCCAATTTTCCTGACCCCGGGAGTGTGAAAAATGTGATTTTCCTAACACTGGGAGTGTGAAAAAAATCAGAATTTCCTGACCCCGGGAGTGTGAAAAAATGTGATTTTCTTGACCCCGGGAGTGTGAAAAAAATCAGAATCTCCTGACTCCGGGAATGTGAAAAAATGTGATTTTCTTGACCCCGGGAGTGTGAAAAAAACCCAATTTTCCTGACCCCGGGAGTGTGAAAAATGTGATTTTCCTAACACCGGGAATGTGAAAAAATTTGGATTTTCCTGACCCCGGGAGTATGAAAAATACGATTTTCCTGACCCCGGGAGTCTGAAAAATCTGATTTTCCTGACCCCGGGAGTGTGAAAATATCCGATTTTCCTGACCCCGGGAGTATGAAAATATCCAATTTTCCTGACGCCGGGAGTGTGAAAAATGTGCTTTTCCTAACACCGGGAATGTGAAAAAATTTGGAATTTCCTGACCCCGGGAGTATGAAAAATGCGATTTTCCTGACCCCGGGAGTCTGAAAAATGCGATTTTCCTGACCCCGGGAGTATGAAAATATCCAATTTTCCTGACCCCGGGAGTGTGCAAAAATCCAATTTTCCTGACCCTGGGAGTATGAAAAAAATCTGATTTTCCTGACCCCGGGAGTGCGAAAATATCTGATTTTCCTGACCCCGGGAGTGTGAAAAATATCGGAATTTCCTGAACCCGGGAGTGTGAAAAAAGGTGATTTTCTTGACCCCGGGAGTGTGAAAAAAATTAAATTCTCCTGACCCCGGGAGTGTGAAAAAATCCAATTTTCCTGACCGCGTGTTTGTGAAAAATGTGATTTTCCTAACACTGGGCGTGTGAAAAAAATCAGAATTTCCTGACCCCGGGAGTGTGAAAAAATGTGATTTTCTTGACCCCGGGAGTGTGAAAAAAATCAGAATCTCCTGACCCCGGGAGTGTGAAAAATGTGATTTTCCTAACACCGGGAATGTGAAAAAATTTGGATTTTCCTGACCCCGGGAGTATGAAAAATACGATTTTCCTGACCCCGGGAGTCTGAAAAATGTGATTTTCCTGACCCCGGGAGTATGAAAAAAATCCTATTTTCCTGACCCCGGGAGTTTAAAAAAATCTGATTTTCCTGACCCCGGGAGTGTGAAAATATCTGATTTTCCTGACCCCGGGAGTGTGAAAAAAATCAGAATTTCCTGACCCCGGGAGTGTGAAGAATATCCAATTTTCCTGACCCCGGGAGTGTGAAAAAAATCCAATTTTCCTGACCCCGGGAGTTTAAAAAAATCTGATCTTCCTGACCCCGGGAGTGTGAAAATATCCGATTTTCCTGACCCCGGGAGTATGAAAATATCCAATTTTCCTGACCCCGGGAGTGTGAAAAATTTGATTTTCCTAACACCGGGAGTGTTAAAAAAATCAGAATTTCCTGACCCGGGAAGCGTGAAAAAATGTGATTTTCTTGAACCCGGGAGTGTGAAAAAAAATCAGAATCTCCTGACCCAGGGAGTGTGAAAAAATGTGATTTTCTTGACCCCAGGAGTGTTAAAAAAACCCAATTTTCCTGACCCCGGGAGTGTGAAAAATGTGATTTTCCTAAAACCGGGAATGTGAAAAAATTTGGATTTTCCTGACCCCGGGAGTATGAAAAATACAATTTTCCTGACCCCGGGAGTCTGAAAAATGTGATTTTCCTGACCCCGGGAGTATGAAAAAAATGCTATTTTCCTGAGCCCGGGAGTGTGAAAAAAATCAGAATCTCTGGACCCCGGGAGTTTAAAAAAATCTGATTTTCCTGACCCCGGGAATGTAAAAATATCTGATTTTCCTGACCCCGGGAGTTTAAAAAAATCTGATTTTGCTGACCCCGGGAGTGTGAAAATATCTGATTTTCCAGACCCCGGGAGTATGAAAATATCCAATTTTCCTGACGCCGGGAGTGTGAAAAATGTGCTTTTCCTAACACCGGGAATGTGAAAAAATTTGGAATTTCCTGACCCCGGGAGTATGAAAAATGCGATTTTCCTGACCCCGGGAGTATGAAAATATCCAATTTTCCTGACCCCGGGAGTGTGAAAAAAATCCAATTTTCCTGACCCTGGAAGTATGAAAAAAATCTGATTTTCCTGACCCCGGGAGTGTGAAAATATCTGATTTTCCTGACCCCGGGAGTGTGAAAAATATCAGAATTTCCTGACCCTGGGAGTGTGAAAAAATGTGATTTTCTTGACCCCGGGAGTGTGAAAAAAATCAGAATCACCTGACCCCGGGAGTGTGAAATAATGTGATTTTCTTGACCCCGGGAGTGTGAAAAAAACCCAATTTTCCTCACCCCAGGAGTGTGAAAAATGTGATTTTCCTAACACTGAGAATGTGAAAAAATTTGGATTTTCCTGACCCCGGGAGTATGAAAAATACGATTTTCCTGACCCCGGGAGTCTGAAAAATGTGATTTTCCTGACCCCGGGAGTATGAAAAAAATCCTATTTTCCCGACCCCGGGAGTTTAAAAAAATCTGATTTTCCTGACCCCGGGAGTGTGAAAATATCTGATTTTCCTGACCCCGGGAGTGTGAAAAAACATCAGAATTTCCTGACCCCGGGAGTGTGAAAAATATCCAATTTTCCTGACCCCGGGAGTGTGAAAAAAATCCAATTTTCCTGACCCCGGGAGTTTAAAAAAATCTGATTTTCCTGACCCCGGGCGTGTGAAAATATCCGATTTTCCTGACCCTGGGAGTATGAAAATATCCAATTTTCCTGACCCCGGGAGTGTGAAAAATGTGATTTTCCTAACACCAGGAGTGTGAAAAAAATCAGAATTTCCTGACCCCGGGAGTGTGAAAAAATGTGATTTTCTTGACCCCGGGAGTGTGAAAAAAATCAGAATCTCCTGACTCCGGGAGTGTGAAAAAATGTGATTTTCCTGACCCCGGGAGTATGAAAAAAATCCTATTTTCAGGACCCCGGGAGTTTAAAAAAATCTGATTTTCCTGACCCCGGGAGTGTGAAAATATCTGATTTTCCTGACCCCGGGAGTGTGAAAAAACATCAGAATTTCCTGACCCCGGGAGTGTGAAAAATATCCAATTTTCCTGACCCCAGGAGTTTAAAAAAATTTGATTTTCCTGACCCCGGGAGTGTGAAAATATCCGATTTTCCTGACCCCGGGAGTATGAAAATATCCAATTTTCCTGACCGCGGGAGTGTGAAAAATGTGATTTTCCTAACACCGGAAATGTGAAAAAATTTGGGATTTCCTGACCCCGGGAGTATGAAAAATGCGATTTTCCTGACCCCGGGAGTCTGAAAAATGCAATTTTCCTGACCCCGGGAGTATGAAAATATCCAATTTTCCTGACCCCGGGAGTGTGAAAAAAATCCAATTTTCCTGACCCTGGGAGTGTGAAAAATATCAGAATTTCCTGACCCCGGGAGTGTGAAAAAATGTGATTTTCTTGACCCCGGGAGTGTGAAAAAAATTAAATTCTCCTGACCCCGGGAGTATTAAAAATGTGATTTTCCTGACCCCGGGAGTATGAAAATATCCAATTTTCCTGACCCCGGGAGTGTGAAAAAAATCCAATTTTCCTGACCCTGGAAGTATGAAAAAAATCTGATTTTCCTGACCCCGGGAGTGTCAAAATATCTGATTTTCCTGACCCCGGGAGTGTGAAAAATATCAGAATTTCCTGACCCCGGGAGTGTGAAAAAATGTGATTTTCTTGACCCCGGAAGTGTGAAAAAAATCAGAATCACCTGACCCCGGGAGTGTGAAATAATGTGATTTTCTTGACCCCGGGAGTGTGAAAAAAACCCAATTTTCCTCATCCCGGGAGTGTGAAATATGTGATTTTCCTAACACTGAGAATGTGAAAAAAATTTTGATTTTCCTGACCCCGGGAGTATGAAAAATACGATTTTCCTGACCCCGGGAGTCTGAAAAATGTGATTTTCCTGACCCCGGGAGTATGAAAAAAATCCTATTTTCCTGACCCCGGGAGTTTAAAAAAATCTGATTTTCCTGACCCCGGGAGTGTGAAAATATCTGATTTTCCTGACCCCGGGAGTGTGAAAAAACATCAGAATTTCCTGACCCCGGGAGTGTGAAAAAAATGCAATTTTCCTGACCCCGGGAGTTTAAAAATATCTGATTTTCCTGACCCCGGGAGTGTGAAAATATCCGATTTTCCTGACCCTGGGAGTATGAAAATATCCAATTTTACTGACCCCGGGAGTGTGAAAAATGTGATTTTCCTAACACCAGGAGTGTGAAAAAAATCAGAATTTCATGACCCCGGGAGTGTGAAAAAATGTGATTTTCTTGACCCCGGGAGTGTGAAAAAAATCAGAATCTCCTGACACCGGGAGTGTGAAAAAATGTGATTTTCTTGACCCTGGGAGTGTGAAAAAAATCCTATTTTCCTGAGCCCGGGAGTGTGAAAAAAATCAGAATCTCCTGACCCCAGGAGTTTAAAAAAATCTGATTTTCCTGACCCTGGGAGTATGAAAATATCTGATTTTCCTGACCCCGGGAGTGTGAAAAAAATCAGAATTTCCTGACCCCGGGAGTGTGAAAAATATCCAATTTTCCTGACCCCGGGAATGTGAAAAAAATCCAATTTTCCTGACCCAGGGAGTGTGAAAATATCCGATTTTCCTGACCCCGGGAGTATGAAAATATCCAATTTTCCTGACCGCGGGAGTGTGAAAAATGTGATTTTCCTAACACCGGAAATGTGAAAAAATTTGGGATTTCCTGACCCCGGGAGTATGAAAAATGCGATTTTCCTGACCCCGGGAGTCTGAAAAATGCAATTTTCCTGACCCCGGGAGTATGAAAATATCCTGTTTTCCTGACCCCGGGAGTGTGAAAAAAATCCAATTTTCCTGACCCTGGGAGTGTGAAAAATATCAGAATTTCCTGACCCCGGGAGTGTGAAAAAATGTGATTTTCTTGACCCCGGGAGTGTGAAAAAAATTAAATTCTCCTGACCCCGGGAGTGTGAAAAAAATTAAATTCTCCTGACCCCGGGAGTATGAAAAATGCGATTTTCCTGACCCCGGGAGTATGAAAATATCCAATTTTCCTGACCCCGGGAGTGTGAAAAAAATCCAATTTTCCTGACCCTGGAAGTATGAAAAAAATCTGATTTTCCTGAACACGGGAGTGTGAAAATATCTGATTTTCCTGACCCCGGGAGTGTGAAAAATATCAGAATTTCCTGACCCTGGGAGTGTGAAAAAATGTGATTTTCTTGACCCCGGGAGTGTGAAAAAGATCAGAATCACCTGACCCCGGGAGTGTGAAATAATGTGATTTTCTTGACCCCGGGAGTGTGAAAAAAACCCAATTTTCCTCACCCCGGGAGTGTGAAAAATGTGATTTTCCTAACACTGAGAATGTGAAAAAATTTGGATTTTCCTGACCCCGGGAGTATGAAAAATACAATTTTCCTGACCCCGGGAGTCTGAAAAATGTGATTTTCCTGACCCCGGGAGTATGAAAAAAATGCTATTTTCCTGACCCCGGGAGTGTGAAAAAAATGTAATTTTCTTGACCCCGGGAGTGTGAAAAAAAATCAGAATCTCCTGACCCCGGGAGTGTGAAAAAAACCCAATTTTCCTGACCCCGGGAGTGTGAAAAATGTGATATTCCTAAAACCGGGAATGTGAAAAAATTTGGATTTTCCTGACCCCGGGAGTGTGAAAATATCTGATTTTCCTGACCCCAGGATTATGAAAAAAATCCTATTTTCCTGACACCGGGAGTGTGAAAAAAATCTGATTTTCCTGACCCCGGGAGTTGGAAAATATCTGATTTTCCTGACCTCGGGAGTGTGAAAAAAAATCAGAATTTCCTGACCCCGGGAGTGTGAAAAATATCCAATTTTCCTGACCCCGGGAGTGTGAAAAATATTCAATTTTCCTGACCCCGGATTAAAAAAATCTGATTTTCCTGACCCCGGGAGTGTGAAAATATCCGATTTTCCTGACCCCGGGAGTATGAAAATATCCACTTTTGCTGACCCCGGGAGTGTGAAAAAAATCAGAATCTCCTGACCCCGGGAGTGTGAAAAAAATCCAATTTTCCTGACCCCGGGAGTTTAAAAAAATCTGATTTTCTTGACCCCGGGAGTGTGAAAATATCCGATTTTCCTGACCCCGGGAGTATGAAAATATCCAATTTTCCTGACCCCGGGAGTGTGAAAAAAATCCAATTTTCCTGACCCCGGGAGTTTAAAGAAATCTGATTTTCCTGACTCTGGGAGTGTGAAAATATCCGATTTTCCTGACCCCGGGAGTATGAAAATATCCAATTTTCCTGACCCCGGGAGTGTGAAAAATGTGATTTTCCTAACACCGGGAGTGTGAAAAAAATCAGAATTTCCTGACCCCGGGAGTGTGAAAAAATGTGATTTTCTTGACCCCCGGGAGTGTGAAAAAAATCAGAATCTCCTGACCCCGGGAGTGTGAAAAAATGTGATTTTCTTGACCCCGGGAGTGTGAAAAAAACACAATTTTCCTGACCCCGGGAGTGTGAAAAATGTGATTTTCCTAAAACCGGGAATGTGAAAAAATTTGGATTTTCCTGACCCCGGGAGTATGAAAAATACGATTTTCCTGACCCCGGGAGTCTGAAAAATGTGATTTTCCTGACCCCGGGAGTATGAAAAAAATCCTATTTTCCTGACCCCGGGAGTGTGAAAAAAATCAGAATCTCCTGACCCCGGGAGTTTAAAAAAATCTGATTTTCCTGACCCCGGGAGTGTGAAAATATCTGATTTTCCTGACCCCGGGAGTGTGAAAAAAATCAGAATTTCCTGACCCCGGGAGTGTGAATAATATCCAATTTTCCTGACCCCGGGAGTGTGAAAAATATTCAATTTTCCTGACCCAGGGAGTTTAAAAAAATCTGATTTTCCTGACCCCGGGAGTGTGAAAATATCTGATTTTCCTGACCCCGGGAGTATGAAAATATCCAATTTTCCTGACCCCGGGAGTGTGAAAAAAATCAGAATCTCCTGACCCCGGGAGTGTGAAAAAATGTGATTCTCCTAAAACCGGGAATGTGAAAAAATTTGGATTTTCCTGACCCCGGGAGTCTGAAAAATGCGATTTTCCTGACCCCGGGAGTATGAAAATATCCAATTTTCCTGACCCCGGGAGTGTGCAAAAATCCAATTTTCCTGACCCTGGGAGTATGAAAAAAATCTGATTTTCCTGACCCCGTGAGTGTGAAAATATCTGATTTTCCTGACCCCGGGAGTGTGAAAAATATCGGAATTTCCTGACCCCGGGAGTGTGAAAAAAGGTGATTTTCTTGACCCCGGGAGTGTGAAAAAAATTAAATTCTCCTGACCCTGGGAGTGTGAAAAAATCCAATTTTCCTGACCCCGTGTGTGTGAAAAATGTGATTTTCCTAACATTGGCGCGTGAAAAAAATCAGAATTTCCTGACCCCGGGAGTGTGAAAAAATGTGATTT
Organism: Bradypodion ventrale; assembly: GCA_035047345.1. Taxonomy (NCBI): domain Eukaryota; kingdom Metazoa; phylum Chordata; class Lepidosauria; order Squamata; family Chamaeleonidae; genus Bradypodion; species Bradypodion ventrale. The sequence continues at coordinate 132,562,258 of JAWDJE010000004.1, read as the reverse complement.
TCTTGACCCCGGGAGTGTGAAAAAAATCAGAATCTCCTGACCCCGGGAGTGTGAAAAAATGTGATTTTCTTGACCCCGGGCGTGTGAAAAATGTGATTTTCCTAAAACCGGGAATGTGAAAAAAATCCTATTTTCCTGACCCCGGGTGTATGAAAAATACGATTTTCCTGACCCCGGGAGTCTGAAAAATGTGATTTTCCTGACCCCGGGAGTATGAAAAAAATCCTATTTTCCTGACCCCGGGAGTTTAAAAAAATCTGATTTTCCTGACCCCGGGAGTGTGAAAATATCTGATTTTCCTGACCCCGGGAGTGTGAAAAAAATCAGAATTTCCTGACCCCGGGAGTGTGAAAAATATCCAATTTTCCTGACCCCGGGAGTGTGAAAAAAATCCAATTTTCCTGACCCCGGGAGTTTAAAAAAATCTGATTTTCCTGACCCCGGGAGTGTGATAATATCCGATTTTCCTGACCCCGGGAGTATGAAAATATCCAATTTTCCTGACCCCTGGAGTGTGAAAAATGTGATTTTCCTAACACCGGGAGTGTGAAAAAATCAGAATTTCCTGACCCCGGGAGTGTGAAAAAAATGTAATTTTCTTGACCCCGGGAGTGTGAAAAAAATCAGAATCTCCTGACCCCGGGAGTGTGAAAAAATGTGATTTTCTTGACACCGGGAGTGTGAAAAAAATCAGAATCTCCTGACCCCGGGAGTGTGAAAAAAAAACCAATTTTCCTGACCCCGGGAGTGTGAAAAATGTGATTTTCCTAACACCGGGAATGTGAAAAAATTTGGATTTTCCTGACCCCGGGAGTATGAAAAATACGATTTTCCTGACCCCGGGAGTCTGAAAAATCTGATTTTCCTGACCCCGGGAGTGTGAAAATATCCGATTTTCCTGACCCCGGGAGTATGAAAATATCCAATTTTCCTGACCCCGGGAGTGTGAAAATATCTGATTTTCCTGACCCCGAGAGTGTGAAAAAAATCAGAATTTCCTGACCCCGGGAGTGTGAAAAATATCCAATTTTCCTGACCCCGGGAGTGTGAAAAATATTCAATGTTCCTGACCCCGGGAGTTTAAAAAAATCTGATTTTCCTGACCCCGGGAGTGTGAAAATATCCGATTTTCCTGACCCCGGGAGTATGAAAATATCCAATTTTCCTGACCCCGGGAGTGTGAAAAATGTGATTTTCCTAACACCGGGAGTGTGAAAAAAATCAGAATTTCCTGACCCCGGGAGTGTGAAAAAATGTGATTTTCTTGACCCCGGGAGTGTGAAAAAAATCAGAATCTCCTGACTCCGGGAGTGTGAAAAAATGTGATTTTCTTGACCCCGGGAGTGTGAAAAAAACCCAATTTTCCTGACCCCGGGAGTGTGAAAAATGTGATTTTCCTAACACCGGGAATGTGAAAAAATTTGGATTTTCCTGACCCCGGGAGTATGAAAAATACGATTTTCCTGACCCCGGGAGTCTGAAAAATCTGATTTTCCTGACCCCGGGAGTGTGAAAATATCCGATTTTCCTGACCCCGGGAGTATGAAAATATCCAATTTTCCTGACCCCGGGAGTGTGAAAAATGTGATTTTCCTAACACTGGGAGTGTGAAAAAAATCAGAATTTCCTGACCCCGGGAGTGTGAAAAAATGTGATTTTCTTGACCCCGGGAGTGTGAAAAAAATCAGAATCTCCTGACTCCGGGAGTGTGAAAAAATGTGATTTTCTTGACCCCGGGAGTGTGAAAAAAACCCAATTTTCCTGACCCCGGGAGTGTGAAAAATGTGATTTTCCTAACACCGGGAATGTGAAAAAATTTGGATTTTCCTGACCCCGGGAGTATGAAAAATACGATTTTCCTGACCCCGGGAGTCTGAAAAATCTGATTTTCCTGACCCCGGGAGTGTGAAAATATCCGATTTTCCTGACCCCGGGAGTATGAAAATATCCAATTTTCCTGACGCCGGGAGTGTGAAAAATGTGCTTTTCCTAACACCGGGAATGTGAAAAAATTTGGAATTTCCTGACCCCGGGAGTATGAAAAATGCGATTTTCCTGACCCCGGGAGTCTGAAAAATGCGATTTTCCTGACCCCGGGAGTATGAAAATATCCAATTTTCCTGACCCCGGGAGTGTGCAAAAATCCAATTTTCCTGACCCTGGGAGTATGAAAAAAATCTGATTTTCCTGACCCCGGGAGTGCGAAAATATCTGATTTTCCTGACCCCGGGAGTGTGAAAAATATCGGAATTTCCTGAACCCGGGAGTGTGAAAAAAGGTGATTTTCTTGACCCCGGGAGTGTGAAAAAAATTAAATTCTCCTGACCCCGGGAGTGTGAAAAAATCCAATTTTCCTGACCGCGTGTTTGTGAAAAATGTGATTTTCCTAACACTGGGCGTGTGAAAAAAATCAGAATTTCCTGACCCCGGGAGTGTGAAAAAATGTGATTTTCTTGACCCCGGGAGTGTGAAAAAAATCAGAATCTCCTGACCCCGGGAGTGTGAAAAATGTGATTTTCCTAACACCGGGAATGTGAAAAAATTTGGATTTTCCTGACCCCGGGAGTATGAAAAATACGATTTTCCTGACCCCGGGAGTCTGAAAAATGTGATTTTCCTGACCCCGGGAGTATGAAAAAAATCCTATTTTCCTGACCCCGGGAGTTTAAAAAAATCTGATTTTCCTGACCCCGGGAGTGTGAAAATATCTGATTTTCCTGACCCCGGGAGTGTGAAAAAAATCAGAATTTCCTGACCCCGGGAGTGTGAAGAATATCCAATTTTCCTGACCCCGGGAGTGTGAAAAAAATCCAATTTTCCTGACCCCGGGAGTTTAAAAAAATCTGATCTTCCTGACCCCGGGAGTGTGAAAATATCCGATTTTCCTGACCCCGGGAGTATGAAAATATCCAATTTTCCTGACCCCGGGAGTGTGAAAAATTTGATTTTCCTAACACCGGGAGTGTTAAAAAAATCAGAATTTCCTGACCCGGGGAGCGTGAAAAAATGTGATTTTCTTGAACCCGGGAGTGTGAAAAAAAATCAGAATCTCCTGACCCAGGGAGTGTGAAAAAATGTGATTTTCTTGACCCCAGGAGTGTTAAAAAAACCCAATTTTCCTGACCCCGGGAGTGTGAAAAATGTGATTTTCCTAAAACCGGGAATGTGAAAAAATTTGGATTTTCCTGACCCCGGGAGTATGAAAAATACAATTTTCCTGACCCCGGGAGTCTGAAAAATGTGATTTTCCTGACCCCGGGAGTATGAAAAAAATGCTATTTTCCTGAGCCCGGGAGTGTGAAAAAAATCAGAATCTCTGGACCCCGGGAGTTTAAAAAAATCTGATTTTCCTGACCCCGGGAATGTAAAAATATCTGATTTTCCTGACCCCGGGAGTTTAAAAAAATCTGATTTTGCTGACCCCGGGAGTGTGAAAATATCTGATTTTCCAGACCCCGGGAGTATGAAAATATCCAATTTTCCTGACGCCGGGAGTGTGAAAAATGGGCTTTTCCTAACACCGGGAATGTGAAAAAATTTGGAATTTCCTGACCCCGGGAGTATGAAAAATGCGATTTTCCTGACCCCGGGAGTATGAAAATATCCAATTTTCCTGACCCCGGGAGTGTGAAAAAAATCCAATTTTCCTGACCCTGGAAGTATGAAAAAAATCTGATTTTCCTGACCCCGGGAGTGTGAAAATATCTGATTTTCCTGACCCCGGGAGTGTGAAAAATATCAGAATTTCCTGACCCCGGGAGTGTGAAAAAATGTGATTTTCTTGACCCCGGGAGTGTGAAAAAAATCAGAATCACCTGACCCCGGGAGTGTGAAATAATGTGATTTTCTTGACCCCGGGAGTGTGAAAAAAACCCAATTTTCCTCACCCCAGGAGTGTGAAAAATGTGATTTTCCTAACACTGAGAATGTGAAAAAATTTGGATTTTCCTGACCCCGGGAGTATGAAAAATACGATTTTCCTGACCCCGGGAGTCTGAAAAATCTGATTTTCCTGACCCCGGGAGTGTGAAAATATCCAATTTTCCTGACCCCGGGAGTATGAAAATATCCAATTTTCCTGACCCCGGGAGTGTGAAAAATGTGATTTTCCTAACACCGGGAGTGTGAAAAAAATCAGAATTTCCTGACCCCGGGAGTGTGAAAAAATGTGATTTTCTTCACCCCGGGAGTGTGAAAAAAATCAGAATCTCCTGACTCCGGGAGTGTGAAAAAATGTGATTTTCTTGACCCCGGGAGTGTGAAAAAAACCCAATTTTCCTGACCCCGGGAGTGTGAAAAATGTGATTTTCCTAACACCGGGAATGTGAAAAAATTTGGATTTTCCTGACCCCGGGAGTATGAAAAATACGATTTTCCTCACCCCGGGAGTGTGAAAAATGTGATTTTCCTAACACCGGGAGTGTGAAAAAAATCAGAATTTCCTGACCCCGGGAGTGTGAAAAAATGTGATTTTCTTGACCCCGGGAGTGTGAAAAAAATCAGAATCTCCTGACTCCGGGAGTGTGAAAAAATGTGATTTTCTTGACCCCGGGAGTGTGAAAAAAACCCAATTTTCCTGACCCCAGGAGTGTGAAAAATGTGATTTTCCTAACACCGGGAATGTGAAAAAATTTGGATTTTCCTGACCCCGGGAGTATGAAAAATACGATTTTCCTGACCCCGGGAGTCTGAAAAATGTGATTTTCCTGACCCTGGGAGTATGAAAAAAATCCTATTTTCCTGACCCCGGGAGTTTAAAAAAATCTGATTTTCCTGACCCCGGTAGTGTGAAAATATCTGATTTTCCTGACCCCGAGAGTGTGAAAAAAATCAGAATTTCCTGACCCCGGGAGTGTGAAAAATATCCAATTTTCCTGACCCCGGGAGTGTGAAAAATATTCAATGTTCCTGACCCCGGGAGTTTAAAAAAATCTGATTTTCCTGACCCCGGGAGTGTGAAAATATCCGATTTTCCTGACCCCGGGAGTATGAAAATATCCAATTTTCCTGACACGGGAGTGTGAAAAATGTGATTTTCCTAACACCGGGAGTGTGAAAAAAATCAGAATTTCCTGACCCCGGGAGTGTGAAAAAATGTGATTTTCTTGACCCCGGGAGTGTGAAAAAAATCAGAATCTCCTGACTCCGGGAGTGGGAAAAAATGTGATTTTCTTGACCCCGGGAGTGTGAAAAAAACCCAATTTTCCTGACCCCGGGAGTGTGAAAAATGTGATTTTCCTAACACCGGGAATGTGAAAAAATTTGGATTTTCCTGACCCCGGGAGTATGAAAAATACGATTTTCCTGACCCCGGGAGTCTGAAAAATCTGATTTTCCTGACCCCGGGAGTGTGAAAATATCCGATTTTCCTGACCCCGGGAGTATGAAAATATCCAATTTTCCTGACCCCGGGAGTGTGAAAAATGTGATTTTCCTAACACCGGGAGTGTGAAAAAAATCAGAATTTCCTGACCCCGGGAGTGTGAAAAAATGTGATTTTCTTGACCCCGGGAGTGTGAAAAAAATCAGAATCTCCTGACTCCGGGAGTGTGAAAAAATGTGATTTTCTTGACCCCGGGAGTGTGAAAAAAACCCAATTTTCCTGACCCCGGGAGTGTGAAAAATGTGATTTTCCTAACACCGGGAATGTGAAAAAATTTGGATTTTCCTGACCCCGGGAGTATGAAAAATACGATTTTCCTGACCCCGGGAGTCTGAAAAATCTGATTTTCCTGACCCCGGGAGTGTGAAAATATCCGATTTTCCTGACCCCGGGAGTATGAAAATATCCAATTTTCCTGACCCCGGGAGTGTGAAAAATGTGATTTTCCTAACACTGGGAGTGTGAAAAAAATCAGAATTTCCTGACCCCGGGAGTGTGAAAAAATGTGATTTTCTTGACCCCGGGAGTGTGAAAAAAATCAGAATCTCCTGACTCCGGGAATGTGAAAAAATGTGATTTTCTTGACCCCGGGAGTGTGAAAAAAACCCAATTTTCCTGACCCCGGGAGTGTGAAAAATGTGATTTTCCTAACACCGGGAATGTGAAAAAATTTGGATTTTCCTGACCCCGGGAGTATGAAAAATACGATTTTCCTGACCCCGGGAGTCTGAAAAATCTGATTTTCCTGACCCCGGGAGTGTGAAAATATCCGATTTTCCTGACCCCGGGAGTATGAAAATATCCAATTTTCCTGACGCCGGGAGTGTGAAAAATGTGCTTTTCCTAACACCGGGAATGTGAAAAAATTTGGAATTTCCTGACCCCGGGAGTATGAAAAATGCGATTTTCCTGACCCCGGGAGTCTGAAAAATGCGATTTTCCTGACCCCGGGAGTATGAAAATATCCAATTTTCCTGACCCCGGGAGTGTGCAAAAATCCAATTTTCCTGACCCTGGGAGTATGAAAAAAATCTGATTTTCCTGACCCCGGGAGTGCGAAAATATCTGATTTTCCTGACCCCGGGAGTGTGAAAAATATCGGAATTTCCTGAACCCGGGAGTGTGAAAAAAGGTGATTTTCTTGACCCCGGGAGTGTGAAAAAAATTAAATTCTCCTGACCCCGGGAGTGTGAAAAAATCCAATTTTCCTGACCGCGTGTTTGTGAAAAATGTGATTTTCCTAACACTGGGCGTGTGAAAAAAATCAGAATTTCCTGACCCCGGGAGTGTGAAAAAATGTGATTTTCTTGACCCCGGGAGTGTGAAAAAAATCAGAATCTCCTGACCCCGGGAGTGTGAAAAATGTGATTTTCCTAACACCGGGAATGTGAAAAAATTTGGATTTTCCTGACCCCGGGAGTATGAAAAATACGATTTTCCTGACCCCGGGAGTCTGAAAAATGTGATTTTCCTGACCCCGGGAGTATGAAAAAAATCCTATTTTCCTGACCCCGGGAGTTTAAAAAAATCTGATTTTCCTGACCCCGGGAGTGTGAAAATATCTGATTTTCCTGACCCCGGGAGTGTGAAAAAAATCAGAATTTCCTGACCCCGGGAGTGTGAAGAATATCCAATTTTCCTGACCCCGGGAGTGTGAAAAAAATCCAATTTTCCTGACCCCGGGAGTTTAAAAAAATCTGATCTTCCTGACCCCGGGAGTGTGAAAATATCCGATTTTCCTGACCCCGGGAGTATGAAAATATCCAATTTTCCTGACCCCGGGAGTGTGAAAAATTTGATTTTCCTAACACCGGGAGTGTTAAAAAAATCAGAATTTCCTGACCCGGGAAGCGTGAAAAAATGTGATTTTCTTGAACCCGGGAGTGTGAAAAAAAATCAGAATCTCCTGACCCAGGGAGTGTGAAAAAATGTGATTTTCTTGACCCCAGGAGTGTTAAAAAAACCCAATTTTCCTGACCCCGGGAGTGTGAAAAATGTGATTTTCCTAAAACCGGGAATGTGAAAAAATTTGGATTTTCCTGACCCCGGGAGTATGAAAAATACAATTTTCCTGACCCCGGGAGTCTGAAAAATGTGATTTTCCTGACCCCGGGAGTATGAAAAAAATGCTATTTTCCTGAGCCCGGGAGTGTGAAAAAAATCAGAATCTCTGGACCCCGGGAGTTTAAAAAAATCTGATTTTCCTGACCCCGGGAATGTAAAAATATCTGATTTTCCTGACCCCGGGAGTTTAAAAAAATCTGATTTTGCTGACCCCGGGAGTGTGAAAATATCTGATTTTCCAGACCCCGGGAGTATGAAAATATCCAATTTTCCTGACGCCGGGAGTGTGAAAAATGTGCTTTTCCTAACACCGGGAATGTGAAAAAATTTGGAATTTCCTGACCCCGGGAGTATGAAAAATGCGATTTTCCTGACCCCGGGAGTATGAAAATATCCAATTTTCCTGACCCCGGGAGTGTGAAAAAAATCCAATTTTCCTGACCCTGGAAGTATGAAAAAAATCTGATTTTCCTGACCCCGGGAGTGTGAAAATATCTGATTTTCCTGACCCCGGGAGTGTGAAAAATATCAGAATTTCCTGACCCTGGGAGTGTGAAAAAATGTGATTTTCTTGACCCCGGGAGTGTGAAAAAAATCAGAATCACCTGACCCCGGGAGTGTGAAATAATGTGATTTTCTTGACCCCGGGAGTGTGAAAAAAACCCAATTTTCCTCACCCCAGGAGTGTGAAAAATGTGATTTTCCTAACACTGAGAATGTGAAAAAATTTGGATTTTCCTGACCCCGGGAGTATGAAAAATACGATTTTCCTGACCCCGGGAGTCTGAAAAATGTGATTTTCCTGACCCCGGGAGTATGAAAAAAATCCTATTTTCCCGACCCCGGGAGTTTAAAAAAATCTGATTTTCCTGACCCCGGGAGTGTGAAAATATCTGATTTTCCTGACCCCGGGAGTGTGAAAAAACATCAGAATTTCCTGACCCCGGGAGTGTGAAAAATATCCAATTTTCCTGACCCCGGGAGTGTGAAAAAAATCCAATTTTCCTGACCCCGGGAGTTTAAAAAAATCTGATTTTCCTGACCCCGGGCGTGTGAAAATATCCGATTTTCCTGACCCTGGGAGTATGAAAATATCCAATTTTCCTGACCCCGGGAGTGTGAAAAATGTGATTTTCCTAACACCAGGAGTGTGAAAAAAATCAGAATTTCCTGACCCCGGGAGTGTGAAAAAATGTGATTTTCTTGACCCCGGGAGTGTGAAAAAAATCAGAATCTCCTGACTCCGGGAGTGTGAAAAAATGTGATTTTCCTGACCCCGGGAGTATGAAAAAAATCCTATTTTCAGGACCCCGGGAGTTTAAAAAAATCTGATTTTCCTGACCCCGGGAGTGTGAAAATATCTGATTTTCCTGACCCCGGGAGTGTGAAAAAACATCAGAATTTCCTGACCCCGGGAGTGTGAAAAATATCCAATTTTCCTGACCCCAGGAGTTTAAAAAAATTTGATTTTCCTGACCCCGGGAGTGTGAAAATATCCGATTTTCCTGACCCCGGGAGTATGAAAATATCCAATTTTCCTGACCGCGGGAGTGTGAAAAATGTGATTTTCCTAACACCGGAAATGTGAAAAAATTTGGGATTTCCTGACCCCGGGAGTATGAAAAATGCGATTTTCCTGACCCCGGGAGTCTGAAAAATGCAATTTTCCTGACCCCGGGAGTATGAAAATATCCAATTTTCCTGACCCCGGGAGTGTGAAAAAAATCCAATTTTCCTGACCCTGGGAGTGTGAAAAATATCAGAATTTCCTGACCCCGGGAGTGTGAAAAAATGTGATTTTCTTGACCCCGGGAGTGTGAAAAAAATTAAATTCTCCTGACCCCGGGAGTATTAAAAATGTGATTTTCCTGACCCCGGGAGTATGAAAATATCCAATTTTCCTGACCCCGGGAGTGTGAAAAAAATCCAATTTTCCTGACCCTGGAAGTATGAAAAAAATCTGATTTTCCTGACCCCGGGAGTGTCAAAATATCTGATTTTCCTGACCCCGGAAGTGTGAAAAAAATCAGAATCACCTGACCCCGGGAGTGTGAAATAATGTGATTTTCTTGACCCCGGGAGTGTGAAAAAAACCCAATTTTCCTCATCCCGGGAGTGTGAAATATGTGATTTTCCTAACACTGAGAATGTGAAAAAAATTTTGATTTTCCTGACCCCGGGAGTATGAAAAATACGATTTTCCTGACCCCGGGAGTCTGAAAAATGTGATTTTCCTGACCCCGGGAGTATGAAAAAAATCCTATTTTCCTGACCCCGGGAGTTTAAAAAAATCTGATTTTCCTGACCCCGGGAGTGTGAAAATATCTGATTTTCCTGACCCCGGGAGTGTGAAAAAACATCAGAATTTCCTGACCCCGGGAGTGTGAAAAAAATGCAATTTTCCTGACCCCGGGAGTTTAAAAATATCTGATTTTCCTGACCCCGGGAGTGTGAAAATATCCGATTTTCCTGACCCTGGGAGTATGAAAATATCCAATTTTACTGACCCCGGGAGTGTGAAAAATGTGATTTTCCTAACACCAGGAGTGTGAAAAAAATCAGAATTTCATGACCCCGGGAGTGTGAAAAAATGTGATTTTCTTGACCCCGGGAGTGTGAAAAAAATCAGAATCTCCTGACACCGGGAGTGTGAAAAAATGTGATTTTCTTGACCCTGGGAGTGTGAAAAAAATCCTATTTTCCTGAGCCCGGGAGTGTGAAAAAAATCAGAATCTCCTGACCCCAGGAGTTTAAAAAAATCTGATTTTCCTGACCCTGGGAGTATGAAAATATCTGATTTTCCTGACCCCGGGAGTGTGAAAAAAATCAGAATTTCCTGACCCCGGGAGTGTGAAAAATATCCAATTTTCCTGACCCCGGGAATGTGAAAAAAATCCAATTTTCCTGACCCAGGGAGTGTGAAAATATCCGATTTTCCTGACCCCGGGAGTATGAAAATATCCAATTTTCCTGACCGCGGGAGTGTGAAAAATGTGATTTTCCTAACACCGGAAATGTGAAAAAATTTGGGATTTCCTGACCCCGGGAGTATGAAAAATGCGATTTTCCTGACCCCGGGAGTCTGAAAAATGCAATTTTCCTGACCCCGGGAGTATGAAAATATCCTGTTTTCCTGACCCCGGGAGTGTGAAAAAAATCCAATTTTCCTGACCCTGGGAGTGTGAAAAATATCAGAATTTCCTGACCCCGGGAGTGTGAAAAAATGTGATTTTCTTGACCCCGGGAGTGTGAAAAAAATTAAATTCTCCTGACCCCGGGAGTGTGAAAAAAATTAAATTCTCCTGACCCCGGGAGTATGAAAAATGCGATTTTCCTGACCCCGGGAGTATGAAAATATCCAATTTTCCTGACCCCGGGAGTGTGAAAAAAATCCAATTTTCCTGACCCTGGAAGTATGAAAAAAATCTGATTTTCCTGAACACGGGAGTGTGAAAATATCTGATTTTCCTGACCCCGGGAGTGTGAAAAATATCAGAATTTCCTGACCCTGGGAGTGTGAAAAAATGTGATTTTCTTGACCCCGGGAGTGTGAAAAAGATCAGAATCACCTGACCCCGGGAGTGTGAAATAATGTGATTTTCTTGACCCCGGGAGTGTGAAAAAAACCCAATTTTCCTCACCCCGGGAGTGTGAAAAATGTGATTTTCCTAACACTGAGAATGTGAAAAAATTTGGATTTTCCTGACCCCGGGAGTATGAAAAATACAATTTTCCTGACCCCGGGAGTCTGAAAAATGTGATTTTCCTGACCCCGGGAGTATGAAAAAAATGCTATTTTCCTGACCCCGGGAGTGTGAAAAAAATGTAATTTTCTTGACCCCGGGAGTGTGAAAAAAAATCAGAATCTCCTGACCCCGGGAGTGTGAAAAAAACCCAATTTTCCTGACCCCGGGAGTGTGAAAAATGTGATATTCCTAAAACCGGGAATGTGAAAAAATTTGGATTTTCCTGACCCCGGGAGTGTGAAAATATCTGATTTTCCTGACCCCAGGATTATGAAAAAAATCCTATTTTCCTGACACCGGGAGTGTGAAAAAAATCTGATTTTCCTGACCCCGGGAGTTGGAAAATATCTGATTTTCCTGACCTCGGGAGTGTGAAAAAAAATCAGAATTTCCTGACCCCGGGAGTGTGAAAAATATCCAATTTTCCTGACCCCGGGAGTGTGAAAAATATTCAATTTTCCTGACCCCGGATTAAAAAAATCTGATTTTCCTGACCCCGGGAGTGTGAAAATATCCGATTTTCCTGACCCCGGGAGTATGAAAATATCCACTTTTGCTGACCCCGGGAGTGTGAAAAAAATCAGAATCTCCTGACCCCGGGAGTGTGAAAAAAATCCAATTTTCCTGACCCCGGGAGTTTAAAAAAATCTGATTTTCTTGACCCCGGGAGTGTGAAAATATCCGATTTTCCTGACCCCGGGAGTATGAAAATATCCAATTTTCCTGACCCCGGGAGTGTGAAAAAAATCCAATTTTCCTGACCCCGGGAGTTTAAAGAAATCTGATTTTCCTGACTCTGGGAGTGTGAAAATATCCGATTTTCCTGACCCCGGGAGTATGAAAATATCCAATTTTCCTGACCCCGGGAGTGTGAAAAATGTGATTTTCCTAACACCGGGAGTGTGAAAAAAATCAGAATTTCCTGACCCCGGGAGTGTGAAAAAATGTGATTTTCTTGACCCCCGGGAGTGTGAAAAAAATCAGAATCTCCTGACCCCGGGAGTGTGAAAAAATGTGATTTTCTTGACCCCGGGAGTGTGAAAAAAACACAATTTTCCTGACCCCGGGAGTGTGAAAAATGTGATTTTCCTAAAACCGGGAATGTGAAAAAATTTGGATTTTCCTGACCCCGGGAGTATGAAAAATACGATTTTCCTGACCCCGGGAGTCTGAAAAATGTGATTTTCCTGACCCCGGGAGTATGAAAAAAATCCTATTTTCCTGACCCCGGGAGTGTGAAAAAAATCAGAATCTCCTGACCCCGGGAGTTTAAAAAAATCTGATTTTCCTGACCCCGGGAGTGTGAAAATATCTGATTTTCCTGACCCCGGGAGTGTGAAAAAAATCAGAATTTCCTGACCCCGGGAGTGTGAATAATATCCAATTTTCCTGACCCCGGGAGTGTGAAAAATATTCAATTTTCCTGACCCAGGGAGTTTAAAAAAATCTGATTTTCCTGACCCCGGGAGTGTGAAAATATCTGATTTTCCTGACCCCGGGAGTATGAAAATATCCAATTTTCCTGACCCCGGGAGTGTGAAAAAAATCAGAATCTCCTGACCCCGGGAGTGTGAAAAAATGTGATTCTCCTAAAACCGGGAATGTGAAAAAATTTGGATTTTCCTGACCCCGGGAGTCTGAAAAATGCGATTTTCCTGACCCCGGGAGTATGAAAATATCCAATTTTCCTGACCCCGGGAGTGTGCAAAAATCCAATTTTCCTGACCCTGGGAGTATGAAAAAAATCTGATTTTCCTGACCCCGTGAGTGTGAAAATATCTGATTTTCCTGACCCCGGGAGTGTGAAAAATATCGGAATTTCCTGACCCCGGGAGTGTGAAAAAAGGTGATTTTCTTGACCCCGGGAGTGTGAAAAAAATTAAATTCTCCTGACCCTGGGAGTGTGAAAAAATCCAATTTTCCTGACCCCGTGTGTGTGAAAAATGTGATTTTCCTAACATTGGCGCGTGAAAAAAATCAGAATTTCCTGACCCCGGGAGTGTGAAAAAATGTGATTTTCTTGACCCCGGGAGTGTGAAAAAAATCAGAATCTCCTGACCCCGGGAGTGTGAAAAAATGTGATTTTCTTGACCCCGGGCGTGTGAAAAATGTGATTTTCCTAAAACCGGGAATGTGAAAAAAATCCTATTTTCCTGACCCCGGGTGTATGAAAAATACGATTTTCCTGACCCCGGGAGTCTGAAAAATGTGATTTTCCTGACCCCGGGAGTATGAAAAAAATCCTATTTTCCTGACCCCGGGAGTTTAAAAAAATCTGATTTTCCTGACCCCGGGAGTGTGAAAATATCTGATTTTCCTGACCCCGGGAGTGTGAAAAAAATCAGAATTTCCTGACCCCGGGAGTGTGAAAAATATCCAATTTTCCTGACCCCGGGAGTGTGAAAAAAATCCAATTTTCCTGACCCCGGGAGTTTAAAAAAATCTGATTTTCCTGACCCCGGGAGTGTGATAATATCCGATTTTCCTGACCCCGGGAGTATGAAAATATCCAATTTTCCTGACCCCTGGAGTGTGAAAAATGTGATTTTCCTAACACCGGGAGTGTGAAAAAAATCAGAATTTCCTGACCCCGGGAGTGTGAAAAAAATGTAATTTTCTTGACCCCGGGAGTGTGAAAAAAATCAGAATCTCCTGACCCCGGGAGTGTGAAAAAATGTGATTTTCTTGACACCGGGAGTGTGAAAAAAATCAGAATCTCCTGACCCCGGGAGTGTGAAAAAAAAACCAATTTTCCTGACCCCGGGAGTGTGAAAAATGTGATATTCCTAAAACCGGGAATGTGAAAAAATTTGGATTTTCCTGACCCCGGGAGTATGAAAAATACGATTTTCCTGACCCCGGGAGTGTGAAAATATCTGATTCTCCTGACCCCAGGATTATGAAAAAAATCCTATTTTCCTGACCCCGGGAGTGTGAAAAAAATTAGAATCTCCTGACCCCGGGAGTTTAAAAAAATCTGATTTTCCTGACCCCAGGAGTTGGAAAATATCTGATTTTCCTGACCCCAGGAGTGTGAAAAAAATCAGAATTTCCTGACCCCGGGAGTGTGAAAATATCTGATTTTCCTGACCCCAGGATTATGAAAAAAATCCTATTTTCCTGACCCCGGGAGTGTGAAAAAAATTAGAATCTCCTGACCCCGGGAGATTAAAAAAATCTGATTTTCCTAACATTGGCGCGTGAAAAAAATCAGAATTTCCTGATCCCGGGAGTGTGAAAAAATGTGATTTTCTTGACCCCGGGAGTGTGAAAAAAAATCAGAATCTCCTGACCCCGGGAGTGTGAAAAAATGTGATTTTCTTGACCCCGGGCGTGTGAAAAATGTGATTTTCCTAAAACCGGGAATGTGAAAAAAATTGGATTTTCCTGACCCCGGGTGTATGAAAAATACGATTTTCCTGACCCCGGGAGTCTGAAAAATGTGATTTTCCTGACCCCGGGAGTATGAAAAAAATCCTATTTTCTTGACCCCGGGAGTTTAAAAAAATCTGATTTTCCTGACCCCGGGAGTGTGAAAATATCTGATTTTCCTGACCCCGGGAGTGTGAAAAAAATCAGAATTTCTTGACCCCGGGAGTGTGAAAAATAATCAATTTTCCTGACCCCGGGAGTGTGAAAAAAATCCAATTTTCCTGACCCCGGGAGTTTAAAAAAATCTGATTTTCCTGACCCCGGGAGTGTGAAAATATCCGATTTTCCTGACCCCGGGAGTATGAAAATATCCAATTTTCCTGACCCCTGGAGTGTGAAAAATGTGATTTTCCTAACACCGGGAGTGTGAAAAAAATCAGAATTTCCTGACCCCGGGAGTGTGAAAAAATGTGATTTTCTTGACCCCGGGAGTGTGAAAAAAATCAGAATCTCCTGACCCCGGGAGTGTGAAAAAATGTGATTTTCTTGACCCCGGGAGTGGCAAAAAACCCAATTTTCCTGACCCCGGGAGTGTGAAAAATGTGATTTTCCTAAAACCGGGAATGTGAAAAAATTTGGATTTTCCTGACCCCGGGAGTATGACAAATACGATTTTCCTGACCCCGGGAGTCTGAAAAATGTGATTTTCCTGACCCCAGGAGTATGAAAAAAATCCTATTTTCCTGACCCCGGGAGTTTAAAAAAATCTGATTTTCCTGACCCCGGGAGTGTGAAAATATCTGATTTTCCTGACCCCGGGAGTGTGAAAAAAATCAGAATTTCCTGACCCCGGGAGTGTGAAAAATATCCAATTTTCCTGACCCCGGGAGTGTGAAAAAAATCCAATTTTCCTGACCCCGGGAGTTTAAAAAAATCTGATTTTCCTGACCCCGGGAGTGTGATAATAGCCGATTTTCCTGACCCCGGGAGTATGAAAATATCCAATTTTCCTGACCCCTGGAGTGTGAAAAATGTGATTTTCTTGACCCCGGGCGTGTGAAAAATGTGATTTTCCTAAAACCGGGAATGTGAAAAAAATCCTATTTTCCTGACCCCGGGTGTATGAAAAATACGATTTTCCTGACCCCGGGAGTCTGAAAAATGTGATTTTCCTGACCCCGGGAGTATGAAAAAAATCCTATTTTCCTGACCCCGGGAGTTTAAAAAAATCTGATTTTCCTGACCCCGGGAGTGTGAAAATATCTGATTTTCCTGACCCCGGGAGTGTGAAAATATCTGATTTTCCTGACCCCGGGAGTGTGAAAAAAATCAGAATTTCCTGACCCCGGGAGTGTGAAAAATATCCAATTTTCCTGACCCCGGGAGTGTGAAAAAAATCCAATTTTCCTGACCCCGGGAGTTTAAAAAAATCTGATTTTCCTGACCCCGGGAGTGTGATAATAGCCGATTTTCCTGACCCCGGGAGTATGAAAATATCCAATTTTCCTGACCCCTGGAGTGTGAAAAATGTGATTTTCTTGACCCCGGGCGTGTGAAAAATGTGATTTTCCTAAAACCGGGAATGTGAAAAAAATCCTATTTTCCTGACCCCGGGTGTATGAAAAATACGATTTTCCTGACCCCGGGAGTATGACAAATACGATTTTCCTGACCCCGGGAGTCTGAAAAATGTGATTTTCCTGACCCCAGGAGTATGAAAAAAATCCTATTTTCCTGACCCCGGGAGTTTAAAAAAATCTGATTTTCCTGACCCCGGGAGTGTGAAAATATCTGATTTTCCTGACCCCGGGAGTGTGAAAAAAATCAGAATTTCCTGACCCCGGGAGTGTGAAAAATATCCAATTTTCCTGACCCCGGGAGTGTGAAAAAAATCCAATTTTCCTGACCCCGGGAGTTTAAAAAAATCTGATTTTCCTGACCCCGGGAGTGTGATAATAGCCGATTTTCCTGACCCCGGGAGTATGAAAATATCCAATTTTCCTGACCCCTGGAGTGTGAAAAATGTGATTTTCTTGACCCCGGGCGTGTGAAAAATGTGATTTTCCTAAAACCGGGAATGTGAAAAAAATCCTATTTTCCTGACCCCGGGTGTATGAAAAATACGATTTTCCTGACCCCGGGAGTCTGAAAAATGTGATTTTCCTGACCCCGGGAGTATGAAAAAAATCCTATTTTCCTGACCCCGGGAGTTTAAAAAAATCTGATTTTCCTGACCCCGGGAGTGTGAAAATATCTGATTTTCCTGACCCCGGGAGTGTGAAAAAAATCAGAATTTCCTGACCCCGGGAGTGTGAAAAATATCCAATTTTCCTGACCCCGGGAGTGTGAAAAAAAATCCAATTTTCCTGACCCCGGGAGTTTAAAAAAATCCGATTTTCCTGACCCCGGGAGTGTGATAATATCCGATTTTCCTGACCCCGGGAGTATGAAAATATCCAATTTTCCTGACCCCTGGAGTGTGAAAAATGTGATTTTCCTAAAACCGGGAGTGTGAAAAAAATCAGAATTTCCTGACCCCGGGAGTGTGAAAAAAATGTAATTTTCTTGACCCCGGGAGAGTGAAAAAAAATCAGAATCTCCTGACCCCGGGAGTGTGAAAAAATGTGATTTTCTTGACCCCGGGAGTGTGAAAAAAATCAAAATCTCCTGACCCCGGGAGTGTGAAAAAAACCCAATTTTCCTGACCCCGGGAGTGTGAAAAATGTGATATTCCTAAAACCGGGAATGTGAAAAAATTTGGATTTTCCTGACCCCGGGAGTATGAAAAATACGATTTTCCTGACCCCGGGAGTGTGAAAATATCTGATTTTCCTGACCCCAGGATTATGAAAAAAATCCTATTTTCCTGACCCCGGGAGTGTGAAAAAAATCTGATTTTCCTGACCCCGGGAGTTGGAAAATATCTGATTTTCCTGACCCCGGGAGTGTGAAAAAAATCAGAATTTCCTGACACCGGGAGTGTGAAAAATATCCAATTTTCCTGACCCCGGGAGTGTGAAAAATATTCAATTTTCCTGACCCCGGATTTAAAAAATCTGATTTTCCTGACCCCGGGAGTGTGAAAATATCCGATTTTCCTGACCCCGGGAGTATGAAAATATCCACTTTTGCTGACCCCGGGAGTGTGAAAAAAATCAGAATCTCCTGACCCCGGGAGTGTGAAAAAAATCCAATTTTCCTGACCCCGGGAGTTTAAAAAAATCTGATTTTCTTGACCCCAGGAGTGTGAAAATATCCGATTTTCCTGACCCCGGGAGTATGAAAATATCCAATTTTCCTGACCCCGGGAGTGTGAAAAAAATCCAATTTTCCTGACCCCGGGAGTTTAAAGAAATCTGATTTTCCTGACTCTGGGAGTGTGAAAATATCCGATTTTCCTGACCCCGGGAGTATGAAAATATCCAATTTTCCTGACCCCGGGAGTGTGAAAAATGTGATTTTCCTAACACCGTGAGTGTGAAAAAAATCAGAATTTCCTGACCCCGGGAGTGTGAAAAAATGTGATTTTCTTGACCCCCGGGAGTGTGAAAAAAATCAGAATCTCCTGACCCCGGGAGTGTGAAAAAATGTGATTTTCTTGACCCTGGGAGTGTGAAAAAAACACAATTTTCCTGACCCCGGGAGTGTGAAAAATGTGATTTTCCTAAAACCGGGAATGTGAAAAAATTTGGATTTTCCTGACCCCGGGAGTATGAAAAATACGATTTTCCTGACCCCGGGAGTCTGAAAAATGTGATTTTCCTGACCCCGGGAGTATGAAAAAAATCCTATTTTCCTGACCCCGGGAGTGTGAAAAAAATCAGAATCTCCTGACCCCGGGAGTTTAAAAAAATCTGATTTTCCTGACCCCGGGAGTGTGAAAATATCTGATTTTCCTGACCCCGGAAGTGTGAAAAAAATCAGAATTTCCTGACCCCGGGAGTGTGAAAAATATCCAATTTTCCTGACCCCGGGAGTGTGAAAAATATTCAATTTTCCTGACCCAGGGAGTTTAAAAAAATCTGATTTTCCTGACCCCGGGAGTGTGAAAATATCTGATTTTCCTGACCCCGTGAGTATGAAAATATCCAATTTTCCTGACCCCGGGAGTGTGAAAAAAATCGGAATCTCCTGACCCCGGGAGTGTGAAAAAATGTGATTCTCCTAAAACCGGGAATGTGAAAAAATTTGGATTTTCCTGACCCCGGGAGTCTGAAAAATGCGATTTTCCTGACCCCGGGAGTATGAAAATATCCAATTTTCCTGACCCCGGGAGTGTGCAAAAATCCAATTTTCCTGACCCTGGGAGTATGAAAAAAATCTGATTTTCCTGACCCCGTGAGTGTGAAAATATCTGATTTTCCTGACCCCGGGAGTGTGAAAAATATCGGAATTTCCTGACCCCGGGAGTGTGAAAAAAGGTGATTTTCTTGACCCCGGGAGTGTGAAAAAAATTAAATTCTCCTGACCCCGGGAGTGTGAAAAAATCCAATTTTCCTGACCCCGGGTGTGTGAAAAATGTGATTTTCCTAATATTGGCGCGTGAAAAAAATCAGAATTTCCTGACCCCGGGAGTGTGAAAAAATGTGATTTTCTTGACCCCGGGAGTGTGAAAAAAATCAGAATCTCCTGACCCCGGGAGTGTGAAAAAATGTGATTTTCTTGACCCCGGGCGTGTGAAAAATGTGATTTTCCTAAAAGCAGGAATGTGAAAAAAATCCTATTTTCCTGACCCCGGGTGTATGAAAAATACGATTTTCCTGACCCCGGGAGTCTGAAAAATGTGATTTTCCTGACCCCGGGAGTATGAAAAAAATCCCATTTTCCTGACCCCGGGAGTTTAAAAAAATCTGATTTTCCTGACCCCGGGAGTGTGAAAATATCTGATTTTCCTGACCCCGGGAGTGTGAAAAAAATCAGAATTTCCTGACCCCGGGAGTGTGAAAAATATCCAATTTTCCTGACCCCGGGAGTGTGAAAAAAATCCAATTTTCCTGACCCCGGGAGTTTAAAAAAATCTGATTTTCCTGACCCCGGGAGTGTGATAATATCCGATTTTCCTGACCCCGGGAGTATGAAAATATCCAATTTTCCTGACCCCTGGCGTGTGAAAAATGTGATTTTCCTAACACCGGGAGTGTGAAAAAAATCAGAATTTCCTGACCCCGGGAGTGTGAAAAAATGTAATTTTCTTGACCCCGGGAGTGTGAAAAAAATCAGAATCTCCTGACCCCGGGAGTGTGAAAAAATGTGATTTTCTTGACCCCGGGAGTGTGAAAAAAATCAGAATCTCCTGACCCCGGGAGTGTGAAAAAAACCCAATTTTCCTGACCACGGGAGTGTGAAAAATGTGATATTCCTAAAACCGGGAATGTGAAAAAATTTGGATTTTCCTGACCCCGGGAGTATGAAAAATACGATTTTCCTGACCCCGGGAGTGTGAAAATATCTGATTCTCCTGACCCCAGGATTATGAAAAAAATCCTATTTTCCTGACCCCGGGAGTGTGAAAAAAATTAGAATCTCCTGACCCCGGGAGTTTAAAAAAATCTGATTTTCCTGACCCCAGGAGTTGGAAAATATCTGATTTTCCTGACCCCGGGAGTGTGAAAAAAATCAGAATTTCCTGACCCCGGGAGTGTGAAAATATCTGATTTTCCTGACCCCAGGATTATGAAAAAAATCCTGTTTTCCTGACCCCGGGAGTGTGAAAAAAATTAGAATCTCCTGACCCCGGGAGATTAAAAAAATCTGATTTTCCTAATATTGGCGCGTGAAAAAAATCAGAATTTCCTGATCCCGGGAGTGTGAAAAATGTGATTTTCTTGACCCCGGGAGTGTGAAAAAAATCAGAATTTCCTGACCCCGGGAGTGTGTAAAAATGTGATTTTCTTGACCCCGGGCGTGTGAAAAATGTGATTTTCCTAAAACCGGGAATGTGAAAAAATTGGATTTTCCTGACCCCGGGTGTATGAAAAATACGATTTTCCTGACCCCGGGAGTCTGAAAAATGTGATTTTCCTGACCCCGAGAGTATGAAAAAAATCCTATTTTCCTGACCCCGGGAGTTTAAAAAAATCTGATTTTCCTGACCCCGGGAGTGTGAAAATATCTGATTTTCCTGACCCCGGGAGTGTGAAAAAAATCAGAATTTCTTGACCCCGGGAGTGTGAAAAATATCCAATTTTCCTGACCCCGGGAGTGTGAAAAATATTCAATTTTCCTGACCCCGGATTAAAAAAATCTGATTTTCCTGACCCCGGGAGTGTGAAAATATCCGATTTTCCTGACCCCGGGAGTATGAAAATATCCACTTTTGCTGACCCCGGGAGTGTGAAAAAAATCAGAATCTCCTGACCCCGGGAGTGTGAAAAAAATCCAATTTTCCTGACCCCGGGAGTTTAAAAAAATCTGATTTTCTTGACCCCGGGAGTGTGAAAATATCCGATTTTCCTGACCCCGGGAGTATGAAAATATCCAATTTTCCTGACCCCGGGAGTGTGAAAAAAATCCAATTTTCCTGACCCCGGGAGTTTAAAGAAATCTGATTTTCCTGACTCTGGGAGTGTGAAAATATCCGATTTTCCTGACCCCGGGAGTATGAAAATATCCAATTTTCCTGACCCCGGGAGTGTGAAAAATGTGATTTTCCTAACACCGGGAGTGTGAAAAAAATCAGAATTTCCTGACCCCGGGAGTGTGAAAAAATGTGATTTTCTTGACCCCCGGGAGTGTGAAAAAAATCAGAATCTCCTGACCCCGGGAGTGTGAAAAAATGTGATTTTCTTGACCCCGGGAGTGTGAAAAAAACACAATTTTCCTGACCCCGGGAGTGTGAAAAATGTGATTTTCCTAAAACCGGGAATGTGAAAAAATTTGGATTTTCCTGACCCCGGGAGTATGAAAAATACGATTTTCCTGACCCCGGGAGTCTGAAAAATGTGATTTTCCTGACCCCGGGAGTATGAAAAAAATCCTATTTTCCTGACCCCGGGAGTGTGAAAAAAATCAGAATCTCCTGACCCCGGGAGTTTAAAAAAATCTGATTTTCCTGACCCCGGGAGTGTGAAAATATCTGATTTTCCTGACCCCGGGAGTGTGAAAAAAATCAGAATTTCCTGACCCCGGGAGTGTGAATAATATCCAATTTTCCTGACCCCGGGAGTGTGAAAAATATTCAATTTTCCTGACCCAGGGAGTTTAAAAAAATCTGATTTTCCTGACCCCGGGAGTGTGAAAATATCTGATTTTCCTGACCCCGGGAGTATGAAAATATCCAATTTTCCTGACCCCGGGAGTGTGAAAAAAATCAGAATCTCCTGACCCCGGGAGTGTGAAAAAATGTGATTCTCCTAAAACCGGGAATGTGAAAAAATTTGGATTTTCCTGACCCCGGGAGTCTGAAAAATGCGATTTTCCTGACCCCGGGAGTATGAAAATATCCAATTTTCCTGACCCCGGGAGTGTGCAAAAATCCAATTTTCCTGACCCTGGGAGTATGAAAAAAATCTGATTTTCCTGACCCCGTGAGTGTGAAAATATCTGATTTTCCTGACCCCGGGAGTGTGAAAAATATCAGAATTTCCTGACCCCGGGAGTGTGAAAAAAGGTGATTTTCTTGACCCCGGGAGTGTGAAAAAAATTAAATTCTCCTGACCCTGGGAGTGTGAAAAAATCCAATTTTCCTGACCCCGTGTGTGTGAAAAATGTGATTTTCCTAACATTGGCGCGTGAAAAAAATCAGAATTTCCTGACCCCGGGAGTGTGAAAAAATGTGATTTTCTTGACCCCGGGAGTGTGAAAAAAATCAGAATCTCCTGACCCCGGGAGTGTGAAAAAATGTGATTTTCTTGACCCCGGGCGTGTGAAAAATGTGATTTTCCTAAAACCGGGAATGTGAAAAAAATCCTATTTTCCTGACCCCGGGTGTATGAAAAATACGATTTTCCTGACCCCGGGAGTCTGAAAAATGTGATTTTCCTGACCCCGGGAGTATGAAAAAAATCCTATTTTCCTGACCCCGGGAGTTTAAAAAAATCTGATTTTCCTGACCCCGGGAGTGTGAAAATATCTGATTTTCCTGACCCCGGGAGTGTGAAAAAAATCAGAATTTCCTGACCCCGGGAGTGTGAAAAATATCCAATTTTCCTGACCCCGGGAGTGTGAAAAAAATTCAATTTTCCTGACCCCGGGAGTTTAAAAAAATCTGATTTTCCTGACCCCGGGAGTGTGATAATATCCGATTTTCCTGACCCCGGGAGTATGAAAATATCCAATTTTCCTGACCCCTGGAGTGTGAAAATTGTGATTTTCCTAACACCGGGAGTGTGAAAAAAATCAGAATTTCCTGACCCCGGGAGTGTGAAAAAAATGTAATTTTCTTGACCCCGGGATTGTGAAAAAAATCAGAATCTCCTGACCCCGGGAGTGTGAAAAAATGTGATTTTCTTGACCCCGGGAGTGTGAAAAAAATCAGAATCTCCTGACCCCGGGAGTGTGAAAAAAACCCAATTTTCCTGACCCCGGGAGTGTGAAAAATGTGATATTCCTAAAACCGGGAATGTGAAAAAATTTGGATTTTCCTGACCCCGGGAGTATGAAAAATACGATTTTCCTGACCCCGGGAGTGTGAAAATATCTGATTCTCCTGACCCCAGGATTATGAAAAAAATCCTATTTTCCTGACCCCGGGAGTGTGAAAAAAATTAGAATCTCCTGACCCCGGGAGTTTAAAAAAATCTGATTTTCCTGACCCCAGGAGTTGGAAAATATCTGATTTTCCTGACCCCGGGAGTGTGAAAAAAATCAGAATTTCCTGACCCCGGGAGTGTGAAAATATCTGATTTTCCTGACCCCAGGATTATGAAAAAAATCCTATTTTCCTGACCCCGGAGTGTGAAAAAAATTAGAATCTGACCCCGGGAGATTAAAAAAATCTGATTTTCCTAACATTGGCGCGTGAAAAAAATCAGAATTTCCTGATCCCGGGAGTGTGAAAAAATGTGATTTTCTTGACCCCGGGAGTGTGAAAAAAATCAGAATCTCCTGACCCCGGGAGTGTGAAAAAATGTGATTTTCTTGACCCCGGGCGTGTGAAAAATGTGATTTTCCTAAAACCGGGAATGTGAAAAAAATTGGATTTTCCTGACCCCGGGTGTATGAAAAATACGATTTTCCTGACCCCGGGAGTCTGAAAAATGTGATTTTCCTGACCCCGGGAGTATGAAAAAAATCCTATTTTCCTGACCCCGGGAGTTTAAAAAAATCTGATTTTCCTGACCCCGGGAGTGTGAAAATATCTGATTTTCCTGACCCCGGGAGTGTGAAAAAAATCAGAATTTCTTGACCCCGGGAGTGTGAAAAATAATCAATTTTCCTGACCCCGGGAGTGTGAAAAAAATCCAATTTTCCTGACCCCGGGAGTTTAAAAAAATCTGATTTTCCTGACCCCGGGAGTGTGAAAATATCCGATTTTCCTGACCCCGGGAGTATGAAAATATCCAATTTTCCTGACCCCTGGAGTGTGAAAAATGTGATTTTCCTAACACCGGGAGTGTGAAAAAAATCAGAATTTCCTGACCCCGGGAGTGTGAAAAAATGTGATTTTCTTGACCCCGGGAGTGTGAAAAAAATCAGAATCTCCTGACCCCGGGAGTGTGAAAAAATGTGATTTTCTTGACCCCGGGAGTGGCAAAAAACCCAATTTTCCTGACCCCGGGAGTGTGAAAAATGTGATTTTCCTAAAACCGGGAATGTGAAAAAATTTGGATTTTCCTGACCCCGGGAGTATGACAAATACGATTTTCCTGACCCCGGGAGTCTGAAAAATGTGATTTTCCTGACCCCAGGAGTATGAAAAAAAATCCTATTTTCCTGACCCCGGGAGTTTAAAAAAATCTGATTTTCCTGACCCCGGGAGTGTGATAATAGCCGATTTTCCTGACCCCGGGAGTATGAAAATATCCAATTTTCCTGACCCCTGGAGTGTGAAAAATGTGATTTTCTTGACCCCGGGCGTGTGAAAAATGTGATTTTCCTAAAACCGGGAATGTGAAAAAAATCCTATTTTCCTGACCCCGGGTGTATGAAAAATACGATTTTCCTGACCCCGGGAGTCTGAAAAATGTGATTTTCCTGACCCCGGGAGTATGAAAAAAATCCTATTTTCCTGACCCCGGGAGTTTAAAAAAATCTGATTTTCCTGACCCCGGGAGTGTGAAAATATCTGATTTTCCTGACCCCGGGAGTGTGAAAAAAATCAGAATTTCCTGACCCCGGGAGTGTGAAAAATATCCAATTTTCCTGACCCCGGGAGTGTGAAAAAAATCCAATTTTCCTGACCCCGGGAGTTTAAAAAAATCCGATTTTCCTGACCCCGGGAGTGTGATAATATCCGATTTTCCTGACCCCAGGAGTATGAAAATATCCAATTTTCCTGACCCCTGGAGTGTGAAAAATGTGATTTTCCTAAAACCGGGAGTGTGAAAAAAATCAGAATTTCCTGATCCCGGGAGTGTGAAAAAAATGTAATTTTCTTGACCCCGGGAGTGTGAAAAAAATCAGAATCTCCTGACCCCGGGAGTGTGAAAAAATGTGATTTTCTTGACCCCGGGAGTGTGAAAAAAATCAGAATCTCCTGACCCCGGGAGTGTGAAAAAAACCCAATTTTCCTGACCCCGGGAGTGTGAAAAATGTGATATTCCTAAAACCGGGAATGTGAAAAAATTTGGATTTTCCTGACCCCGGGAGTATGAAAAATACGATTTTCCTGACCCCGGGAGTGTGAAAATATCTGATTTTCCTGACCCCAGGATTATGAAAAAAATCCTATTTTCCTGACCCCGGGAGTGTGAAAAAAATCTGAATTTCCTGACCCCGGGAGTTGGAAAATATCTGATTTTCCTGACCCCGGGAGTGTGAAAAAAATCAGAATTTCCTGACACCGGGAGTGTGAAAAATATCCAATTTTCCTGACCCCGGGAGTGTGAAAAATATTCAATTTTCCTGACCCCGGATTAAAAAAATCTGATTTTCCTGACCCCGGGAGTGTGAAAATATCCGATTTTCCTGACCCCGGGAGTATGAAAATATCCACTTTTGCTGACCCCGGGAGTGTGAAAAAAATCAGAATCTCCTGACCCCGGGAGTGTGAAAAAAATCCAATTTTCCTGACCCCGGGAGTTTAAAAAAATCTGATTTTCTTGACCCCGGGAGTGTGAAAATATCCGATTTTCCTGACCCCGGGAGTATGAAAATATCCAATTTTCCTGACCCCGGGAGTGTGAAAAAAATCCAATTTTCCTGACCCCGGGAGTTTAAAGAAATCTGATTTTCCTGACTCTGGGAGTGTGAAAATATCCGA
Organism: Bradypodion ventrale; assembly: GCA_035047345.1. NCBI lineage: Eukaryota > Metazoa > Chordata > Lepidosauria > Squamata > Chamaeleonidae > Bradypodion > Bradypodion ventrale. Next base: position 132,536,331 of record JAWDJE010000004.1, on the reverse strand, counting down.
TTTTCCTGACCCCGGGAGTATGAAAATATCCAATTTTCCTGACCCCGGGAGTGTGAAAAATGTGATTTTCCTAACACCGGGAGTATGAAAATATCCAATTTTCCTGACCCCTGGAGTGTGAAAAATGTGATTTTCCTAACACCGGGAGTGTGAAAAAAATCAGAATTTCCTGACCCCGGGAGTGTGAAAAAAATGTAATTTTCTTGACCCCGGGAGTGTGAAAAAAATCAGAATCTCCTGACCCCGGGAGTGTGAAAAAATGTGATTTTCTTGACCCCGGGAGTGTGAAAAAAATCAGAATCTCCTGACCCCGGGAGTATGAAAAATACGATTTTCCTGACCCCGGGAGTCTGAAAAATGTGATTTTCCTGACCCCGGGAGTATGAAAAAAATCCTATTTTCCTGACCCCGGGAGTGTGAAAAAAATCAGAATCTCCTGACCCCGGGAGTTTAAAAAAATCTGATTTTCCTGACCCCGGGAGTGTGAAAATATCTGATTTTCCTGACCCCGGGAGTGTGAAAAAAATCAGAATTTCCTGACCCCGGGAGTGTGAAAAATATCCAATTTTCCTGACCCCGGGAGTGTGAAAAATATTCAATTTTCCTGACCCAGGGAGTTTAAAAAAATCTGATTTTCCTGACCCCGGGAGTGTGAAAATATCTGATTTTCCTGACCCCGGGAATATGAAAATATCCAATTTTCCTGACCCCGGGAGTGTGAAAAAAATCGGAATCTCCTGACCCCGGGAGTGTGAAAAAATGTGATTCTCCTAAAACCGGGAATGTGAAAAAATTTGGATTTTCCTGACCCCGGGAGTCTGAAAAATGCGATTTTCCTGACCCCGGGAGTATGAAAATATCCAATTTTCCTGACCCCGGGAGTGTGCAAAAATCCAATTTTCCTGACCCTGGGAGTATGAAAAAAATCTGATTTTCCTGATCCCGTGAGTGTGAAAATATCTGATTTTCCTGACCCCGGGAGTGTGAAAAATATCGGAATTTCCTGACCCCGGGAGTGTGAAAAAAGGTGATTTTCTTGACCCCGGGAGTGTGAAAAAAATTAAATTCTCCTGACCCCGGGAGTGTGAAAAAATCCAATTTTCCTGACCCCGGGTGTGTGAAAAATGTGATTTTCCTAACATTGGCGCGTGAAAAAAATCAGAATTTCCTGACCCCGGGAGTGTGAAAAAATGTGATTTTCTTGACCGCGGGAGTGTGAAAAAAATCAGAATCTCCTGACCCCGGGAGTGTGAAAAAATGTGATTTTCTTGACCCCGGGCGTGTGAAAAATGTGATTTTCCTAAAAGCGGGAATGTGAAAAAAATCCTATTTTCCTGACCCCGGGTGTATGAAAAATACGATTTTCCTGACCCCGGGAGTCTGAAAAATGTGATTTTCCTGACCCCGGGAGTATGAAAAAAATCCTATTTTCCTGACCCTGGGAGTTTAAAAAAATCTGATTTTCCTGACCCCGGGAGTGTGAAAATATCTGATTTTCCTGACCCCGGGAGTGTGAAAAAAATCAGAATTTCCTGACCCCGGGAGTGTGAAAAATATCCAATTTTCCTGACCCCGGGAGTGTGAAAAAAATCCAATTTTCCTGACCCCGGGAGTTTAAAAAAATCTGATTTTCCTGACCCCGGGAGTGTGATAATATCCGATTTTCCTGACCCCGGGAGTATGAAAATATCCAATTTTCCTGACCCCTGGAGTGTGAAAAATGTGATTTTCCTAACACCGGGAGTGTGAAAAAAATCAGAATTTCCTGACCCCGGGAGTGTGAAAAAAATGTAATTTTCTTGACCCCGGGAGTGTGAAAAAAATCAGAATCTCCTGACCCCGGGAGTGTGAAAAAATGTGATTTTCTTGACCCCGGGAGTGTGAAAAAAATCAGAATCTCCTGACCCCGGGAGTGTGAAAAAAACCCAATTTTCCTGACCACGGGAGTGTGAAAAATGTGATATTCCTAAAACCGGGAATGTGAAAAAATTTGGATTTTCCTGACCCCGGGAGTATGAAAAATACGATTTTCCTGACCCCGGGAGTGTGAAAATATCTGATTCTCCTGACCCCAGGATTATGAAAAAAATCCTATTTTCCTGACCCCGGGAGTGTGAAAAAAATTAGAATCTCCTGACCCCGGGAGTTTAAAAAAATCTGATTTTCCTGATCCCAGGAGTTGGAAAATATCTGATTTTCCTGACCCCGGGAGTGTGAAAAAAATCAGAATTTCCTGACCCCGGGAGTGTGAAAATATCTGATTTTCCTGACCCCAGGATTATGAAAAAAATCCTATTTTCCTGACCCCGGGAGTGTGAAAAAAATTAGAATCTCCTGACCCCGGGAGATTAAAAAAATCTGATTTTCCTAATATTGGCGCGTGAAAAAAATCAGAATTTCCTGATCCCGGGAGTGTGAAAAAATGTGATTTTCTTGACCCCGGGAGTGTGAAAAAAATCAGAATTTCCTGACCCCGGGAGTGTGAAAAAATGTGATTTTCTTGACCCCGGGCGTGTGAAAAATGTGATTTTCCTAAAACCGGGAATGTGAAAAAATTGGATTTTCCTGACCCCGGGTGTATGAAAAATACGATTTTCCTGACCCCGGGAGTCTGAAAAATGTGATTTTCCTGACCCCGAGAGTATGAAAAAAATCCTATTTTCCTGACCCCGGGAGTTTAAAAAAATCTGATTTTCCTGACCCCGGGAGTGTGAAAATATCTGATTTTCCTGACCCCGGGAGTGTGAAAAAAATCAGAATTTCTTGACCCCGGGAGTGTGAAAAATAATCAATTTTCCTGACCCCGGGAGTGTGAAAAAAATCCAATTTTCCTGACCCCGGGAGTTTAAAAAAATCTGATTTTCCTGACCCCGGGAGTGTGAAAATATCCGATTTTCCTGACCCCGGGAGTATGAAAATATCCAATTTTCCTGACCCCTGGAGTGTGAAAAATGTGATTTTCCTAACACCGGGAGTGTGAAAAAAATCAGAATTTCCTGACCCCGGGAGTGTGAAAAAATGTGATTTTCTTGACCCCGGGAGTGTGAAAAAAATCAGAATCTCCTGACCCCGAGAGTGTGAAAAAATGTGATTTTCTTGACCCCGGGAGTGGAAAAAAAACCAATTTTCCTGACCCCGGGAGTGTGAAAAATGTGATTTTCCTAAAACCGGGAATGTGAAAAAATTTGGATTTTCCTGACACCGGGAGTATGACAAATACGATTTTCCTGATCCCAGGAGTCTGAAAAATGTGATTTTCCTGACCCCAGGAGTATGAAAAAAATCCTATTTTCCTGACCCCGGGAGTGTGCAAAAATCCAATTTTCCTGACCCTGGGAGTATGAAAAAAATCTGATTTTCCTGATCCCGTGAGTGTGAAAATATCTGATTTTCCTGACCCCGGGAGTGTGAAAAATATCGGAATTTCCTGACCCCGGGAGTGTGAAAAAAGGTGATTTTCTTGACCCCGGGAGTGTGAAAAAAATTAAATTCTCCTGACCCCGGGAGTGTGAAAAAATCCAATTTTCCTGACCCCGGGTGTGTGAAAAATGTGATTTTCCTAACATTGGCGCGTGAAAAAAATCAGAATTTCCTGACCCCGGGAGTGTGAAAAAATGTGATTTTCTTGACCGCGGGAGTGTGAAAAAAATCAGAATCTCCTGACCCCGGGAGTGTGAAAAAATGTGATTTTCTTGACCCCGGGCGTGTGAAAAATGTGATTTTCCTAAAAGCGGGAATGTGAAAAAAATCCTATTTTCCTGACCCCGGGTGTATGAAAAATACGATTTTCCTGACCCCGGGAGTCTGAAAAATGTGATTTTCCTGACCCCGGGAGTATGAAAAAAATCCTATTTTCCTGACCCTGGGAGTTTAAAAAAATCTGATTTTCCTGACCCCGGGAGTGTGAAAATATCTGATTTTCCTGACCCCGGGAGTGTGAAAAAAATCAGAATTTCCTGACCCCGGGAGTGTGAAAAATATCCAATTTTCCTGACCCCGGGAGTGTGAAAAAAATCCAATTTTCCTGACCCCGGGAGTTTAAAAAAATCTGATTTTCCTGACCCCGGGAGTGTGATAATATCCGATTTTCCTGACCCCGGGAGTATGAAAATATCCAATTTTCCTGACCCCTGGAGTGTGAAAAATGTGATTTTCCTAACACCGGGAGTGTGAAAAAAATCAGAATTTCCTGACCCCGGGAGTGTGAAAAAAATGTAATTTTCTTGACCCCGGGAGTGTGAAAAAAATCAGAATCTCCTGACCCCGGGAGTGTGAAAAAATGTGATTTTCTTGACCCCGGGAGTGTGAAAAAAATCAGAATCTCCTGACCCCGGGAGTGTGAAAAAAACCCAATTTTCCTGACCACGGGAGTGTGAAAAATGTGATATTCCTAAAACCGGGAATGTGAAAAAATTTGGATTTTCCTGACCCCGGGAGTATGAAAAATACGATTTTCCTGACCCCGGGAGTGTGAAAATATCTGATTCTCCTGACCCCAGGATTATGAAAAAAATCCTATTTTCCTGACCCCGGGAGTGTGAAAAAAATTAGAATCTCCTGACCCCGGGAGTTTAAAAAAATCTGATTTTCCTGATCCCAGGAGTTGGAAAATATCTGATTTTCCTGACCCCGGGAGTGTGAAAAAAATCAGAATTTCCTGACCCCGGGAGTGTGAAAATATCTGATTTTCCTGACCCCAGGATTATGAAAAAAATCCTATTTTCCTGACCCCGGGAGTGTGAAAAAAATTAGAATCTCCTGACCCCGGGAGATTAAAAAAATCTGATTTTCCTAATATTGGCGCGTGAAAAAAATCAGAATTTCCTGATCCCGGGAGTGTGAAAAAATGTGATTTTCTTGACCCCGGGAGTGTGAAAAAAATCAGAATTTCCTGACCCCGGGAGTGTGAAAAAATGTGATTTTCTTGACCCCGGGCGTGTGAAAAATGTGATTTTCCTAAAACCGGGAATGTGAAAAAATTGGATTTTCCTGACCCCGGGTGTATGAAAAATACGATTTTCCTGACCCCGGGAGTCTGAAAAATGTGATTTTCCTGACCCCGAGAGTATGAAAAAAATCCTATTTTCCTGACCCCGGGAGTTTAAAAAAATCTGATTTTCCTGACCCCGGGAGTGTGAAAATATCTGATTTTCCTGACCCCGGGAGTGTGAAAAAAATCAGAATTTCTTGACCCCGGGAGTGTGAAAAATAATCAATTTTCCTGACCCCGGGAGTGTGAAAAAAATCCAATTTTCCTGACCCCGGGAGTTTAAAAAAATCTGATTTTCCTGACCCCGGGAGTGTGAAAATATCCGATTTTCCTGACCCCGGGAGTATGAAAATATCCAATTTTCCTGACCCCTGGAGTGTGAAAAATGTGATTTTCCTAACACCGGGAGTGTGAAAAAAATCAGAATTTCCTGACCCCGGGAGTGTGAAAAAATGTGATTTTCTTGACCCCGGGAGTGTGAAAAAAATCAGAATCTCCTGACCCCGAGAGTGTGAAAAAATGTGATTTTCTTGACCCCGGGAGTGGAAAAAAAACCAATTTTCCTGACCCCGGGAGTGTGAAAAATGTGATTTTCCTAAAACCGGGAATGTGAAAAAATTTGGATTTTCCTGACACCGGGAGTATGACAAATACGATTTTCCTGACCCCAGGAGTCTGAAAAATGTGATTTTCCTGACCCCAGGAGTATGAAAAAAATCCTATTTTCCTGACCCCGGGAGTTTAAAAAAATCTGATTTTCCTAACCCCGGGAGTGTGAAAATATCTGATTTTCCTGACCCCGGGAGTGTGAAAAAAATCAGAATTTCCTGACCCCGGGAGTGTGAAAAATATCCAATTTTCCTGAACCCGGGAGTGTGAAAAAAATCCAATTTTCCTGACCCCGGGAGTTTAAAAAAATCTGATTTTCCTGACCCCGGGAGTGTGATAATAGCCGATTTTCCTGACCCCGGGAGTATGAAAATATCCAATTTTCCTGACCCCTGGAGTGTGAAAAATGTGATTTTCTTGACCCCGGGCATGTGAAAAATGTGATATTCCTAAAACCGGGAATGTGAAAAAATTTGGATTTTCCTGACCCCGGGAGTATGAAAAATACGATTTTCCTGACCCCGGGAGTGTGAAAATATCTGATTCTCCTGACCCCAGGATTATGAAAAAAATCCTATTTTCCTGACCCCGGGAGTGTGAAAAAAATTAGAATCTCCTGACCCCGGGAGTTTAAAAAAATCTGATTTTCCTGATCCCAGGAGTTGGAAAATATCTGATTTTCCTGACCCCGGGAGTGTGAAAAAAATCAGAATTTCCTGACCCCAGGAGTGTGAAAATATCTGATTTTCCTGACCCCAGGATTATGAAAAAAATCCTATTTTCCTGACCCCGGGAGTGTGAAAAAAATTAGAATCTCCTGACCCCGGGAGATTAAAAAAATTTGATTTTCCTAATATTGGCGCGTGAAAAAAATCAGAATTTCCTGATCCCGGGAGTGTGAAAAAATGTGATTTTCTTGACCCCGGGAGTGTGAAAAAAATCAGAATTTCCTGACCCCGGGAGAGTGAAAAAATGTGATTTTCTTGACCCCGGGCGTGTGAAAAATGTGATTTTCCTAAAACCGGGAATGTGAAAAAATTGGATTTTCCTGACCCCGGGTGTATGAAAAATACGATTTTCCTGACCCCGGGAGTCTGAAAAATGTGATTTTCCTGACCCCGAGAGTATGAAAAAAATCCTATTTTCCTGACCCCGGGAGTTTAAAAAAATCTGATTTTCCTGACCCCGGGAGTGTGAAAATATCTGATTTTCCTGACCCCGGGAGTGTGAAAAAAATCAGAATTTCTTGACCCCGGGAGTGTGAAAAATAATCAATTTTCCTGACCCCGGGAGTGTGAAAAAAATCCAATTTTCCTGACCCCGGGAGTTTAAAAAAATCTGATTTTCCTGACCCCGGGAGTGTGAAAATATCCGATTTTCCTGACCCCGGGAGTATGAAAATATCCAATTTTCCTGACCCCTGGAGTGTGAAAAATGTGATTTTCCTAACACCGGGAGTGTGAAAAAAATCAGAATTTCCTGACCCCGGGAGTGTGAAAAAATGTGATTTTCTTGACCCCGGGCATGTGAAAAATGTGATATTCCTAAAACCGGGAATGTGAAAAAATTTGGATTTTCCTGACCCCGGGAGTATGAAAAATACGATTTTCCTGACCCCGGGAGTGTGAAAATATCTGATTCTCCTGACCCCAGGATTATGAAAAAAATCCTATTTTCCTGACCCCGGGAGTGTGAAAAAAATTAGAATCTCCTGACCCCGGGAGTTTAAAAAAATCTGATTTTCCTGATCCCAGGAGTTGGAAAATATCTGATTTTCCTGACCCCGGGAGTGTGAAAAAAATCAGAATTTCCTGACCCCAGGAGTGTGAAAATATCTGATTTTCCTGACCCCAGGATTATGAAAAAAATCCTATTTTCCTGACCCCGGGAGTGTGAAAAAAATTAGAATCTCCTGACCCCGGGAGATTAAAAAAATTTGATTTTCCTAATATTGGCGCGTGAAAAAAATCAGAATTTCCTGATCCCGGGAGTGTGAAAAAATGTGATTTTCTTGACCCCGGGAGTGTGAAAAAAATCAGAATTTCCTGACCCCGGGAGAGTGAAAAAATGTGATTTTCTTGACCCCGGGCGTGTGAAAAATGTGATTTTCCTAAAACCGGGAATGTGAAAAAATTGGATTTTCCTGACCCCGGGTGTATGAAAAATACGATTTTCCTGACCCCGGGAGTCTGAAAAATGTGATTTTCCTGACCCCGAGAGTATGAAAAAAATCCTATTTTCCTGACCCCGGGAGTTTAAAAAAATCTGATTTTCCTGACCCCGGGAGTGTGAAAATATCTGATTTTCCTGACCCCGGGAGTGTGAAAAAAATCAGAATTTCTTGACCCCGGGAGTGTGAAAAATAATCAATTTTCCTGACCCCGGGAGTGTGAAAAAAATCCAATTTTCCTGACCCCGGGAGTTTAAAAAAATCTGATTTTCCTGACCCCGGGAGTGTGAAAATATCCGATTTTCCTGACCCCGGGAGTATGAAAATATCCAATTTTCCTGACCCCTGGAGTGTGAAAAATGTGATTTTCCTAACACCGGGAGTGTGAAAAAAATCAGAATTTCCTGACCCCGGGAGTGTGAAAAAATGTGATTTTCTTGACCCCGGGAGTGTGAAAAAAATCAGAATCTCCTGACCCCGAGAGTGTGAAAAAATGTGATTTTCTTGACCCCGGGAGTGGAAAAAAAACCAATTTTCCTGACCCCGGGAGTGTGAAAAATGTGATTTTCCTAAAACCGGGAATGTGAAAAAATTTGGATTTTCCTGACACTGGGAGTATGACAAATACGATTTTCCTGACCCCAGGAGTCTGAAAAATGTGATTTTCCTGACCCCAGGAGTATGAAAAAAATCCTATTTTCCTGACCCCGGGAGTTTAAAAAAATCTGATTTTCCTGACCCCGGGAGTGTGAAAATATCTGATTTTCCTGACCCCGGGAGTGTGAAAAAAATCAGAATTTCCTGACCCCGGGAGTGTGAAAAATATCCAATTTTCCTGACCCCGGGAGTGTGAAAAAAATCCAATTTTCCTGACCCCGGGAGTATGAAAATATCCAATTTTCCTGACCCCTGGAGTGTGAAAAATGTGATTTTCTTGACCCCGGGCATGTGAAAAATGTGATTTTCCTAAAACCGGGAATGTGAAAAAAATCCTATTTTCCTGACCCCGGGTGTATGAAAAATACGATTTTCCTGACCCCGGGAGTCTGAAAAATGTGATTTTCCTGACCCCGGGAGTATGAAAAAAATCCTATTTTCCTGACCCCGGGAGTTTAAAAAAATCTGATTTTCCTGACCCCGGGAGTGTGAAAATATCTGATTTTCCTGACCCCGGGAGTGTGAAAAAAATCAGAATTTCCTGACCCCGGGAGTGTGAAAAATATCCAATTTTCCTGACCCCGGGAGTGTGAAAAAAATCCAATTTTCCTGACCCCGGGAGTTTAAAAAAATCTGATTTTCCTGACCCCGGGAGTGTGATAATATCCGATTTTCCTGACCCCGGGAGTATGAAAATATCCAATTTTCCTGACCCCTGGAGTGTGAAAAATGTGATTTTCCTAACACCGGGAGTGTGAAAAAAATCAGAATTTCCTAACCCCGGGAGTGTGAAAAAAATGTAATTTTCTTGACCCCGGGAGTGTGAAAAAAATCAGAATCTCCTGACCCCGGGAGTGTGAAAAAATGTGATTTTCTTGACCCCGGGAGTGTGAAAAAAATCAGAATCTCCTGACCCCGGGAGTGTGAAAAAAACCCAATTTTCCTGACCCCGGGAGTGTGAAAAATGTGATATTCCTAAAACCGGGAATGTGAAAAAATTTGGATTTTCCTGACCCCGGGAGTATGAAAAATACGATTTTCCTGACCCCGGGAGTGTGAAAATATCTGATTTTCCTGACCCCAGGATTATGAAAAAAATCCTATTTTCCTGACACCGGGAGTGTGAAAAAAATCTGATTTTCCAAACCCCGGGAGTTGGAAAATATCTGATTTTCCTGACCCCGGGAGTGTGAAAAAAATCAGAATTTCCTGACCCCGGGAGTGTGAAAAATATCCAATTTTCCTGACCCCGGGAGTATGAAAAATATTCAATTTTCCTGACCCCGGATTAAAAAATCTGATTTTCCTGACCCCGGGAGTGTGAAAATATCTGATTTTCCTGACCCTGGGAGTATGAAAATATCCACTTTTGCTGACCCCGGGAGTGTGAAAAAAATCAGAATCTCCTGACCCCGGGAGTGTGAAAAAAATCCAATTTTCCTGACCCCGGGAGTTTAAAAAAATGTGATTTTCTTGACCCCGGGAGTGTGAAAATATCCGATTTTCCTGACCCCGGGAGTATGAAAATATCCAATTTTCCTGACCCCGGGAGTGTGAAAAAAATCCAATTTTCCTGACCCCGGGAGTTTAAAGAAATCTGATTTTCCTGACTCTGGGAGTGTGAAAATATCCGATTTTCCTGACCCCGGGAGTATGAAAATATCCAATTTTCCTGACCCCGGGAGTGTGAAAAATGTGATTTTCCTAACACCGGGAGTGTGAAAAAATCAGAATTTCCTGACCCCGGGAGTGTGAAAAAATGTGATTTTCTTGACCCCCGGGAGTGTGAAAAAAATCAGAATCTCCTGACCCCGGGAGTGTGAAAAAATGTGATTTTCTTGACCCCGGGAGTGTGAAAAAAACACAATTTTCCTGACCCCGGGAGTGTGAAAAATGTGATTTTCCTAAAACCGGGAATGTGAAAAAATTTGGATTTTCCTGACCCCGGGAGTATGAAAAATACGATTTTCCTGACCCCGGGAGTCTGAAAAATGTGATTTTCCTGACCCCGGGAGTATGAAAAAAATCCTATTTTCCTGACCCCGGGAGTGTGAAAAAAATCAGAATCTCCTGACCCCGGGAGTTTAAAAAAATCTGATTTTCCTGACCCCGGGAGTGTGAAAATATCTGATTTTCCTGACCCCGGGAGTGTGAAAAAAATCAGAATTTCCTGACCCCGGGAGTGTGAAAAATATCCAATTTTCCTGACCCCGGGAGTGTGAAAAATATTCAATTTTCCTGACCCAGGGAGTTTAAAATATCTGATTTTCCTGACCCCGGGAGTGTGAAAATATCTGATTTTCCTGACCCCGGGAGTATGAAAATATCCAATTTTCCTGACCCCGGGAGTGTGAAAAAAATCAGAATCTCCTGACCCCGGGAGTGTGAAAAAATGTGATTTTCTTGACCCCGGGAGTGTGAAAAAAATCAGAATCTCCTGACCCCGAGAGTGTGAAAAAATGTGATTTTCTTGACCCCGGGAGTGGAAAAAAACCCAATTTTCCTGACCCCGGGAGTGTGAAAAATGTGATTTTCCTAAAACCGGGAATGTGAAAAAAATTGGATTTTCCTGACCCCGGGAGTATGACAAATACGATTTTCCTGACCCCAGGAGTCTGAAAAATGTGATTTTCCTGACCCCAGGAGTATGAAAAAAATCCTATTTTCCTGACCCCGGGAGTTTAAAAAAATCTGATTTTCCTGACCCCGGGAGTGTGAAAATATCTGATTTTCCTGACCCCGGGAGTGTGAAAAAAATCAGAATTTCCTGACCCCGGGAGTGTGAAAAATATCCAATTTTCCTGACCCCGGGAGTGTGAAAAAAATCCAATTTTCCTGGCCCCGGGAGTTTAAAAAAATCTGATTTTCCTGACCCCGGGAGTGTGATAATAGCCGATTTTCCTGACCCCGGGAGTATGAAAATATCCAATTTTCCTGACCCCTGGAGTGTGAAAAATGTGATTTTCTTGACCCCGGGCATGTGAAAAATGTGATTTTCCTAAAACCGGGAATGTGAAAAAAATCCTATTTTCCTGACCCCGGGTGTATGAAAAATACGATTTTCCTGACCCCGGGAGTATGAAAAAAATCCTATTTTCCTGACTCCGGGAGTTTAAAAAAATCTGATTTTCCTGACCCCGGGAGTGTGAAAATATCTGATTTTCCTGACCCCGGGAGTGTGAAAAAAATCAGAATTTCCTGACCCCGGGAGTGTGAAAAATATCCAATTTTCCTGACCCCGGGAGTGTGAAAAAAATCCAATTTTCCTGACCCCGGGAGTTTAAAAAAATCTGATTTTCCTCACCCCGGGAGTGTGATAATATCCAATTTTCCTGACCCCTGGAGTGTGAAAAATGTGATTTTCCTAACACCGGGAGTGTGAAAAAAATCAGAATTTCCTGACCCCGGGAGTGTGAAAAAAATGTAATTTTCTTGACCCCGGGAGTGTGAAAAAAATCAGAATCTCCTGACCCCGGGAGTGTGAAAAAATGTGATTTTCTTGACCCCGGGAGTGTGAAAAAAATCAGAATCTCCTGACCCCGGGAGTGTGAAAAAAACCCAATTTTCCTGACCCCGGGAGTGTGAAAAATGTGATATTCCTAAAACCGGGAATGTGAAAAAATTTGGATTTTCCTGACCCCGGGAGTATGAAAAATACGATTTTCCTGACCCCGGGAGTGTGAAAATATCTGATTTTCCTGACCCCAGGATTATGAAAAAAATCCTATTTTCCTGACCCCGGGAGTGTGAAAAAAATCCGATTTTCCTGACCCCGGGAGTGTGAAAATATCCGATTTTCCTGACCCCGGGAGTATGAAAATATCCAATTTTCCTGACCCCGGGAGTGTGAAAAAAATCCAATTTTCCTGACCCCGGGAGTTTAAAGAAATCTGATTTTCCTGACTCTGGGAGTGTGAAAATATCCGATTTTCCTGACCCCGGGAGTATGAAAATATCCAATTTTCCTGACCCCGGGAGTGTGAAAAATGTGATTTTCCTAACACCGGGAGTGTGAAAAAATCAGAATTTCCTGACCCCGGGAGTGTGAAAAAATGTGATTTTCTTGACCCCCGGGAGTGTGAAAAAAATCAGAATCTCCTGACCCCGGGAGTGTGAAAAAATGTGATTTTCTTGACCCCGGGAGTGTGAAAAAAACACAATTTTCCTGACCCCGGGAGTGTGAAAAATGTGATTTTCCTAAAACCGGGAATGTGAAAAAATTTGGATTTTCCTGACCCCGGGAGTATGAAAAATACGATTTTCCTGACCCCGGGAGTCTGAAAAATGTGATTTTCCTGACCCCGGGAGTATGAAAAAAATCCTATTTTCCTGACCCCGGGAGTGTGAAAAAAATCAGAATCTCCTGACCCCGGGAGTTTAAAAAAATCTGATTTTCCTGACCCCGGGAGTGTGAAAATATCTGATTTTCCTGACCCCGGGAGTGTGAAAAAAATCAGAATTTCCTGACCCCGGGAGTGTGAAAAATATCCAATTTTCCTGACCCCGGGAGTGTGAAAAATATTCAATTTTCCTGACCCAGGGAGTTTAAAAAAATCTGATTTTCCTGACCCCGGGAGTGTGAAAATATCTGATTTTCCTGACCCCGGGAGTATGAAAATATCCAATTTTCCTGACCCCGGGAGTGTGAAAAAAATCAGAATCTCCTGACCCCGGGAGTGTGAAAAAATGTGATTTTCTTGACCCCGGGAGTGTGAAAAAAATCAGAATCTCCTGACCCCGAGAGTGTGAAAAAATGTGATTTTCTTGACCCCGGGAGTGGAAAAAAACCCAATTTTCCTGACCCCGGGAGTGTGAAAAATGTGATTTTCCTAAAACCGGGAATGTGAAAAAATTTGGATTTTCCTGACCCCGGGAGTATGACAAATACGATTTTCCTGACCCCAGGAGTCTGAAAAATGTGATTTTCCTGACCCCAGGAGTATGAAAAAAATCCTATTTTCCTGACCCCGGGAGTTTAAAAAAATCTGATTTTCCTGACCCCGGGAGTGTGAAAATATCTGATTTTCCTGACCCCGGGAGTGTGAAAAAAATCAGAATTTCCTGACCCCGGGAGTGTGAAAAATATCCAATTTTCCTGACCCCGGGAGTGTGAAAAAAATCCAATTTTCCTGGCCCCGGGAGTTTAAAAAAATCTGATTTTCCTGACCCCGGGAGTGTGATAATAGCCGATTTTCCTGACCCCGGGAGTATGAAAATATCCAATTTTCCTGACCCCTGGAGTGTGAAAAATGTGATTTTCTTGACCCCGGGCATGTGAAAAATGTGATTTTCCTAAAACCGGGAATGTGAAAAAAATCCTATTTTCCTGACCCCGGGTGTATGAAAAATACGATTTTCCTGACCCCGGGAGTCTGAAAAATGTGATTTTCCTGACCCCGGGAGTATGAAAAAAATCCTATTTTCCTGACCCCGGGAGTTTAAAAAAATCTGATTTTCCTGACCCCGGGAGTGTGAAAATATCTGATTTTCCTGACCCCGGGAGTGTGAAAAAAATCAGAATTTCCTGACCCCGGGAGTGTGAAAAATATCCAATTTTCCTGACCCCGGGAGTGTGAAAAAAATCCAATTTTCCTGACCCCGGGAGTTTAAAAAAATCTGATTTTCCTCACCCCGGGAGTGTGATAATATCCGATTTTCCTGACCCCGGGAGTATGAAAATATCCAATTTTCCTGACCCCTGGAGTGTGAAAAATGTGATTTTCCTAACACCGGGAGTGTGAAAAAAATCAGAATTTCCTGACCCCGGGAGTGTGAAAAAAATGTAATTTTCTTGACCCCGGGAGTGTGAAAAAAATCAGAATCTCCTGACCCCGGGAGTGTGAAAAAATGTGATTTTCTTGACCCCGGGAGTGTGAAAAAAATCAGAATCTCCTGACCCCGGGAGTGTGAAAAAAACCCAATTTTCCTGACCCCGGGAGTGTGAAAAATGTGATATTCCTAAAACCGGGAATGTGAAAAAATTTGGATTTTCCTGACCCCGGGAGTATGAAAAATACGATTTTCCTGACCCCGGGAGTGTGAAAATATCTGATTTTCCTGACCCCAGGATTATGAAAAAAATCCTATTTTCCTGACCCCGGGAGTGTGAAAAAAATCTGATTTTCCTGACCCCGGGAGTTGGAAAATATCTGATTTTCCTGACCCCGGGAGTGTGAAAAAAATCAGAATTTCCTGACACCGGGAGTGTGAAAAATATCCAATTTTCCTGACCCCGGGAGTGTGAAAAATATTCAATTTTCCTGACCCCGGATTAAAAAAATCTGATTTTCCTGACCCCGGGAGTGTGAAAATATCCGATTTTCCTGACCCCGGGAGTATGAAAATATCCACTTTTGCTGACCCCGGGAGTGTGAAAAAAATCAGAATCTCCTGACCCCGGGAGTGTGAAAAAAATCCAATTTTCCTGACCCCGGGAGTTTAAAAAAATCTGATTTTCTTGACCCCGGGAGTGTGAAAATATCCGATTTTCCTGACCCCGGGAGTATGAAAATATCCAATTTTCCTGACCCCGGGAGTGTGAAAAATGTGATTTTCCTAACACCGGGAGTGTGAAAAAATCAGAATTTCCTGACCCCGGGAGTGTGAAAAAATGTGATTTTCTTGACCCCCGGGAGTGTGAAAAAAATCAGAATCTCCTGACCCCGGGAGTGTGAAAAAATGTGATTTTCTTGACCCCGGGAGTGTGAAAAAAACACAATTTTCCTGACCCCGGGAGTGTGAAAAATGTGATTTTCCTAAAACCGGGAATGTGAAAAAATTTGGATTTTCCTGACCCCGGGAGTATGAAAAATACGATTTTCCTGACCCCGGCAGTCTGAAAAATGTGATTTTCCTGACCCCGGGAGTATGAAAAAAATCCTATTTTCCTGACCCCGGGAGTGTGAAAAAAATCAGAATCTCCTGACCCCAGGAGTTTAGAAAAATCTGATTTTCCTGACCCCGGGAGTGTGAAAATATCTGATTTTCCTGACCCCGGGAGTGTGAAAAAAATCAGAATTTCCTGACCCCGGGAGTGTGAAAAATATCCAATTTTCCTGACCCCGGGAGTGTGAAAAATATTCAATTTTCCTGACCCAGGGAGTTTAAAAAAATCTGATTTTCCTGACCCCGAGAGTGTGAAAATATCTGATTTTCCTGACCCCGGGAGTATGAAAATATCCAATTTTCCTGACCCCGGGAGTGTGAAAAAAATCAGAATCTCCTGACCCCGGGAGTGTGAAAAAATGTGATTCTCCTAAAACCGGGAATGTGAAAAAATTTGGATTTTCCTGACCCCGGGAGTCTGAAAAATGCGATTTTCCTGACCCCGGGAGTATGAAAATATCCAATTTTCCTGACCCCGGGAGTGTGCAAAAATCCAATTTTCCTGACCCTGGGAGTATGAAAAAAATCTGATTTTCCTGACCCCGTGAGTGTGAAAATATCTGATTTTCCTGACCCCGGGAGTGTGAAAAATATCGGAATTTCCTGACCCCGGGAGTGTGAAAAAAGGTGATTTTCTTGACCCCGGGAGTGTGAAAAAAATTAAATTCTCCTGACCCCGGGAGTGTGAAAAAATCCAATTTTCCTGACCCCGGGTGTGTGAAAAATGTGATTTTCCTAACATTGGCGCGTGAAAAAAATCAGAATTTCCTGACCCCGGGAGTGTGAAAAAATGTGATTTTCTTGACCCCGGGAGTGTGAAAAAAATCTGAATCTCCTGACCCCGGGAGTGTGAAAAAATGTGATTTTCTTGACCCCGGGCGTGTGAAAAATGTGATTTTCCTAAAACCGGGAATGTGAAAAAAATCCTATTTTCCTGACCCCGGGTGTATGAAAAATACGATTTTCCTGACCCCGGGAGTCTGAAAAATGTGATTTTCCTGACCCCGGGAGTATGAAAAAAATCCTATTTTCCTGACCCCGGGAGTTTAAAAAAATCTGATTTTCCTGACCCCGGGAGTGTGAAAATATCTGATTTTCCTGACCCCGGGAGTGTGAAAAAAATCAGAATTTCCTGACCCCGGGAGTGTGAAAAATATCCAATTTTCCTGACCCCGGGAGTGTGAAAAAAATCCAATTTTCCTGACCCCGGGAGTTTAAAAAAATCTGATTTTCCTGACCCCGGGAGTGTGATAATATCCGATTTTCCTGACCCAGGGAGTATGAAAATATCCAATTTTCCTGACCCCTGGAGTGTGAAAAATGTGATTTTCCTAACACCGGGAGTGTGAAAAAAATCAGAATTTCCTGACCCCGGGAGTGTGAAAAAAATGTAATTTTCTTGACCCCGGGAGTGTGAAAAAAATCAGAATCTCCTGACCCCGGGAGTGTGAAAAAATGTGATTTTCTTGACCCCGGGAGTGTGAAAAAATCAGAATCTCCTGACCCCGGGAGTGTGAAAAAAACCCAATTTTCCTGACCCCGGGAGTGTGAAAAATGTGATATTCCTAAAACCGGGAATGTGAAAAAATTTGGATTTTCCTGACCCCGGGAGTATGAAAAATACGATTTTCCTGACCCTGGGAGTGTGAAAATATCTGATTTTCCTGACCCCAGGATTATGAAAAAAATCCTATTTTCCTGACCCCGGGAGTGTGAAAAAAATTAGAATCTCCTGACCCCGGGAGTTTAAAAAAATCTGATTTTCCTGACCCCAGGAGTTGGAAAATATCTGATTTTTCTGACCCCGGGAGTGTGAAAAAAATCAGAATTTCCTGAACCTGGGAGTGTGAAAAATATCCAATTTTCCTGACCCCGGGTGTATGAAAAATACGATTTTCCTGACCCCGGGAGTCTGAAAAATGTGATTTTCCTGACCCCGGGAGTATGAAAAAAATCCTATTTTCCTGACCCCGGGAGTTTAAAAAAATCTGATTTTCCTGACCCCGGGAGTGTGAAAATATCTGATTTTCCTGACCCCGGGAGTGTGAAAAAAATCAGAATTTCCTGACCCCGGGAGTGTGAAAAATATCCAATTTTCCTGACCCCGGGAGTGTGAAAAAAATCCAATTTTCCTGACCCCGGGAGTTTAAAAAAATCTGATTTTCCTGACCCCGGGAGTGTGATAATATCCGATTTTCCTGACCCAGGGAGTATGAAAATATCCAATTTTCCTGACCCCTGGAGTGTGAAAAATGTGATTTTCCTAACACCGGGAGTGTGAAAAAAATCAGAATTTCCTGACCCCGGGAGTGTGAAAAAAATGTAATTTTCTTGACCCCGGGAATGTGAAAAAAATCAGAATCTCCTGACCCCGGGAGTGTGAAAAAATGTGATTTTCTTGACCCCGGGAGTGTGAAAAAATCAGAATCTCCTGACCCCGGGAGTGTGAAAAAAACCCAATTTTCCTGACCCCGGGAGTGTGAAAAATGTGATATTCCTAAAACCGGGAATGTGAAAAAATTTGGATTTTCCTGACCCCGGGAGTATGAAAAATACGATTTTCCTGACCCTGGGAGTGTGAAAATATCTGATTTTCCTGACCCCAGGATTATGAAAAAAATCCTATTTTCCTGACCCCGGGAGTGTGAAAAAAATTAGAATCTCCTGACCCCGGGAGTTTAAAAAAATCTGATTTTCCTGACCCCAGGAGTTGGAAAATATCTGATTTTTCTGACCCCGGGAGTGTGAAAAAAATCTGATTTTCCTGACCCCGGGAGTGTGAAAATATCCGATTTTCCTGACCCCGGGAGTATGAAAATATCCAATTTTCCTGACCCCGGGAGTGTGAAAAATGTGATTTTCCTAACACCGGGAGTGTGAAAAAAATCAGAATTTCCTGACCCCGGGAGTGTGAAAAAATGTGATTTTCTTCACCCCGGGAGTGTGAAAAAAATCAGAATCTCCTGACTCCGGGAGTGTGAAAAAATGTGATTTTCTTGACCCCGGGAGTGTGAAAAAAACCCAATTTTCCTGACCCCGGGAGTGTGAAAAATGTGATTTTCCTAACACCGGGAATGTGAAAAAAATTGGATTTTCCTGACCCCGGGAGTATGAAAAATACGATTTTCCTGACCCCGGGAGTCTGAAAAATCTGATTTTCCTGACCCCGGGAGTGTGAAAATATCCGATTTTCCTGACCCCGGGAGTATGAAAATATCCAATTTTCCTGACCCCGGGAGTGTGAAAAATGTGATTTTCCTAACACCGGGAGTGTGAAAAAAATCAGAATTTCCTGACCCCGGGAGTGTGAAAAAATGTGATTTTCTTCACCCCGGGAGTGTGAAAAAAATCAGAATCTCCTGACTCCGGGAGTGTGAAAAAATGTGATTTTCTTGACCCCGGGAGTGTGAAAAAAACCCAATTTTCCTGACCACGGGAGTGTGAAAATGTGATTTTCCTAACACCGGGAATGTGAAAAAATTTGGATTTTCCTGACCCCGGGAGTATGAAAAATACGATTTTCCTGACCCCGGGAGTCTGAAAAATGTGATTTTCCTGACCCTGGGAGTATGAAAAAAATCCTATTTTCCTGACCCCGGGAGTTTAAAAAAATCTGATTTTCCTGACCCCGGGAGTGTGAAAATATCTGATTTTCCTGACCCCGAGAGTGTGAAAAAAATCAGAATTTCCTGACCCCGGGAGTGTGAAAAATATCCAATTTTCCTGACCCCGGGAGTGTGAAAAATATTCAATGTTCCTGACCCCGGGAGTTTAAAAAAATCTGATTTTCCTGACCCCGGGAGTGTGAAAATATCCGATTTTCCTGACCCCGGGAGTATGAAAATATCCAATTTTCCTGACCCCGGGAGTGTGAAAAATGTGATTTTCCTAACACCGGGAGTGTGAAAAAAATCAGAATTTCCTGACCCCGGGAGTGTGAAAAAATGTGATTTTCTTGACCCCGGGAGTGTGAAAAAAATCAGAATCTCCTGACTCCGGGAGTGTGAAAAAATGTGATTTTCTTGACCCCGGGAGTGTGAAAAAAACCCAATTTTCCTGACCCCGGGAGTGTGAAAAATGTGATTTTCCTAACACCGGGAATGTGAAAAAATTTGGATTTTCCTGACCCCGGGAGTATGAAAAATACGATTTTCCTGACCCCGGGAGTCTGAAAAATCTGATTTTCCTGACCCCGGGAGTGTGAAAATATCCGATTTTCCTGACCCCGGGAGTATGAAAATATCCAATTTTCCTGACCCCGGGAGTGTGAAAATATCTGATTTTCCTGACCCCGAGAGTGTGAAAAAAATCAGAATTTCCTGACCCCGGGAGTGTGAAAAATATCCAATTTTCCTGACCCCGGGAGTGTGAAAAATATTCAATGTTCCTGACCCCGGGAGTTTAAAAAAATCTGATTTTCCTGACCCCGGGAGTGTGAAAATATCCGATTTTCCTGACCCCGGGAGTATGAAAATATCCAATTTTCCTGACCCCGGGAGTGTGAAAAATGTGATTTTCCTAACACCGGGAGTGTGAAAAAAATCAGAATTTCCTGACCCCGGGAGTGTGAAAAAATGTGATTTTCTTGACCCCGGGAGTGTGAAAAAAATCAGAATCTCCTGACTCCGGGAGTGTGAAAAAATGTGATTTTCTTGACCCCGGGAGTGTGAAAAAAACCCAATTTTCCTGACCCCGGGAGTGTGAAAAATGTGATTTTCCTAACACCGGGAATGTGAAAAAATTTGGATTTTCCTGACCCCGGGAGTATGAAAAATACGATTTTCCTGACCCCGGGAGTCTGAAAAATCTGATTTTCCTGACCCCGGGAGTGTGAAAATATCCGATTTTCCTGACCCCGGGAGTATGAAAATATCCAATTTTCCTGACCCCGGGAGTGTGAAAAATGTGATTTTCCTAACACTGGGAGTGTGAAAAAAATCAGAATTTCCTGACCCCGGGAGTGTGAAAAAATGTGATTTTCTTGACCCCGGGAGTGTGAAAAAAATCAGAATCTCCTGACTCCGGGAGTGTGAAAAAATGTGATTTTCTTGACCCCGGGAGTGTGAAAAAAACCCAATTTTCCTGACCCCGGGAGTGTGAAAAATGTGATTTTCCTAACACCGGGAATGTGAAAAAATTTGGATTTTCCTGACCCCGGGAGTATGAAAAATACGATTTTCCTGACCCCGGGAGTCTGAAAAATCTGATTTTCCTGACCCCGGGAGTGTGAAAATATCCGATTTTCCTGACCCCGGGAGTATGAAAATATCCAATTTTCCTGACGCCGGGAGTGTGAAAAATGTGCTTTTCCTAACACCGGGAATGTGAAAAAATTTGGAATTTCCTGACCCCGGGAGTATGAAAAATGCGATTTTCCTGACCCCGGGAGTATGAAAATATCCAATTTTCCTGACCCCGGGAGTGTGCAAAAATCCAATTTTCCTGACCCTGGGAGTATGAAAAAAATCTGATTTTCCTGACCCCGGGAGTGCGAAAATATCTGATTTTCCTGACCCCGGGAGTGTGAAAAATATCGGAATTTCCTGAACCCGGGAGTGTGAAAAAAGGTGATTTTCTTGACCCCGGGAGTGTGAAAAAAATTAAATTCTCCTGACCCCGGGAGTGTGAAAAAATCCAATTTTCCTGACCGCGTGTTTGTGAAAAATGTGATTTTCCTAACACTGGGCGTGTGAAAAAAATCAGAATTTCCTGACCCCGGGAGTGTGAAAAAATGTGATTTTCTTGACCCCGGGAGTGTGAAAAAAATCAGAATCTCCTGACCCCGGGAGTGTGAAAAATGTGATTTTCCTAACACCGGGAATGTGAAAAAATTTGGATTTTCCTGACCCCGGGAGTATGAAAAATACGATTTTCCTGACCCCGGGAGTCTGAAAAATGTGATTTTCCTGACCCCGGGAGTATGAAAAAAATCCTATTTTCCTGACCCCGGGAGTTTAAAAAAATCTGATTTTCCTGACCCCGGGAGTGTGAAAATATCTGATTTTCCTGACCCCGGGAGTGTGAAAAAAATCAGAATTTCCTGACCCCGGGAGTGTGAAGAATATCCAATTTTCCTGACCCCGGGAGTGTGAAAAAAATCCAATTTTCCTGACCCCGGGAGTTTAAAAAAATCTGATCTTCCTGACCCCGGGAGTGTGAAAATATCCGATTTTCCTGACCCCGGGAGTATGAAAATATCCAATTTTCCTGACCCCGGGAGTGTGAAAAATTTGATTTTCCTAACACCGGGAGTGTTAAAAAAATCAGAATTTCCTGACCCGGGGAGCGTGAAAAAATGTGATTTTCTTGAACCCGGGAGTGTGAAAAAAAATCAGAATCTCCTGACCCAGGGAGTGTGAAAAAATGTGATTTTCTTGACCCCAGGAGTGTTAAAAAAACCCAATTTTCCTGACCCCGGGAGTGTGAAAAATGTGATTTTCCTAAAACCGGGAATGTGAAAAAATTTGGATTTTCCTGACCCCGGGAGTATGAAAAATACAATTTTCCTGACCCCGGGAGTCTGAAAAATGTGATTTTCCTGACCCCGGGAGTATGAAAAAAATGCTATTTTCCTGAGCCCGGGAGTGTGAAAAAAATCAGAATCTCTGGACCCCGGGAGTTTAAAAAAATCTGATTTTCCTGACCCCGGGAATGTAAAAATATCTGATTTTCCTGACCCCGGGAGTTTAAAAAAATCTGATTTTGCTGACCCCGGGAGTGTGAAAATATCTGATTTTCCAGACCCCGGGAGTATGAAAATATCCAATTTTCCTGACGCCGGGAGTGTGAAAAATGGGCTTTTCCTAACACCGGGAATGTGAAAAAATTTGGAATTTCCTGACCCCGGGAGTATGAAAAATGCGATTTTCCTGACCCCGGGAGTATGAAAATATCCAATTTTCCTGACCCCGGGAGTGTGAAAAAAATCCAATTTTCCTGACCCTGGAAGTATGAAAAAAATCTGATTTTCCTGACCCCGGGAGTGTGAAAATATCTGATTTTCCTGACCCCGGGAGTGTGAAAAATATCAGAATTTCCTGACCCCGGGAGTGTGAAAAAATGTGATTTTCTTGACCCCGGGAGTGTGAAAAAAATCAGAATCACCTGACCCCGGGAGTGTGAAATAATGTGATTTTCTTGACCCCGGGAGTGTGAAAAAAACCCAATTTTCCTCACCCCAGGAGTGTGAAAAATGTGATTTTCCTAACACTGAGAATGTGAAAAAATTTGGATTTTCCTGACCCCGGGAGTATGAAAAATACGATTTTCCTGACCCCGGGAGTCTGAAAAATCTGATTTTCCTGACCCCGGGAGTGTGAAAATATCCGATTTTCCTGACCCCGGGAGTATGAAAATATCCAATTTTCCTGACCCCGGGAGTGTGAAAAATGTGATTTTCCTAACACCGGGAGTGTGAAAAAAATCAGAATTTCCTGACCCCGGGAGTGTGAAAAAATGTGATTTTCTTGACCCCGGGAGTGTGAAAAAAATCAGAATCTCCTGACTCCGGGAGTGTGAAAAAATGTGATTTTCTTGACCCCGGGAGTGTGAAAAAAACCCAATTTTCCTGACCCCGGGAGTGTGAAAAATGTGATTTTCCTAACACCGGGAATGTGAAAAAATTTGGATTTTCCTGACCCCGGGAGTATGAAAAATACGATTTTCCTCACCCCGGGAGTGTGAAAAATGTGATTTTCCTAACACCGGGAGTGTGAAAAAAATCAGAATTTCCTGACCCCGGGAGTGTGAAAAAATGTGATTTTCTTGACCCCGGGAGTGTGAAAAAAATCAGAATCTCCTGACTCCGGGAGTGTGAAAAAATGTGATTTTCTTGACCCCGGGAGTGTGAAAAAAACCCAATTTTCCTGACCCCAGGAGTGTGAAAAATGTGATTTTCCTAACACCGGGAATGTGAAAAAATTTGGATTTTCCTGACCCCGGGAGTATGAAAAATACGATTTTCCTGACCCCGGGAGTCTGAAAAATGTGATTTTCCTGACCCTGGGAGTATGAAAAAAATCCTATTTTCCTGACCCCGGGAGTTTAAAAAAATCTGATTTTCCTGACCCCGGTAGTGTGAAAATATCTGATTTTCCTGACCCCGAGAGTGTGAAAAAAATCAGAATTTCCTGACCCCGGGAGTGTGAAAAATATCCAATTTTCCTGACCCCGGGAGTGTGAAAAATATTCAATGTTCCTGACCCCGGGAGTTTAAAAAAATCTGATTTTCCTGACCCCGGGAGTGTGAAAATATCCGATTTTCCTGACCCCGGGAGTATGAAAATATCCAATTTTCCTGACACGGGAGTGTGAAAAATGTGATTTTCCTAACACCGGGAGTGTGAAAAAAATCAGAATTTCCTGACCCCGGGAGTGTGAAAAAATGTGATTTTCTTGACCCCGGGAGTGTGAAAAAAATCAGAATCTCCTGACTCCGGGAGTGGGAAAAAATGTGATTTTCTTGACCCCGGGAGTGTGAAAAAAACCCAATTTTCCTGACCCCGGGAGTGTGAAAAATGTGATTTTCCTAACACCGGGAATGTGAAAAAATTTGGATTTTCCTGACCCCGGGAGTATGAAAAATACGATTTTCCTGACCCCGGGAGTCTGAAAAATCTGATTTTCCTGACCCCGGGAGTGTGAAAATATCCGATTTTCCTGACCCCGGGAGTATGAAAATATCCAATTTTCCTGACCCCGGGAGTGTGAAAAATGTGATTTTCCTAACACCGGGAGTGTGAAAAAAATCAGAATTTCCTGACCCCGGGAGTGTGAAAAAATGTGATTTTCTTGACCCCGGGAGTGTGAAAAAAATCAGAATCTCCTGACTCCGGGAGTGTGAAAAAATGTGATTTTCTTGACCCCGGGAGTGTGAAAAAAACCCAATTTTCCTGACCCCGGGAGTGTGAAAAATGTGATTTTCCTAACACCGGGAATGTGAAAAAATTTGGATTTTCCTGACCCCGGGAGTATGAAAAATACGATTTTCCTGACCCCGGGAGTCTGAAAAATCTGATTTTCCTGACCCCGGGAGTGTGAAAATATCCGATTTTCCTGACCCCGGGAGTATGAAAATATCCAATTTTCCTGACCCCGGGAGTGTGAAAAATGTGATTTTCCTAACACTGGGAGTGTGAAAAAAATCAGAATTTCCTGACCCCGGGAGTGTGAAAAAATGTGATTTTCTTGACCCCGGGAGTGTGAAAAAAATCAGAATCTCCTGACTCCGGGAATGTGAAAAAATGTGATTTTCTTGACCCCGGGAGTGTGAAAAAAACCCAATTTTCCTGACCCCGGGAGTGTGAAAAATGTGATTTTCCTAACACCGGGAATGTGAAAAAATTTGGATTTTCCTGACCCCGGGAGTATGAAAAATACGATTTTCCTGACCCCGGGAGTCTGAAAAATCTGATTTTCCTGACCCCGGGAGTGTGAAAATATCCGATTTTCCTGACCCCGGGAGTATGAAAATATCCAATTTTCCTGACGCCGGGAGTGTGAAAAATGTGCTTTTCCTAACACCGGGAATGTGAAAAAATTTGGAATTTCCTGACCCCGGGAGTATGAAAAATGCGATTTTCCTGACCCCGGGAGTCTGAAAAATGCGATTTTCCTGACCCCGGGAGTATGAAAATATCCAATTTTCCTGACCCCGGGAGTGTGCAAAAATCCAATTTTCCTGACCCTGGGAGTATGAAAAAAATCTGATTTTCCTGACCCCGGGAGTGCGAAAATATCTGATTTTCCTGACCCCGGGAGTGTGAAAAATATCGGAATTTCCTGAACCCGGGAGTGTGAAAAAAGGTGATTTTCTTGACCCCGGGAGTGTGAAAAAAATTAAATTCTCCTGACCCCGGGAGTGTGAAAAAATCCAATTTTCCTGACCGCGTGTTTGTGAAAAATGTGATTTTCCTAACACTGGGCGTGTGAAAAAAATCAGAATTTCCTGACCCCGGGAGTGTGAAAAAATGTGATTTTCTTGACCCCGGGAGTGTGAAAAAAATCAGAATCTCCTGACCCCGGGAGTGTGAAAAATGTGATTTTCCTAACACCGGGAATGTGAAAAAATTTGGATTTTCCTGACCCCGGGAGTATGAAAAATACGATTTTCCTGACCCCGGGAGTCTGAAAAATGTGATTTTCCTGACCCCGGGAGTATGAAAAAAATCCTATTTTCCTGACCCCGGGAGTTTAAAAAAATCTGATTTTCCTGACCCCGGGAGTGTGAAAATATCTGATTTTCCTGACCCCGGGAGTGTGAAAAAAATCAGAATTTCCTGACCCCGGGAGTGTGAAGAATATCCAATTTTCCTGACCCCGGGAGTGTGAAAAAAATCCAATTTTCCTGACCCCGGGAGTTTAAAAAAATCTGATCTTCCTGACCCCGGGAGTGTGAAAATATCCGATTTTCCTGACCCCGGGAGTATGAAAATATCCAATTTTCCTGACCCCGGGAGTGTGAAAAATTTGATTTTCCTAACACCGGGAGTGTTAAAAAAATCAGAATTTCCTGACCCGGGAAGCGTGAAAAAATGTGATTTTCTTGAACCCGGGAGTGTGAAAAAAAATCAGAATCTCCTGACCCAGGGAGTGTGAAAAAATGTGATTTTCTTGACCCCAGGAGTGTTAAAAAAACCCAATTTTCCTGACCCCGGGAGTGTGAAAAATGTGATTTTCCTAAAACCGGGAATGTGAAAAAATTTGGATTTTCCTGACCCCGGGAGTATGAAAAATACAATTTTCCTGACCCCGGGAGTCTGAAAAATGTGATTTTCCTGACCCCGGGAGTATGAAAAAAATGCTATTTTCCTGAGCCCGGGAGTGTGAAAAAAATCAGAATCTCTGGACCCCGGGAGTTTAAAAAAATCTGATTTTCCTGACCCCGGGAATGTAAAAATATCTGATTTTCCTGACCCCGGGAGTTTAAAAAAATCTGATTTTGCTGACCCCGGGAGTGTGAAAATATCTGATTTTCCAGACCCCGGGAGTATGAAAATATCCAATTTTCCTGACGCCGGGAGTGTGAAAAATGTGCTTTTCCTAACACCGGGAATGTGAAAAAATTTGGAATTTCCTGACCCCGGGAGTATGAAAAATGCGATTTTCCTGACCCCGGGAGTATGAAAATATCCAATTTTCCTGACCCCGGGAGTGTGAAAAAAATCCAATTTTCCTGACCCTGGAAGTATGAAAAAAATCTGATTTTCCTGACCCCGGGAGTGTGAAAATATCTGATTTTCCTGACCCCGGGAGTGTGAAAAATATCAGAATTTCCTGACCCCGGGAGTGTGAAAAAATGTGATTTTCTTGACCCCGGGAGTGTGAAAAAAATCAGAATCACCTGACCCCGGGAGTGTGAAATAATGTGATTTTCTTGACCCCGGGAGTGTGAAAAAAACCCAATTTTCCTCACCCCAGGAGTGTGAAAAATGTGATTTTCCTAACACTGAGAATGTGAAAAAATTTGGATTTTCCTGACCCCGGGAGTATGAAAAATACGATTTTCCTGACCCCGGGAGTCTGAAAAATGTGATTTTCCTGACCCCGGGAGTATGAAAAAAATCCTATTTTCCCGACCCCGGGAGTTTAAAAAAATCTGATTTTCCTGACCCCGGGAGTGTGAAAATATCTGATTTTCCTGACCCCGGGAGTGTGAAAAAACATCAGAATTTCCTGACCCCGGGAGTGTGAAAAATATCCAATTTTCCTGACCCCGGGAGTGTGAAAAAAATCCAATTTTCCTGACCCCGGGAGTTTAAAAAAATCTGATTTTCCTGACCCCGGGCGTGTGAAAATATCCGATTTTCCTGACCCTGGGAGTATGAAAATATCCAATTTTCCTGACCCCGGGAGTGTGAAAAATGTGATTTTCCTAACACCAGGAGTGTGAAAAAAATCAGAATTTCCTGACCCCGGGAGTGTGAAAAAATGTGATTTTCTTGACCCCGGGAGTGTGAAAAAAATCAGAATCTCCTGACTCCGGGAGTGTGAAAAAATGTGATTTTCCTGACCCCGGGAGTATGAAAAAAATCCTATTTTCAGGACCCCGGGAGTTTAAAAAAATCTGATTTTCCTGACCCCGGGAGTGTGAAAATATCTGATTTTCCTGACCCCGGGAGTGTGAAAAAACATCAGAATTTCCTGACCCCGGGAGTGTGAAAAATATCCAATTTTCCTGACCCCAGGAGTTTAAAAAAATTTGATTTTCCTGACCCCGGGAGTGTGAAAATATCCGATTTTCCTGACCCCGGGAGTATGAAAATATCCAATTTTCCTGACCGCGGGAGTGTGAAAAATGTGATTTTCCTAACACCGGAAATGTGAAAAAATTTGGGATTTCCTGACCCCGGGAGTATGAAAAATGCGATTTTCCTGACCCCGGGAGTCTGAAAAATGCAATTTTCCTGACCCCGGGAGTATGAAAATATCCAATTTTCCTGACCCCGGGAGTGTGAAAAAAATCCAATTTTCCTGACCCTGGGAGTGTGAAAAATATCAGAATTTCCTGACCCCGGGAGTGTGAAAAAATGTGATTTTCTTGACCCCGGGAGTGTGAAAAAAATTAAATTCTCCTGACCCCGGGAGTATTAAAAATGTGATTTTCCTGACCCCGGGAGTATGAAAATATCCAATTTTCCTGACCCCGGGAGTGTGAAAAAAATCCAATTTTCCTGACCCTGGAAGTATGAAAAAAATCTGATTTTCCTGACCCCGGGAGTGTCAAAATATCTGATTTTCCTGACCCCGGGAGTGTGAAAAATATCAGAATTTCCTGACCCCGGGAGTGTGAAAAAATGTGATTTTCTTGACCCCGGAAGTGTGAAAAAAATCAGAATCACCTGACCCCGGGAGTGTGAAATAATGTGATTTTCTTGACCCCGGGAGTGTGAAAAAAACCCAATTTTCCTCATCCCGGGAGTGTGAAATATGTGATTTTCCTAACACTGAGAATGTGAAAAAAATTTTGATTTTCCTGACCCCGGGAGTATGAAAAATACGATTTTCCTGACCCCGGGAGTCTGAAAAATGTGATTTTCCTGACCCCGGGAGTATGAAAAAAATCCTATTTTCCTGACCCCGGGAGTTTAAAAAAATCTGATTTTCCTGACCCCGGGAGTGTGAAAATATCTGATTTTCCTGACCCCGGGAGTGTGAAAAAACATCAGAATTTCCTGACCCCGGGAGTGTGAAAAAAATGCAATTTTCCTGACCCCGGGAGTTTAAAAATATCTGATTTTCCTGACCCCGGGAGTGTGAAAATATCCGATTTTCCTGACCCTGGGAGTATGAAAATATCCAATTTTACTGACCCCGGGAGTGTGAAAAATGTGATTTTCCTAACACCAGGAGTGTGAAAAAAATCAGAATTTCATGACCCCGGGAGTGTGAAAAAATGTGATTTTCTTGACCCCGGGAGTGTGAAAAAAATCAGAATCTCCTGACACCGGGAGTGTGAAAAAATGTGATTTTCTTGACCCTGGGAGTGTGAAAAAAATCCTATTTTCCTGAGCCCGGGAGTGTGAAAAAAATCAGAATCTCCTGACCCCAGGAGTTTAAAAAAATCTGATTTTCCTGACCCTGGGAGTATGAAAATATCTGATTTTCCTGACCCCGGGAGTGTGAAAAAAATCAGAATTTCCTGACCCCGGGAGTGTGAAAAATATCCAATTTTCCTGACCCCGGGAATGTGAAAAAAATCCTATTTTCCTGAGCCCGGGAGTGTGAAAAAAATCAGAATCTCCTGACCCCAGGAGTTTAAAAAAATCTGATTTTCCTGACCCTGGGAGTATGAAAATATCTGATTTTCCTGACCCCGGGAGTGTGAAAAAAATCAGAATTTCCTGACCCAGGGAGTGTGAAAATATCCGATTTTCCTGACCCCGGGAGTATGAAAATATCCAATTTTCCTGACCGCGGGAGTGTGAAAAATGTGATTTTCCTAACACCGGAAATGTGAAAAAATTTGGGATTTCCTGACCCCGGGAGTATGAAAAATGCGATTTTCCTGACCCCGGGAGTCTGAAAAATGCAATTTTCCTGACCCCGGGAGTATGAAAATATCCTGTTTTCCTGACCCCGGGAGTGTGAAAAAAATCCAATTTTCCTGACCCTGGGAGTGTGAAAAATATCAGAATTTCCTGACCCCGGGAGTGTGAAAAAATGTGATTTTCTTGACCCCGGGAGTGTGAAAAAAATTAAATTCTCCTGACCCCGGGAGTGTGAAAAAAATTAAATTCTCCTGACCCCGGGAGTATGAAAAATGCGATTTTCCTGACCCCGGGAGTATGAAAATATCCAATTTTCCTGACCCCGGGAGTGTGAAAAAAATCCAATTTTCCTGACCCTGGAAGTATGAAAAAAATCTGATTTTCCTGAACACGGGAGTGTGAAAATATCTGATTTTCCTGACCCCGGGAGTGTGAAAAATATCAGAATTTCCTGACCCTGGGAGTGTGAAAAAATGTGATTTTCTTGACCCCGGGAGTGTGAAAAAGATCAGAATCACCTGACCCCGGGAGTGTGAAATAATGTGATTTTCTTGACCCCGGGAGTGTGAAAAAAACCCAATTTTCCTCACCCCGGGAGTGTGAAAAATGTGATTTTCCTAACACTGAGAATGTGAAAAAATTTGGATTTTCCTGACCCCGGGAGTATGAAAAATACAATTTTCCTGACCCCGGGAGTCTGAAAAATGTGATTTTCCTGACCCCGGGAGTATGAAAAAAATGCTATTTTCCTGACCCCGGGAGTGTGAAAAAAATGTAATTTTCTTGACCCCGGGAGTGTGAAAAAAAATCAGAATCTCCTGACCCCGGGAGTGTGAAAAAAACCCAATTTTCCTGACCCCGGGAGTGTGAAAAATGTGATATTCCTAAAACCGGGAATGTGAAAAAATTTGGATTTTCCTGACCCCGGGAGTGTGAAAATATCTGATTTTCCTGACCCCAGGATTATGAAAAAAATCCTATTTTCCTGACACCGGGAGTGTGAAAAAAATCTGATTTTCCTGACCCCGGGAGTTGGAAAATATCTGATTTTCCTGACCTCGGGAGTGTGAAAAAAAATCAGAATTTCCTGACCCCGGGAGTGTGAAAAATATCCAATTTTCCTGACCCCGGGAGTGTGAAAAATATTCAATTTTCCTGACCCCGGATTAAAAAAATCTGATTTTCCTGACCCCGGGAGTGTGAAAATATCCGATTTTCCTGACCCCGGGAGTATGAAAATATCCACTTTTGCTGACCCCGGGAGTGTGAAAAAAATCAGAATCTCCTGACCCCGGGAGTGTGAAAAAAATCCAATTTTCCTGACCCCGGGAGTTTAAAAAAATCTGATTTTCTTGACCCCGGGAGTGTGAAAATATCCGATTTTCCTGACCCCGGGAGTATGAAAATATCCAATTTTCCTGACCCCGGGAGTGTGAAAAAAATCCAATTTTCCTGACCCCGGGAGTTTAAAGAAATCTGATTTTCCTGACTCTGGGAGTGTGAAAATATCCGATTTTCCTGACCCCGGGAGTATGAAAATATCCAATTTTCCTGACCCCGGGAGTGTGAAAAATGTGATTTTCCTAACACCGGGAGTGTGAAAAAAATCAGAATTTCCTGACCCCGGGAGTGTGAAAAAATGTGATTTTCTTGACCCCCGGGAGTGTGAAAAAAATCAGAATCTCCTGACCCCGGGAGTGTGAAAAAATGTGATTTTCTTGACCCCGGGAGTGTGAAAAAAACACAATTTTCCTGACCCCGGGAGTGTGAAAAATGTGATTTTCCTAAAACCGGGAATGTGAAAAAATTTGGATTTTCCTGACCCCGGGAGTATGAAAAATACGATTTTCCTGACCCCGGGAGTCTGAAAAATGTGATTTTCCTGACCCCGGGAGTATGAAAAAAATCCTATTTTCCTGACCCCGGGAGTGTGAAAAAAATCAGAATCTCCTGACCCCGGGAGTTTAAAAAAATCTGATTTTCCTGACCCCGGGAGTGTGAAAATATCTGATTTTCCTGACCCCGGGAGTGTGAAAAAAATCAGAATTTCCTGACCCCGGGAGTGTGAATAATATCCAATTTTCCTGACCCCGGGAGTGTGAAAAATATTCAATTTTCCTGACCCAGGGAGTTTAAAAAAATCTGATTTTCCTGACCCCGGGAGTGTGAAAATATCTGATTTTCCTGACCCCGGGAGTATGAAAATATCCAATTTTCCTGACCCCGGGAGTGTGAAAAAAATCAGAATCTCCTGACCCCGGGAGTGTGAAAAAATGTGATTCTCCTAAAACCGGGAATGTGAAAAAATTTGGATTTTCCTGACCCCGGGAGTCTGAAAAATGCGATTTTCCTGACCCCGGGAGTATGAAAATATCCAATTTTCCTGACCCCGGGAGTGTGCAAAAATCCAATTTTCCTGACCCTGGGAGTATGAAAAAAATCTGATTTTCCTGACCCCGTGAGTGTGAAAATATCTGATTTTCCTGACCCCGGGAGTGTGAAAAATATCGGAATTTCCTGACCCCGGGAGTGTGAAAAAAGGTGATTTTCTTGACCCCGGGAGTGTGAAAAAAATTAAATTCTCCTGACCCTGGGAGTGTGAAAAAATCCAATTTTCCTGACCCCGGGAGTGTGAAAAATGTGATTTTCCTAACACCAGGAGTGTGAAAAAAATCAGAATTTCATGACCCCGGGAGTGTGAAAAAATGTGATTTTCTTGACCCCGGGAGTGTGAAAAAAATCAGAATCTCCTGACACCGGGAGTGTGAAAAAATGTGATTTTCTTGACCCTGGGAGTGTGAAAAAAATCCTATTTTCCTGAGCCCGGGAGTGTGAAAAAAATCAGAATCTCCTGACCCCAGGAGTTTAAAAAAATCTGATTTTCCTGACCCTGGGAGTATGAAAATATCTGATTTTCCTGACCCCGGGAGTGTGAAAAAAATCAGAATTTCCTGACCCCGGGAGTGTGAAAAATATCCAATTTTCCTGACCCCGGGAATGTGAAAAAAATCCAATTTTCCTGACCCAGGGAGTGTGAAAATATCCGATTTTCCTGACCCCGGGAGTATGAAAATATCCAATTTTCCTGACCGCGGGAGTGTGAAAAATGTGATTTTCCTAACACCGGAAATGTGAAAAAATTTGGGATTTCCTGACCCCGGGAGTATGAAAAATGCGATTTTCCTGACCCCGGGAGTCTGAAAAATGCAATTTTCCTGACCCCGGGAGTATGAAAATATCCTGTTTTCCTGACCCCGGGAGTGTGAAAAAAATCCAATTTTCCTGACCCTGGGAGTGTGAAAAATATCAGAATTTCCTGACCCCGGGAGTGTGAAAAAATGTGATTTTCTTGACCCCGGGAGTGTGAAAAAAATTAAATTCTCCTGACCCCGGGAGTGTGAAAAAAATTAAATTCTCCTGACCCCGGGAGTATGAAAAATGCGATTTTCCTGACCCCGGGAGTATGAAAATATCCAATTTTCCTGACCCCGGGAGTGTGAAAAAAATCCAATTTTCCTGACCCTGGAAGTATGAAAAAAATCTGATTTTCCTGAACACGGGAGTGTGAAAATATCTGATTTTCCTGACCCCGGGAGTGTGAAAAATATCAGAATTTCCTGACCCTGGGAGTGTGAAAAAATGTGATTTTCTTGACCCCGGGAGTGTGAAAAAGATCAGAATCACCTGACCCCGGGAGTGTGAAATAATGTGATTTTCTTGACCCCGGGAGTGTGAAAAAAACCCAATTTTCCTCACCCCGGGAGTGTGAAAAATGTGATTTTCCTAACACTGAGAATGTGAAAAAATTTGGATTTTCCTGACCCCGGGAGTATGAAAAATACAATTTTCCTGACCCCGGGAGTCTGAAAAATGTGATTTTCCTGACCCCGGGAGTATGAAAAAAATGCTATTTTCCTGACCCCGGGAGTGTGAAAAAAATGTAATTTTCTTGACCCCGGGAGTGTGAAAAAAAATCAGAATCTCCTGACCCCGGGAGTGTGAAAAAAACCCAATTTTCCTGACCCCGGGAGTGTGAAAAATGTGATATTCCTAAAACCGGGAATGTGAAAAAATTTGGATTTTCCTGACCCCGGGAGTGTGAAAATATCTGATTTTCCTGACCCCAGGATTATGAAAAAAATCCTATTTTCCTGACACCGGGAGTGTGAAAAAAATCTGATTTTCCTGACCCCGGGAGTTGGAAAATATCTGATTTTCCTGACCTCGGGAGTGTGAAAAAAAATCAGAATTTCCTGACCCCGGGAGTGTGAAAAATATCCAATTTTCCTGACCCCGGGAGTGTGAAAAATATTCAATTTTCCTGACCCCGGATTAAAAAAATCTGATTTTCCTGACCCCGGGAGTGTGAAAATATCCGATTTTCCTGACCCCGGGAGTATGAAAATATCCACTTTTGCTGACCCCGGGAGTGTGAAAAAAATCAGAATCTCCTGACCCCGGGAGTGTGAAAAAAATCCAATTTTCCTGACCCCGGGAGTTTAAAAAAATCTGATTTTCTTGACCCCGGGAGTGTGAAAATATCCGATTTTCCTGACCCCGGGAGTATGAAAATATCCAATTTTCCTGACCCCGGGAGTGTGAAAAAAATCCAATTTTCCTGACCCCGGGAGTTTAAAGAAATCTGATTTTCCTGACTCTGGGAGTGTGAAAATATCCGATTTTCCTGACCCCGGGAGTATGAAAATATCCAATTTTCCTGACCCCGGGAGTGTGAAAAATGTGATTTTCCTAACACCGGGAGTGTGAAAAAAATCAGAATTTCCTGACCCCGGGAGTGTGAAAAAATGTGATTTTCTTGACCCCCGGGAGTGTGAAAAAAATCAGAATCTCCTGACCCCGGGAGTGTGAAAAAATGTGATTTTCTTGACCCCGGGAGTGTGAAAAAAACACAATTTTCCTGACCCCGGGAGTGTGAAAAATGTGATTTTCCTAAAACCGGGAATGTGAAAAAATTTGGATTTTCCTGACCCCGGGAGTATGAAAAATACGATTTTCCTGACCCCGGGAGTCTGAAAAATGTGATTTTCCTGACCCCGGGAGTATGAAAAAAATCCTATTTTCCTGACCCCGGGAGTGTGAAAAAAATCAGAATCTCCTGACCCCGGGAGTTTAAAAAAATCTGATTTTCCTGACCCCGGGAGTGTGAAAATATCTGATTTTCCTGACCCCGGGAGTGTGAAAAAAATCAGAATTTCCTGACCCCGGGAGTGTGAATAATATCCAATTTTCCTGACCCCGGGAGTGTGAAAAATATTCAATTTTCCTGACCCAGGGAGTTTAAAAAAATCTGATTTTCCTGACCCCGGGAGTGTGAAAATATCTGATTTTCCTGACCCCGGGAGTATGAAAATATCCAATTTTCCTGACCCCGGGAGTGTGAAAAAAATCAGAATCTCCTGACCCCGGGAGTGTGAAAAAATGTGATTCTCCTAAAACCGGGAATGTGAAAAAATTTGGATTTTCCTGACCCCGGGAGTCTGAAAAATGCGATTTTCCTGACCCCGGGAGTATGAAAATATCCAATTTTCCTGACCCCGGGAGTGTGCAAAAATCCAATTTTCCTGACCCTGGGAGTATGAAAAAAATCTGATTTTCCTGACCCCGTGAGTGTGAAAATATCTGATTTTCCTGACCCCGGGAGTGTGAAAAATATCGGAATTTCCTGACCCCGGGAGTGTGAAAAAAGGTGATTTTCTTGACCCCGGGAGTGTGAAAAAAATTAAATTCTCCTGACCCTGGGAGTGTGAAAAAATCCAATTTTCCTGACCCCGTGTGTGTGAAAAATGTGATTTTCCTAACATTGGCGCGTGAAAAAAATCAGAATTTCCTGACCCCGGGAGTGTGAAAAAATGTGATTTTCTTGACCCCGGGAGTGTGAAAAAAATCAGAATCTCCTGACCCCGGGAGTGTGAAAAAATGTGATTTTCTTGACCCCGGGCGTGTGAAAAATGTGATTTTCCTAAAACCGGGAATGTGAAAAAAATCCTATTTTCCTGACCCCGGGTGTATGAAAAATACGATTTTCCTGACCCCGGGAGTCTGAAAAATGTGATTTTCCTGACCCCGGGAGTATGAAAAAAATCCTATTTTCCTGACCCCGGGAGTTTAAAAAAATCTGATTTTCCTGACCCCGGGAGTGTGAAAATATCTGATTTTCCTGACCCCGGGAGTGTGAAAAAAATCAGAATTTCCTGACCCCGGGAGTGTGAAAAATATCCAATTTTCCTGACCCCGGGAGTGTGAAAAAAATCCAATTTTCCTGACCCCGGGAGTTTAAAAAAATCTGATTTTCCTGACCCCGGGAGTGTGATAATATCCGATTTTCCTGACCCCGGGAGTATGAAAATATCCAATTTTCCTGACCCCTGGAGTGTGAAAAATGTGATTTTCCTAACACCGGGAGTGTGAAAAAAATCAGAATTTCCTGACCCCGGGAGTGTGAAAAAAATGTAATTTTCTTGACCCCGGGAGTGTGAAAAAAATCAGAATCTCCTGACCCCGGGAGTGTGAAAAAATGTGATTTTCTTGACACCGGGAGTGTGAAAAAAATCAGAATCTCCTGACCCCGGGAGTGTGAAAAAAAAACCAATTTTCCTGACCCCGGGAGTGTGAAAAATGTGATATTCCTAAAACCGGGAATGTGAAAAAATTTGGATTTTCCTGACCCCGGGAGTATGAAAAATACGATTTTCCTGACCCCGGGAGTGTGAAAATATCTGATTCTCCTGACCCCAGGATTATGAAAAAAATCCTATTTTCCTGACCCCGGGAGTGTGAAAAAAATTAGAATCTCCTGACCCCGGGAGTTTAAAAAAATCTGATTTTCCTGACCCCAGGAGTTGGAAAATATCTGATTTTCCTGACCCCAGGAGTGTGAAAAAAATCAGAATTTCCTGACCCCGGGAGTGTGAAAATATCTGATTTTCCTGACCCCAGGATTATGAAAAAAATCCTATTTTCCTGACCCCGGGAGTGTGAAAAAAATTAGAATCTCCTGACCCCGGGAGATTAAAAAAATCTGATTTTCCTAACATTGGCGCGTGAAAAAAATCAGAATTTCCTGATCCCGGGAGTGTGAAAAAATGTGATTTTCTTGACCCCGGGAGTGTGAAAAAAAATCAGAATCTCCTGACCCCGGGAGTGTGAAAAAATGTGATTTTCTTGACCCCGGGCGTGTGAAAAATGTGATTTTCCTAAAACCGGGAATGTGAAAAAAATTGGATTTTCCTGACCCCGGGTGTATGAAAAATACGATTTTCCTGACCCCGGGAGTCTGAAAAATGTGATTTTCCTGACCCCGGGAGTATGAAAAAAATCCTATTTTCTTGACCCCGGGAGTTTAAAAAAATCTGATTTTCCTGACCCCGGGAGTGTGAAAATATCTGATTTTCCTGACCCCGGGAGTGTGAAAAAAATCAGAATTTCTTGACCCCGGGAGTGTGAAAAATAATCAATTTTCCTGACCCCGGGAGTGTGAAAAAAATCCAATTTTCCTGACCCCGGGAGTTTAAAAAAATCTGATTTTCCTGACCCCGGGAGTGTGAAAATATCCGATTTTCCTGACCCCGGGAGTATGAAAATATCCAATTTTCCTGACCCCTGGAGTGTGAAAAATGTGATTTTCCTAACACCGGGAGTGTGAAAAAAATCAGAATTTCCTGACCCCGGGAGTGTGAAAAAATGTGATTTTCTTGACCCCGGGAGTGTGAAAAAAATCAGAATCTCCTGACCCCGGGAGTGTGAAAAAATGTGATTTTCTTGACCCCGGGAGTGGCAAAAAACCCAATTTTCCTGACCCCGGGAGTGTGAAAAATGTGATTTTCCTAAAACCGGGAATGTGAAAAAATTTGGATTTTCCTGACCCCGGGAGTATGACAAATACGATTTTCCTGACCCCGGGAGTCTGAAAAATGTGATTTTCCTGACCCCAGGAGTATGAAAAAAATCCTATTTTCCTGACCCCGGGAGTTTAAAAAAATCTGATTTTCCTGACCCCGGGAGTGTGAAAATATCTGATTTTCCTGACCCCGGGAGTGTGAAAAAAATCAGAATTTCCTGACCCCGGGAGTGTGAAAAATATCCAATTTTCCTGACCCCGGGAGTGTGAAAAAAATCCAATTTTCCTGACCCCGGGAGTTTAAAAAAATCTGATTTTCCTGACCCCGGGAGTGTGATAATAGCCGATTTTCCTGACCCCGGGAGTATGAAAATATCCAATTTTCCTGACCCCTGGAGTGTGAAAAATGTGATTTTCTTGACCCCGGGCGTGTGAAAAATGTGATTTTCCTAAAACCGGGAATGTGAAAAAAATCCTATTTTCCTGACCCCGGGTGTATGAAAAATACGATTTTCCTGACCCCGGGAGTCTGAAAAATGTGATTTTCCTGACCCCGGGAGTATGAAAAAAATCCTATTTTCCTGACCCCGGGAGTTTAAAAAAATCTGATTTTCCTGACCCCGGGAGTGTGAAAATATCTGATTTTCCTGACCCCGGGAGTGTGAAAATATCTGATTTTCCTGACCCCGGGAGTGTGAAAAAAATCAGAATTTCCTGACCCCGGGAGTGTGAAAAATATCCAATTTTCCTGACCCCGGGAGTGTGAAAAAAATCCAATTTTCCTGACCCCGGGAGTTTAAAAAAATCTGATTTTCCTGACCCCGGGAGTGTGATAATAGCCGATTTTCCTGACCCCGGGAGTATGAAAATATCCAATTTTCCTGACCCCTGGAGTGTGAAAAATGTGATTTTCTTGACCCCGGGCGTGTGAAAAATGTGATTTTCCTAAAACCGGGAATGTGAAAAAAATCCTATTTTCCTGACCCCGGGTGTATGAAAAATACGATTTTCCTGACCCCGGGAGTATGACAAATACGATTTTCCTGACCCCGGGAGTCTGAAAAATGTGATTTTCCTGACCCCAGGAGTATGAAAAAAATCCTATTTTCCTGACCCCGGGAGTTTAAAAAAATCTGATTTTCCTGACCCCGGGAGTGTGAAAATATCTGATTTTCCTGACCCCGGGAGTGTGAAAAAAATCAGAATTTCCTGACCCCGGGAGTGTGAAAAATATCCAATTTTCCTGACCCCGGGAGTGTGAAAAAAATCCAATTTTCCTGACCCCGGGAGTTTAAAAAAATCTGATTTTCCTGACCCCGGGAGTGTGATAATAGCCGATTTTCCTGACCCCGGGAGTATGAAAATATCCAATTTTCCTGACCCCTGGAGTGTGAAAAATGTGATTTTCTTGACCCCGGGCGTGTGAAAAATGTGATTTTCCTAAAACCGGGAATGTGAAAAAAATCCTATTTTCCTGACCCCGGGTGTATGAAAAATACGATTTTCCTGACCCCGGGAGTCTGAAAAATGTGATTTTCCTGACCCCGGGAGTATGAAAAAAATCCTATTTTCCTGACCCCGGGAGTTTAAAAAAATCTGATTTTCCTGACCCCGGGAGTGTGAAAATATCTGATTTTCCTGACCCCGGGAGTGTGAAAAAAATCAGAATTTCCTGACCCCGGGAGTGTGAAAAATATCCAATTTTCCTGACCCCGGGAGTGTGAAAAAAAATCCAATTTTCCTGACCCCGGGAGTTTAAAAAAATCCGATTTTCCTGACCCCGGGAGTGTGATAATATCCGATTTTCCTGACCCCGGGAGTATGAAAATATCCAATTTTCCTGACCCCTGGAGTGTGAAAAATGTGATTTTCCTAAAACCGGGAGTGTGAAAAAAATCAGAATTTCCTGACCCCGGGAGTGTGAAAAAAATGTAATTTTCTTGACCCCGGGAGAGTGAAAAAAAATCAGAATCTCCTGACCCCGGGAGTGTGAAAAAATGTGATTTTCTTGACCCCGGGAGTGTGAAAAAAATCAAAATCTCCTGACCCCGGGAGTGTGAAAAAAACCCAATTTTCCTGACCCCGGGAGTGTGAAAAATGTGATATTCCTAAAACCGGGAATGTGAAAAAATTTGGATTTTCCTGACCCCGGGAGTATGAAAAATACGATTTTCCTGACCCCGGGAGTGTGAAAATATCTGATTTTCCTGACCCCAGGATTATGAAAAAAATCCTATTTTCCTGACCCCGGGAGTGTGAAAAAAATCTGATTTTCCTGACCCCGGGAGTTGGAAAATATCTGATTTTCCTGACCCCGGGAGTGTGAAAAAAATCAGAATTTCCTGACACCGGGAGTGTGAAAAATATCCAATTTTCCTGACCCCGGGAGTGTGAAAAATATTCAATTTTCCTGACCCCGGATTTAAAAAATCTGATTTTCCTGACCCCGGGAGTGTGAAAATATCCGATTTTCCTGACCCCGGGAGTATGAAAATATCCACTTTTGCTGACCCCGGGAGTGTGAAAAAAATCAGAATCTCCTGACCCCGGGAGTGTGAAAAAAATCCAATTTTCCTGACCCCGGGAGTTTAAAAAAATCTGATTTTCTTGACCCCAGGAGTGTGAAAATATCCGATTTTCCTGACCCCGGGAGTATGAAAATATCCAATTTTCCTGACCCCGGGAGTGTGAAAAAAATCCAATTTTCCTGACCCCGGGAGTTTAAAGAAATCTGATTTTCCTGACTCTGGGAGTGTGAAAATATCCGATTTTCCTGACCCCGGGAGTATGAAAATATCCAATTTTCCTGACCCCGGGAGTGTGAAAAATGTGATTTTCCTAACACCGTGAGTGTGAAAAAAATCAGAATTTCCTGACCCCGGGAGTGTGAAAAAATGTGATTTTCTTGACCCCCGGGAGTGTGAAAAAAATCAGAATCTCCTGACCCCGGGAGTGTGAAAAAATGTGATTTTCTTGACCCTGGGAGTGTGAAAAAAACACAATTTTCCTGACCCCGGGAGTGTGAAAAATGTGATTTTCCTAAAACCGGGAATGTGAAAAAATTTGGATTTTCCTGACCCCGGGAGTATGAAAAATACGATTTTCCTGACCCCGGGAGTCTGAAAAATGTGATTTTCCTGACCCCGGGAGTATGAAAAAAATCCTATTTTCCTGACCCCGGGAGTGTGAAAAAAATCAGAATCTCCTGACCCCGGGAGTTTAAAAAAATCTGATTTTCCTGACCCCGGGAGTGTGAAAATATCTGATTTTCCTGACCCCGGAAGTGTGAAAAAAATCAGAATTTCCTGACCCCGGGAGTGTGAAAAATATCCAATTTTCCTGACCCCGGGAGTGTGAAAAATATTCAATTTTCCTGACCCAGGGAGTTTAAAAAAATCTGATTTTCCTGACCCCGGGAGTGTGAAAATATCTGATTTTCCTGACCCCGTGAGTATGAAAATATCCAATTTTCCTGACCCCGGGAGTGTGAAAAAAATCGGAATCTCCTGACCCCGGGAGTGTGAAAAAATGTGATTCTCCTAAAACCGGGAATGTGAAAAAATTTGGATTTTCCTGACCCCGGGAGTCTGAAAAATGCGATTTTCCTGACCCCGGGAGTATGAAAATATCCAATTTTCCTGACCCCGGGAGTGTGCAAAAATCCAATTTTCCTGACCCTGGGAGTATGAAAAAAATCTGATTTTCCTGACCCCGTGAGTGTGAAAATATCTGATTTTCCTGACCCCGGGAGTGTGAAAAATATCGGAATTTCCTGACCCCGGGAGTGTGAAAAAAGGTGATTTTCTTGACCCCGGGAGTGTGAAAAAAATTAAATTCTCCTGACCCCGGGAGTGTGAAAAAATCCAATTTTCCTGACCCCGGGTGTGTGAAAAATGTGATTTTCCTAATATTGGCGCGTGAAAAAAATCAGAATTTCCTGACCCCGGGAGTGTGAAAAAATGTGATTTTCTTGACCCCGGGAGTGTGAAAAAAATCAGAATCTCCTGACCCCGGGAGTGTGAAAAAATGTGATTTTCTTGACCCCGGGCGTGTGAAAAATGTGATTTTCCTAAAAGCAGGAATGTGAAAAAAATCCTATTTTCCTGACCCCGGGTGTATGAAAAATACGATTTTCCTGACCCCGGGAGTCTGAAAAATGTGATTTTCCTGACCCCGGGAGTATGAAAAAAATCCCATTTTCCTGACCCCGGGAGTTTAAAAAAATCTGATTTTCCTGACCCCGGGAGTGTGAAAATATCTGATTTTCCTGACCCCGGGAGTGTGAAAAAAATCAGAATTTCCTGACCCCGGGAGTGTGAAAAATATCCAATTTTCCTGACCCCGGGAGTGTGAAAAAAATCCAATTTTCCTGACCCCGGGAGTTTAAAAAAATCTGATTTTCCTGACCCCGGGAGTGTGATAATATCCGATTTTCCTGACCCCGGGAGTATGAAAATATCCAATTTTCCTGACCCCTGGCGTGTGAAAAATGTGATTTTCCTAACACCGGGAGTGTGAAAAAAATCAGAATTTCCTGACCCCGGGAGTGTGAAAAAATGTAATTTTCTTGACCCCGGGAGTGTGAAAAAAATCAGAATCTCCTGACCCCGGGAGTGTGAAAAAATGTGATTTTCTTGACCCCGGGAGTGTGAAAAAAATCAGAATCTCCTGACCCCGGGAGTGTGAAAAAAACCCAATTTTCCTGACCACGGGAGTGTGAAAAATGTGATATTCCTAAAACCGGGAATGTGAAAAAATTTGGATTTTCCTGACCCCGGGAGTATGAAAAATACGATTTTCCTGACCCCGGGAGTGTGAAAATATCTGATTCTCCTGACCCCAGGATTATGAAAAAAATCCTATTTTCCTGACCCCGGGAGTGTGAAAAAAATTAGAATCTCCTGACCCCGGGAGTTTAAAAAAATCTGATTTTCCTGACCCCAGGAGTTGGAAAATATCTGATTTTCCTGACCCCGGGAGTGTGAAAAAAATCAGAATTTCCTGACCCCGGGAGTGTGAAAATATCTGATTTTCCTGACCCCAGGATTATGAAAAAAATCCTGTTTTCCTGACCCCGGGAGTGTGAAAAAAATTAGAATCTCCTGACCCCGGGAGATTAAAAAAATCTGATTTTCCTAATATTGGCGCGTGAAAAAAATCAGAATTTCCTGATCCCGGGAGTGTGAAAAATGTGATT
The DNA here is from genome assembly GCA_035047345.1 of Bradypodion ventrale. NCBI lineage: Eukaryota > Metazoa > Chordata > Lepidosauria > Squamata > Chamaeleonidae > Bradypodion > Bradypodion ventrale. The sequence goes on along the minus strand of JAWDJE010000004.1, from coordinate 132,493,977 downwards.
TTCTTGACCCCGGGAGTGTGAAAAAAATCAGAATTTCCTGACCCCGGGAGTGTGTAAAAATGTGATTTTCTTGACCCCGGGCGTGTGAAAAATGTGATTTTCCTAAAACCGGGAATGTGAAAAAATTGGATTTTCCTGACCCCGGGTGTATGAAAAATACGATTTTCCTGACCCCGGGAGTCTGAAAAATGTGATTTTCCTGACCCCGAGAGTATGAAAAAAATCCTATTTTCCTGACCCCGGGAGTTTAAAAAAATCTGATTTTCCTGACCCCGGGAGTGTGAAAATATCTGATTTTCCTGACCCCGGGAGTGTGAAAAAAATCAGAATTTCTTGACCCCGGGAGTGTGAAAAATATCCAATTTTCCTGACCCCGGGAGTGTGAAAAATATTCAATTTTCCTGACCCCGGATTAAAAAAATCTGATTTTCCTGACCCCGGGAGTGTGAAAATATCCGATTTTCCTGACCCCGGGAGTATGAAAATATCCACTTTTGCTGACCCCGGGAGTGTGAAAAAAATCAGAATCTCCTGACCCCGGGAGTGTGAAAAAAATCCAATTTTCCTGACCCCGGGAGTTTAAAAAAATCTGATTTTCTTGACCCCGGGAGTGTGAAAATATCCGATTTTCCTGACCCCGGGAGTATGAAAATATCCAATTTTCCTGACCCCGGGAGTGTGAAAAAAATCCAATTTTCCTGACCCCGGGAGTTTAAAGAAATCTGATTTTCCTGACTCTGGGAGTGTGAAAATATCCGATTTTCCTGACCCCGGGAGTATGAAAATATCCAATTTTCCTGACCCCGGGAGTGTGAAAAATGTGATTTTCCTAACACCGGGAGTGTGAAAAAAATCAGAATTTCCTGACCCCGGGAGTGTGAAAAAATGTGATTTTCTTGACCCCCGGGAGTGTGAAAAAAATCAGAATCTCCTGACCCCGGGAGTGTGAAAAAATGTGATTTTCTTGACCCCGGGAGTGTGAAAAAAACACAATTTTCCTGACCCCGGGAGTGTGAAAAATGTGATTTTCCTAAAACCGGGAATGTGAAAAAATTTGGATTTTCCTGACCCCGGGAGTATGAAAAATACGATTTTCCTGACCCCGGGAGTCTGAAAAATGTGATTTTCCTGACCCCGGGAGTATGAAAAAAATCCTATTTTCCTGACCCCGGGAGTGTGAAAAAAATCAGAATCTCCTGACCCCGGGAGTTTAAAAAAATCTGATTTTCCTGACCCCGGGAGTGTGAAAATATCTGATTTTCCTGACCCCGGGAGTGTGAAAAAAATCAGAATTTCCTGACCCCGGGAGTGTGAATAATATCCAATTTTCCTGACCCCGGGAGTGTGAAAAATATTCAATTTTCCTGACCCAGGGAGTTTAAAAAAATCTGATTTTCCTGACCCCGGGAGTGTGAAAATATCTGATTTTCCTGACCCCGGGAGTATGAAAATATCCAATTTTCCTGACCCCGGGAGTGTGAAAAAAATCAGAATCTCCTGACCCCGGGAGTGTGAAAAAATGTGATTCTCCTAAAACCGGGAATGTGAAAAAATTTGGATTTTCCTGACCCCGGGAGTCTGAAAAATGCGATTTTCCTGACCCCGGGAGTATGAAAATATCCAATTTTCCTGACCCCGGGAGTGTGCAAAAATCCAATTTTCCTGACCCTGGGAGTATGAAAAAAATCTGATTTTCCTGACCCCGTGAGTGTGAAAATATCTGATTTTCCTGACCCCGGGAGTGTGAAAAATATCAGAATTTCCTGACCCCGGGAGTGTGAAAAAAGGTGATTTTCTTGACCCCGGGAGTGTGAAAAAAATTAAATTCTCCTGACCCTGGGAGTGTGAAAAAATCCAATTTTCCTGACCCCGTGTGTGTGAAAAATGTGATTTTCCTAACATTGGCGCGTGAAAAAAATCAGAATTTCCTGACCCCGGGAGTGTGAAAAAATGTGATTTTCTTGACCCCGGGAGTGTGAAAAAAATCAGAATCTCCTGACCCCGGGAGTGTGAAAAAATGTGATTTTCTTGACCCCGGGCGTGTGAAAAATGTGATTTTCCTAAAACCGGGAATGTGAAAAAAATCCTATTTTCCTGACCCCGGGTGTATGAAAAATACGATTTTCCTGACCCCGGGAGTCTGAAAAATGTGATTTTCCTGACCCCGGGAGTATGAAAAAAATCCTATTTTCCTGACCCCGGGAGTTTAAAAAAATCTGATTTTCCTGACCCCGGGAGTGTGAAAATATCTGATTTTCCTGACCCCGGGAGTGTGAAAAATATCAGAATTTCCTGACCCCGGGAGTGTGAAAAATATCCAATTTTCCTGACCCCGGGAGTGTGAAAAAAATCCAATTTTCCTGACCCCGGGAGTTTAAAAAAATCTGATTTTCCTGACCCCGGGAGTGTGATAATATCCGATTTTCCTGACCCCGGGAGTATGAAAATATCCAATTTTCCTGACCCCTGGAGTGTGAAAAATGTGATTTTCCTAACACCGGGAGTGTGAAAAAAATCAGAATTTCCTGACCCCGGGAGTGTGAAAAAAATGTAATTTTCTTGACCCCGGGAGTGTGAAAAAAATCAGAATCTCCTGACCCCGGGAGTGTGAAAAAATGTGATTTTCTTGACCCCGGGAGTGTGAAAAAAATCAGAATCTCCTGACCCCGGGAGTGTGAAAAAAACCCAATTTTCCTGACCCCGGGAGTGTGAAAAATGTGATATTCCTAAAACCGGGAATGTGAAAAAATTTGGATTTTCCTGACCCCGGGAGTATGAAAAATACGATTTTCCTGACCCCGGGAGTGTGAAAATATCTGATTCTCCTGACCCCAGGATTATGAAAAAAATCCTATTTTCCTGACCCCGGGAGTGTGAAAAAAATTAGAATCTCCTGACCCCGGGAGTTTAAAAAAATCTGATTTTCCTGACCCCAGGAGTTGGAAAATATCTGATTTTCCTGACCCCGGGAGTGTGAAAAAAATCAGAATTTCCTGACCCCGGGAGTGTGAAAATATCTGATTTTCCTGACCCCAGGATTATGAAAAAAATCCTATTTTCCTGACCCCGGAGTGTGAAAAAAATTAGAATCTCCTGACCCCGGGAGATTAAAAAAATCTGATTTTCCTAACATTGGCGCGTGAAAAAAATCAGAATTTCCTGATCCCGGGAGTGTGAAAAAATGTGATTTTCTTGACCCCGGGAGTGTGAAAAAAATCAGAATCTCCTGACCCCGGGAGTGTGAAAAAATGTGATTTTCTTGACCCCGGGCGTGTGAAAAATGTGATTTTCCTAAAACCGGGAATGTGAAAAAAATTGGATTTTCCTGACCCCGGGTGTATGAAAAATACGATTTTCCTGACCCCGGGAGTCTGAAAAATGTGATTTTCCTGACCCCGGGAGTATGAAAAAAATCCTATTTTCCTGACCCCGGGAGTTTAAAAAAATCTGATTTTCCTGACCCCGGGAGTGTGAAAATATCTGATTTTCCTGACCCCGGGAGTGTGAAAAAAATCAGAATTTCTTGACCCCGGGAGTGTGAAAAATAATCAATTTTCCTGACCCCGGGAGTGTGAAAAAAATCCAATTTTCCTGACCCCGGGAGTTTAAAAAAATCTGATTTTCCTGACCCCGGGAGTGTGAAAATATCCGATTTTCCTGACCCCGGGAGTATGAAAATATCCAATTTTCCTGACCCCTGGAGTGTGAAAAATGTGATTTTCCTAACACCGGGAGTGTGAAAAAAATCAGAATTTCCTGACCCCGGGAGTGTGAAAAAATGTGATTTTCTTGACCCCGGGAGTGTGAAAAAAATCAGAATCTCCTGACCCCGGGAGTGTGAAAAAATGTGATTTTCTTGACCCCGGGAGTGGCAAAAAACCCAATTTTCCTGACCCCGGGAGTGTGAAAAATGTGATTTTCCTAAAACCGGGAATGTGAAAAAATTTGGATTTTCCTGACCCCGGGAGTATGACAAATACGATTTTCCTGACCCCGGGAGTCTGAAAAATGTGATTTTCCTGACCCCAGGAGTATGAAAAAAAATCCTATTTTCCTGACCCCGGGAGTTTAAAAAAATCTGATTTTCCTGACCCCGGGAGTGTGATAATAGCCGATTTTCCTGACCCCGGGAGTATGAAAATATCCAATTTTCCTGACCCCTGGAGTGTGAAAAATGTGATTTTCTTGACCCCGGGCGTGTGAAAAATGTGATTTTCCTAAAACCGGGAATGTGAAAAAAATCCTATTTTCCTGACCCCGGGTGTATGAAAAATACGATTTTCCTGACCCCGGGAGTCTGAAAAATGTGATTTTCCTGACCCCGGGAGTATGAAAAAAATCCTATTTTCCTGACCCCGGGAGTTTAAAAAAATCTGATTTTCCTGACCCCGGGAGTGTGAAAATATCTGATTTTCCTGACCCCGGGAGTGTGAAAAAAATCAGAATTTCCTGACCCCGGGAGTGTGAAAAATATCCAATTTTCCTGACCCCGGGAGTGTGAAAAAAATCCAATTTTCCTGACCCCGGGAGTTTAAAAAAATCCGATTTTCCTGACCCCGGGAGTGTGATAATATCCGATTTTCCTGACCCCAGGAGTATGAAAATATCCAATTTTCCTGACCCCTGGAGTGTGAAAAATGTGATTTTCCTAAAACCGGGAGTGTGAAAAAAATCAGAATTTCCTGATCCCGGGAGTGTGAAAAAAATGTAATTTTCTTGACCCCGGGAGTGTGAAAAAAATCAGAATCTCCTGACCCCGGGAGTGTGAAAAAATGTGATTTTCTTGACCCCGGGAGTGTGAAAAAAATCAGAATCTCCTGACCCCGGGAGTGTGAAAAAAACCCAATTTTCCTGACCCCGGGAGTGTGAAAAATGTGATATTCCTAAAACCGGGAATGTGAAAAAATTTGGATTTTCCTGACCCCGGGAGTATGAAAAATACGATTTTCCTGACCCCGGGAGTGTGAAAATATCTGATTTTCCTGACCCCAGGATTATGAAAAAAATCCTATTTTCCTGACCCCGGGAGTGTGAAAAAAATCTGAATTTCCTGACCCCGGGAGTTGGAAAATATCTGATTTTCCTGACCCCGGGAGTGTGAAAAAAATCAGAATTTCCTGACACCGGGAGTGTGAAAAATATCCAATTTTCCTGACCCCGGGAGTGTGAAAAATATTCAATTTTCCTGACCCCGGATTAAAAAAATCTGATTTTCCTGACCCCGGGAGTGTGAAAATATCCGATTTTCCTGACCCCGGGAGTATGAAAATATCCACTTTTGCTGACCCCGGGAGTGTGAAAAAAATCAGAATCTCCTGACCCCGGGAGTGTGAAAAAAATCCAATTTTCCTGACCCCGGGAGTTTAAAAAAATCTGATTTTCTTGACCCCGGGAGTGTGAAAATATCCGATTTTCCTGACCCCGGGAGTATGAAAATATCCAATTTTCCTGACCCCGGGAGTGTGAAAAAAATCCAATTTTCCTGACCCCGGGAGTTTAAAGAAATCTGATTTTCCTGACTCTGGGAGTGTGAAAATATCCGATTTTCCTGACCCCGGGAGTATGAAAATATCCAATTTTCCTGACCCCGGGAGTGTGAAAAATGTGATTTTCCTAACACCGGGAGTATGAAAATATCCAATTTTCCTGACCCCTGGAGTGTGAAAAATGTGATTTTCCTAACACCGGGAGTGTGAAAAAAATCAGAATTTCCTGACCCCGGGAGTGTGAAAAAAATGTAATTTTCTTGACCCCGGGAGTGTGAAAAAAATCAGAATCTCCTGACCCCGGGAGTGTGAAAAAATGTGATTTTCTTGACCCCGGGAGTGTGAAAAAAATCAGAATCTCCTGACCCCGGGAGTATGAAAAATACGATTTTCCTGACCCCGGGAGTCTGAAAAATGTGATTTTCCTGACCCCGGGAGTATGAAAAAAATCCTATTTTCCTGACCCCGGGAGTGTGAAAAAAATCAGAATCTCCTGACCCCGGGAGTTTAAAAAAATCTGATTTTCCTGACCCCGGGAGTGTGAAAATATCTGATTTTCCTGACCCCGGGAGTGTGAAAAAAATCAGAATTTCCTGACCCCGGGAGTGTGAAAAATATCCAATTTTCCTGACCCCGGGAGTGTGAAAAATATTCAATTTTCCTGACCCAGGGAGTTTAAAAAAATCTGATTTTCCTGACCCCGGGAGTGTGAAAATATCTGATTTTCCTGACCCCGGGAATATGAAAATATCCAATTTTCCTGACCCCGGGAGTGTGAAAAAAATCGGAATCTCCTGACCCCGGGAGTGTGAAAAAATGTGATTCTCCTAAAACCGGGAATGTGAAAAAATTTGGATTTTCCTGACCCCGGGAGTCTGAAAAATGCGATTTTCCTGACCCCGGGAGTATGAAAATATCCAATTTTCCTGACCCCGGGAGTGTGCAAAAATCCAATTTTCCTGACCCTGGGAGTATGAAAAAAATCTGATTTTCCTTATCCCGTGAGTGTGAAAATATCTGATTTTCCTGACCCCGGGAGTGTGAAAAATATCGGAATTTCCTGACCCCGGGAGTGTGAAAAAAGGTGATTTTCTTGACCCCGGGAGTGTGAAAAAAATTAAATTCTCCTGACCCCGGGAGTGTGAAAAAATCCAATTTTCCTGACCCCGGGTGTGTGAAAAATGTGATTTTCCTAACATTGGCGCGTGAAAAAAATCAGAATTTCCTGACCCCGGGAGTGTGAAAAAATGTGATTTTCTTGACCGCGGGAGTGTGAAAAAAATCAGAATCTCCTGACCCCGGGAGTGTGAAAAAATGTGATTTTCTTGACCCCGGGCGTGTGAAAAATGTGATTTTCCTAAAAGCGGGAATGTGAAAAAAATCCTATTTTCCTGACCCCGGGTGTATGAAAAATACGATTTTCCTGACCCCGGGAGTCTGAAAAATGTGATTTTCCTGACCCCGGGAGTATGAAAAAAATCCTATTTTCCTGACCCTGGGAGTTTAAAAAAATCTGATTTTCCTGACCCCGGGAGTGTGAAAATATCTGATTTTCCTGACCCCGGGAGTGTGAAAAAAATCAGAATTTCCTGACCCCGGGAGTGTGAAAAATATCCAATTTTCCTGACCCCGGGAGTGTGAAAAAAATCCAATTTTCCTGACCCCGGGAGTTTAAAAAAATCTGATTTTCCTGACCCCGGGAGTGTGATAATATCCGATTTTCCTGACCCCGGGAGTATGAAAATATCCAATTTTCCTGACCCCTGGAGTGTGAAAAATGTGATTTTCCTAACACCGGGAGTGTGAAAAAAATCAGAATTTCCTGACCCCGGGAGTGTGAAAAAAATGTAATTTTCTTGACCCCGGGAGTGTGAAAAAAATCAGAATCTCCTGACCCCGGGAGTGTGAAAAAATGTGATTTTCTTGACCCCGGGAGTGTGAAAAAAATCAGAATCTCCTGACCCCGGGAGTGTGAAAAAAACCCAATTTTCCTGACCACGGGAGTGTGAAAAATGTGATATTCCTAAAACCGGGAATGTGAAAAAATTTGGATTTTCCTGACCCCGGGAGTATGAAAAATACGATTTTCCTGACCCCGGGAGTGTGAAAATATCTGATTCTCCTGACCCCAGGATTATGAAAAAAATCCTATTTTCCTGACCCCGGGAGTGTGAAAAAAATTAGAATCTCCTGACCCCGGGAGTTTAAAAAAATCTGATTTTCCTGATCCCAGGAGTTGGAAAATATCTGATTTTCCTGACCCCGGGAGTGTGAAAAAAATCAGAATTTCCTGACCCCGGGAGTGTGAAAATATCTGATTTTCCTGACCCCAGGATTATGAAAAAAATCCTATTTTCCTGACCCCGGGAGTGTGAAAAAAATTAGAATCTCCTGACCCCGGGAGATTAAAAAAATCTGATTTTCCTAATATTGGCGCGTGAAAAAAATCAGAATTTCCTGATCCCGGGAGTGTGAAAAAATGTGATTTTCTTGACCCCGGGAGTGTGAAAAAAATCAGAATTTCCTGACCCCGGGAGTGTGAAAAAATGTGATTTTCTTGACCCCGGGCGTGTGAAAAATGTGATTTTCCTAAAACCGGGAATGTGAAAAAATTGGATTTTCCTGACCCCGGGTGTATGAAAAATACGATTTTCCTGACCCCGGGAGTCTGAAAAATGTGATTTTCCTGACCCCGAGAGTATGAAAAAAATCCTATTTTCCTGACCCCGGGAGTTTAAAAAAATCTGATTTTCCTGACCCCGGGAGTGTGAAAATATCTGATTTTCCTGACCCCGGGAGTGTGAAAAAAATCAGAATTTCTTGACCCCGGGAGTGTGAAAAATAATCAATTTTCCTGACCCCGGGAGTGTGAAAAAAATCCAATTTTCCTGACCCCGGGAGTTTAAAAAAATCTGATTTTCCTGACCCCGGGAGTGTGAAAATATCCGATTTTCCTGACCCCGGGAGTATGAAAATATCCAATTTTCCTGACCCCTGGAGTGTGAAAAATGTGATTTTCCTAACACCGGGAGTGTGAAAAAAATCAGAATTTCCTGACCCCGGGAGTGTGAAAAAATGTGATTTTCTTGACCCCGGGAGTGTGAAAAAAATCAGAATCTCCTGACCCCGAGAGTGTGAAAAAATGTGATTTTCTTGACCCCGGGAGTGGAAAAAAAACCAATTTTCCTGACCCCGGGAGTGTGAAAAATGTGATTTTCCTAAAACCGGGAATGTGAAAAAATTTGGATTTTCCTGACACCGGGAGTATGACAAATACGATTTTCCTGACCCCAGGAGTCTGAAAAATGTGATTTTCCTGACCCCAGGAGTATGAAAAAAATCCTATTTTCCTGACCCCGGGAGTGTGCAAAAATCCAATTTTCCTGACCCTGGGAGTATGAAAAAAATCTGATTTTCCTGATCCCGTGAGTGTGAAAATATCTGATTTTCCTGACCCCGGGAGTGTGAAAAATATCGGAATTTCCTGACCCCGGGAGTGTGAAAAAAGGTGATTTTCTTGACCCCGGGAGTGTGAAAAAAATTAAATTCTCCTGACCCCGGGAGTGTGAAAAAATCCAATTTTCCTGACCCCGGGTGTGTGAAAAATGTGATTTTCCTAACATTGGCGCGTGAAAAAAATCAGAATTTCCTGACCCCGGGAGTGTGAAAAAATGTGATTTTCTTGACCGCGGGAGTGTGAAAAAAATCAGAATCTCCTGACCCCGGGAGTGTGAAAAAATGTGATTTTCTTGACCCCGGGCGTGTGAAAAATGTGATTTTCCTAAAAGCGGGAATGTGAAAAAAATCCTATTTTCCTGACCCCGGGTGTATGAAAAATACGATTTTCCTGACCCCGGGAGTCTGAAAAATGTGATTTTCCTGACCCCGGGAGTATGAAAAAAATCCTATTTTCCTGACCCTGGGAGTTTAAAAAAATCTGATTTTCCTGACCCCGGGAGTGTGAAAATATCTGATTTTCCTGACCCCGGGAGTGTGAAAAAAATCAGAATTTCCTGACCCCGGGAGTGTGAAAAATATCCAATTTTCCTGACCCCGGGAGTGTGAAAAAAATCCAATTTTCCTGACCCCGGGAGTTTAAAAAAATCTGATTTTCCTGACCCCGGGAGTGTGATAATATCCGATTTTCCTGACCCCGGGAGTATGAAAATATCCAATTTTCCTGACCCCTGGAGTGTGAAAAATGTGATTTTCCTAACACCGGGAGTGTGAAAAAAATCAGAATTTCCTGACCCCGGGAGTGTGAAAAAAATGTAATTTTCTTGACCCCGGGAGTGTGAAAAAAATCAGAATCTCCTGACCCCGGGAGTGTGAAAAAATGTGATTTTCTTGACCCCGGGAGTGTGAAAAAAATCAGAATCTCCTGACCCCGGGAGTGTGAAAAAAACCCAATTTTCCTGACCACGGGAGTGTGAAAAATGTGATATTCCTAAAACCGGGAATGTGAAAAAATTTGGATTTTCCTGACCCCGGGAGTATGAAAAATACGATTTTCCTGACCCCGGGAGTGTGAAAATATCTGATTCTCCTGACCCCAGGATTATGAAAAAAATCCTATTTTCCTGACCCCGGGAGTGTGAAAAAAATTAGAATCTCCTGACCCCGGGAGTTTAAAAAAATCTGATTTTCCTGATCCCAGGAGTTGGAAAATATCTGATTTTCCTGACCCCGGGAGTGTGAAAAAAATCAGAATTTCCTGACCCCGGGAGTGTGAAAATATCTGATTTTCCTGACCCCAGGATTATGAAAAAAATCCTATTTTCCTGACCCCGGGAGTGTGAAAAAAATTAGAATCTCCTGACCCCGGGAGATTAAAAAAATCTGATTTTCCTAATATTGGCGCGTGAAAAAAATCAGAATTTCCTGATCCCGGGAGTGTGAAAAAATGTGATTTTCTTGACCCCGGGAGTGTGAAAAAAATCAGAATTTCCTGACCCCGGGAGTGTGAAAAAATGTGATTTTCTTGACCCCGGGCGTGTGAAAAATGTGATTTTCCTAAAACCGGGAATGTGAAAAAATTGGATTTTCCTGACCCCGGGTGTATGAAAAATACGATTTTCCTGACCCCGGGAGTCTGAAAAATGTGATTTTCCTGACCCCGAGAGTATGAAAAAAATCCTATTTTCCTGACCCCGGGAGTTTAAAAAAATCTGATTTTCCTGACCCCGGGAGTGTGAAAATATCTGATTTTCCTGACCCCGGGAGTGTGAAAAAAATCAGAATTTCTTGACCCCGGGAGTGTGAAAAATAATCAATTTTCCTGACCCCGGGAGTGTGAAAAAAATCCAATTTTCCTGACCCCGGGAGTTTAAAAAAATCTGATTTTCCTGACCCCGGGAGTGTGAAAATATCCGATTTTCCTGACCCCGGGAGTATGAAAATATCCAATTTTCCTGACCCCTGGAGTGTGAAAAATGTGATTTTCCTAACACCGGGAGTGTGAAAAAAATCAGAATTTCCTGACCCCGGGAGTGTGAAAAAATGTGATTTTCTTGACCCCGGGAGTGTGAAAAAAATCAGAATCTCCTGACCCCGAGAGTGTGAAAAAATGTGATTTTCTTGACCCCGGGAGTGGAAAAAAAACCAATTTTCCTGACCCCGGGAGTGTGAAAAATGTGATTTTCCTAAAACCGGGAATGTGAAAAAATTTGGATTTTCCTGACACCGGGAGTATGACAAATACGATTTTCCTGACCCCAGGAGTCTGAAAAATGTGATTTTCCTGACCCCAGGAGTATGAAAAAAATCCTATTTTCCTGACCCCGGGAGTTTAAAAAAATCTGATTTTCCTAACCCCGGGAGTGTGAAAATATCTGATTTTCCTGACCCCGGGAGTGTGAAAAAAATCAGAATTTCCTGACCCCGGGAGTGTGAAAAATATCCAATTTTCCTGAACCCGGGAGTGTGAAAAAAATCCAATTTTCCTGACCCCGGGAGTTTAAAAAAATCTGATTTTCCTGACCCCGGGAGTGTGATAATAGCCGATTTTCCTGACCCCGGGAGTATGAAAATATCCAATTTTCCTGACCCCTGGAGTGTGAAAAATGTGATTTTCTTGACCCCGGGCATGTGAAAAATGTGATATTCCTAAAACCGGGAATGTGAAAAAATTTGGATTTTCCTGACCCCGGGAGTATGAAAAATACGATTTTCCTGACCCCGGGAGTGTGAAAATATCTGATTCTCCTGACCCCAGGATTATGAAAAAAATCCTATTTTCCTGACCCCGGGAGTGTGAAAAAAATTAGAATCTCCTGACCCCGGGAGTTTAAAAAAATCTGATTTTCCTGATCCCAGGAGTTGGAAAATATCTGATTTTCCTGACCCCGGGAGTGTGAAAAAAATCAGAATTTCCTGACCCCAGGAGTGTGAAAATATCTGATTTTCCTGACCCCAGGATTATGAAAAAAATCCTATTTTCCTGACCCCGGGAGTGTGAAAAAAATTAGAATCTCCTGACCCCGGGAGATTAAAAAAATTTGATTTTCCTAATATTGGCGCGTGAAAAAAATCAGAATTTCCTGATCCCGGGAGTGTGAAAAAATGTGATTTTCTTGACCCCGGGAGTGTGAAAAAAATCAGAATTTCCTGACCCCGGGAGAGTGAAAAAATGTGATTTTCTTGACCCCGGGCGTGTGAAAAATGTGATTTTCCTAAAACCGGGAATGTGAAAAAATTGGATTTTCCTGACCCCGGGTGTATGAAAAATACGATTTTCCTGACCCCGGGAGTCTGAAAAATGTGATTTTCCTGACCCCGAGAGTATGAAAAAAATCCTATTTTCCTGACCCCGGGAGTTTAAAAAAATCTGATTTTCCTGACCCCGGGAGTGTGAAAATATCTGATTTTCCTGACCCCGGGAGTGTGAAAAAAATCAGAATTTCTTGACCCCGGGAGTGTGAAAAATAATCAATTTTCCTGACCCCGGGAGTGTGAAAAAAATCCAATTTTCCTGACCCCGGGAGTTTAAAAAAATCTGATTTTCCTGACCCCGGGAGTGTGAAAATATCCGATTTTCCTGACCCCGGGAGTATGAAAATATCCAATTTTCCTGACCCCTGGAGTGTGAAAAATGTGATTTTCCTAACACCGGGAGTGTGAAAAAAATCAGAATTTCCTGACCCCGGGAGTGTGAAAAAATGTGATTTTCTTGACCCCGGGCATGTGAAAAATGTGATATTCCTAAAACCGGGAATGTGAAAAAATTTGGATTTTCCTGACCCCGGGAGTATGAAAAATACGATTTTCCTGACCCCGGGAGTGTGAAAATATCTGATTCTCCTGACCCCAGGATTATGAAAAAAATCCTATTTTCCTGACCCCGGGAGTGTGAAAAAAATTAGAATCTCCTGACCCCGGGAGTTTAAAAAAATCTGATTTTCCTGATCCCAGGAGTTGGAAAATATCTGATTTTCCTGACCCCGGGAGTGTGAAAAAAATCAGAATTTCCTGACCCCAGGAGTGTGAAAATATCTGATTTTCCTGACCCCAGGATTATGAAAAAAATCCTATTTTCCTGACCCCGGGAGTGTGAAAAAAATTAGAATCTCCTGACCCCGGGAGATTAAAAAAATTTGATTTTCCTAATATTGGCGCGTGAAAAAAATCAGAATTTCCTGATCCCGGGAGTGTGAAAAAATGTGATTTTCTTGACCCCGGGAGTGTGAAAAAAATCAGAATTTCCTGACCCCGGGAGTCTGAAAAATGTGATTTTCCTGACCCCGAGAGTATGAAAAAAATCCTATTTTCCTGACCCCGGGAGTTTAAAAAAATCTGATTTTCCTGACCCCGGGAGTGTGAAAATATCTGATTTTCCTGACCCCGGGAGTGTGAAAAAAATCAGAATTTCTTGACCCCGGGAGTGTGAAAAATAATCAATTTTCCTGACCCCGGGAGTGTGAAAAAAATCCAATTTTCCTGACCCCGGGAGTTTAAAAAAATCTGATTTTCCTGACCCCGGGAGTGTGAAAATATCCGATTTTCCTGACCCCGGGAGTATGAAAATATCCAATTTTCCTGACCCCTGGAGTGTGAAAAATGTGATTTTCCTAACACCGGGAGTGTGAAAAAAATCAGAATTTCCTGACCCCGGGAGTGTGAAAAAATGTGATTTTCTTGACCCCGGGAGTGTGAAAAAAATCAGAATCTCCTGACCCCGAGAGTGTGAAAAAATGTGATTTTCTTGACCCCGGGAGTGGAAAAAAAACCAATTTTCCTGACCCCGGGAGTGTGAAAAATGTGATTTTCCTAAAACCGGGAATGTGAAAAAATTTGGATTTTCCTGACACTGGGAGTATGACAAATACGATTTTCCTGACCCCAGGAGTCTGAAAAATGTGATTTTCCTGACCCCAGGAGTATGAAAAAAATCCTATTTTCCTGACCCCGGGAGTTTAAAAAAATCTGATTTTCCTGACCCCGGGAGTGTGAAAATATCTGATTTTCCTGACCCCGGGAGTGTGAAAAAAATCAGAATTTCCTGACCCCGGGAGTGTGAAAAATATCCAATTTTCCTGACCCCGGGAGTGTGAAAAAAATCCAATTTTCCTGACCCCGGGAGTATGAAAATATCCAATTTTCCTGACCCCTGGAGTGTGAAAAATGTGATTTTCTTGACCCCGGGCATGTGAAAAATGTGATTTTCCTAAAACCGGGAATGTGAAAAAAATCCTATTTTCCTGACCCCGGGTGTATGAAAAATACGATTTTCCTGACCCCGGGAGTCTGAAAAATGTGATTTTCCTGACCCCGGGAGTATGAAAAAAATCCTATTTTCCTGACCCCGGGAGTTTAAAAAAATCTGATTTTCCTGACCCCGGGAGTGTGAAAATATCTGATTTTCCTGACCCCGGGAGTGTGAAAAAAATCAGAATTTCCTGACCCCGGGAGTGTGAAAAATATCCAATTTTCCTGACCCCGGGAGTGTGAAAAAAATCCAATTTTCCTGACCCCGGGAGTTTAAAAAAATCTGATTTTCCTGACCCCGGGAGTGTGATAATATCCGATTTTCCTGACCCCGGGAGTATGAAAATATCCAATTTTCCTGACCCCTGGAGTGTGAAAAATGTGATTTTCCTAACACCGGGAGTGTGAAAAAAATCAGAATTTCCTAACCCCGGGAGTGTGAAAAAAATGTAATTTTCTTGACCCCGGGAGTGTGAAAAAAATCAGAATCTCCTGACCCCGGGAGTGTGAAAAAATGTGATTTTCTTGACCCCGGGAGTGTGAAAAAAATCAGAATCTCCTGACCCCGGGAGTGTGAAAAAAACCCAATTTTCCTGACCCCGGGAGTGTGAAAAATGTGATATTCCTAAAACCGGGAATGTGAAAAAATTTGGATTTTCCTGACCCCGGGAGTATGAAAAATACGATTTTCCTGACCCCGGGAGTGTGAAAATATCTGATTTTCCTGACCCCAGGATTATGAAAAAAATCCTATTTTCCTGACACCGGGAGTGTGAAAAAAATCTGATTTTCCAAACCCCGGGAGTTGGAAAATATCTGATTTTCCTGACCCCGGGAGTGTGAAAAAAATCAGAATTTCCTGACCCCGGGAGTGTGAAAAATATCCAATTTTCCTGACCCCGGGAGTGTGAAAAATATTCAATTTTCCTGACCCCGGATTAAAAAATCTGATTTTCCTGACCCCGGGAGTGTGAAAATATCTGATTTTCCTGACCCTGGGAGTATGAAAATATCCACTTTTGCTGACCCCGGGAGTGTGAAAAAAATCAGAATCTCCTGACCCCGGGAGTGTGAAAAAAATCCAATTTTCCTGACCCCGGGAGTTTAAAAAAATCTGATTTTCTTGACCCCGGGAGTGTGAAAATATCCGATTTTCCTGACCCCGGGAGTATGAAAATATCCAATTTTCCTGACCCCGGGAGTGTGAAAAAAATCCAATTTTCCTGACCCCGGGAGTTTAAAGAAATCTGATTTTCCTGACTCTGGGAGTGTGAAAATATCCGATTTTCCTGACCCCGGGAGTATGAAAATATCCAATTTTCCTGACCCCGGGAGTGTGAAAAATGTGATTTTCCTAACACCGGGAGTGTGAAAAAATCAGAATTTCCTGACCCCGGGAGTGTGAAAAAATGTGATTTTCTTGACCCCCGGGAGTGTGAAAAAAATCAGAATCTCCTGACCCCGGGAGTGTGAAAAAATGTGATTTTCTTGACCCCGGGAGTGTGAAAAAAACACAATTTTCCTGACCCCGGGAGTGTGAAAAATGTGATTTTCCTAAAACCGGGAATGTGAAAAAATTTGGATTTTCCTGACCCCGGGAGTATGAAAAATACGATTTTCCTGACCCCGGGAGTCTGAAAAATGTGATTTTCCTGACCCCGGGAGTATGAAAAAAATCCTATTTTCCTGACCCCGGGAGTGTGAAAAAAATCAGAATCTCCTGACCCCGGGAGTTTAAAAAAATCTGATTTTCCTGACCCCGGGAGTGTGAAAATATCTGATTTTCCTGACCCCGGGAGTGTGAAAAAAATCAGAATTTCCTGACCCCGGGAGTGTGAAAAATATCCAATTTTCCTGACCCCGGGAGTGTGAAAAATATTCAATTTTCCTGACCCAGGGAGTTTAAAATATCTGATTTTCCTGACCCCGGGAGTGTGAAAATATCTGATTTTCCTGACCCCGGGAGTATGAAAATATCCAATTTTCCTGACCCCGGGAGTGTGAAAAAAATCAGAATCTCCTGACCCCGGGAGTGTGAAAAAATGTGATTTTCTTGACCCCGGGAGTGTGAAAAAAATCAGAATCTCCTGACCCCGAGAGTGTGAAAAAATGTGATTTTCTTGACCCCGGGAGTGGAAAAAAACCCAATTTTCCTGACCCCGGGAGTGTGAAAAATGTGATTTTCCTAAAACCGGGAATGTGAAAAAAATTGGATTTTCCTGACCCCGGGAGTATGACAAATACGATTTTCCTGACCCCAGGAGTCTGAAAAATGTGATTTTCCTGACCCCAGGAGTATGAAAAAAATCCTATTTTCCTGACCCCGGGAGTTTAAAAAAATCTGATTTTCCTGACCCCGGGAGTGTGAAAATATCTGATTTTCCTGACCCCGGGAGTGTGAAAAAAATCAGAATTTCCTGACCCCGGGAGTGTGAAAAATATCCAATTTTCCTGACCCCGGGAGTGTGAAAAAAATCCAATTTTCCTGGCCCCGGGAGTTTAAAAAAATCTGATTTTCCTGACCCCGGGAGTGTGATAATAGCCGATTTTCCTGACCCCGGGAGTATGAAAATATCCAATTTTCCTGACCCCTGGAGTGTGAAAAATGTGATTTTCTTGACCCCGGGCATGTGAAAAATGTGATTTTCCTAAAACCGGGAATGTGAAAAAAATCCTATTTTCCTGACCCCGGGTGTATGAAAAATACGATTTTCCTGACCCCGGGAGTATGAAAAAAATCCTATTTTCCTGACTCCGGGAGTTTAAAAAAATCTGATTTTCCTGACCCCGGGAGTGTGAAAATATCTGATTTTCCTGACCCCGGGAGTGTGAAAAAAATCAGAATTTCCTGACCCCGGGAGTGTGAAAAATATCCAATTTTCCTGACCCCGGGAGTGTGAAAAAAATCCAATTTTCCTGACCCCGGGAGTTTAAAAAAATCTGATTTTCCTCACCCCGGGAGTGTGATAATATCCAATTTTCCTGACCCCTGGAGTGTGAAAAATGTGATTTTCCTAACACCGGGAGTGTGAAAAAAATCAGAATTTCCTGACCCCGGGAGTGTGAAAAAAATGTAATTTTCTTGACCCCGGGAGTGTGAAAAAAATCAGAATCTCCTGACCCCGGGAGTGTGAAAAAATGTGATTTTCTTGACCCCGGGAGTGTGAAAAAAATCAGAATCTCCTGACCCCGGGAGTGTGAAAAAAACCCAATTTTCCTGACCCCGGGAAAGTGAAAAATGTGATATTCCTAAAACCGGGAATGTGAAAAAATTTGGATTTTCCTGACCCCGGGAGTATGAAAAATACGATTTTCCTGACCCCGGGAGTGTGAAAATATCTGATTTTCCTGACCCCAGGATTATGAAAAAAATCCTATTTTCCTGACCCCGGGAGTGTGAAAAAAATCCGATTTTCCTGACCCCGGGAGTGTGAAAATATCCGATTTTCCTGACCCCGGGAGTATGAAAATATCCAATTTTCCTGACCCCGGGAGTGTGAAAAAAATCCAATTTTCCTGACCCCGGGAGTTTAAAGAAATCTGATTTTCCTGACTCTGGGAGTGTGAAAATATCCGATTTTCCTGACCCCGGGAGTATGAAAATATCCAATTTTCCTGACCCCGGGAGTGTGAAAAATGTGATTTTCCTAACACCGGGAGTGTGAAAAAATCAGAATTTCCTGACCCCGGGAGTGTGAAAAAATGTGATTTTCTTGACCCCCGGGAGTGTGAAAAAAATCAGAATCTCCTGACCCCGGGAGTGTGAAAAAATGTGATTTTCTTGACCCCGGGAGTGTGAAAAAAACACAATTTTCCTGACCCCGGGAGTGTGAAAAATGTGATTTTCCTAAAACCGGGAATGTGAAAAAATTTGGATTTTCCTGACCCCGGGAGTATGAAAAATACGATTTTCCTGACCCCGGGAGTCTGAAAAATGTGATTTTCCTGACCCCGGGAGTATGAAAAAAATCCTATTTTCCTGACCCCGGGAGTGTGAAAAAAATCAGAATCTCCTGACCCCGGGAGTTTAAAAAAATCTGATTTTCCTGACCCCGGGAGTGTGAAAATATCTGATTTTCCTGACCCCGGGAGTGTGAAAAAAATCAGAATTTCCTGACCCCGGGAGTGTGAAAAATATCCAATTTTCCTGACCCCGGGAGTGTGAAAAATATTCAATTTTCCTGACCCAGGGAGTTTAAAAAAATCTGATTTTCCTGACCCCGGGAGTGTGAAAATATCTGATTTTCCTGACCCCGGGAGTATGAAAATATCCAATTTTCCTGACCCCGGGAGTGTGAAAAAAATCAGAATCTCCTGACCCCGGGAGTGTGAAAAAATGTGATTTTCTTGACCCCGGGAGTGTGAAAAAAATCAGAATCTCCTGACCCCGAGAGTGTGAAAAAATGTGATTTTCTTGACCCCGGGAGTGGAAAAAAACCCAATTTTCCTGACCCCGGGAGTGTGAAAAATGTGATTTTCCTAAAACCGGGAATGTGAAAAAATTTGGATTTTCCTGACCCCGGGAGTATGACAAATACGATTTTCCTGACCCCAGGAGTCTGAAAAATGTGATTTTCCTGACCCCAGGAGTATGAAAAAAATCCTATTTTCCTGACCCCGGGAGTTTAAAAAAATCTGATTTTCCTGACCCCGGGAGTGTGAAAATATCTGATTTTCCTGACCCCGGGAGTGTGAAAAAAATCAGAATTTCCTGACCCCGGGAGTGTGAAAAATATCCAATTTTCCTGACCCCGGGAGTGTGAAAAAAAATCCAATTTTCCTGGCCCCGGGAGTTTAAAAAAATCTGATTTTCCTGACCCCGGGAGTGTGATAATAGCCGATTTTCCTGACCCCGGGAGTATGAAAATATCCAATTTTCCTGACCCCTGGAGTGTGAAAAATGTGATTTTCTTGACCCCGGGCATGTGAAAAATGTGATTTTCCTAAAACCGGGAATGTGAAAAAAATCCTATTTTCCTGACCCCGGGTGTATGAAAAATACGATTTTCCTGACCCCGGGAGTCTGAAAAATGTGATTTTCCTGACCCCGGGAGTATGAAAAAAATCCTATTTTCCTGACCCCGGGAGTTTAAAAAAATCTGATTTTCCTGACCCCGGGAGTGTGAAAATATCTGATTTTCCTGACCCCGGGAGTGTGAAAAAAATCAGAATTTCCTGACCCCGGGAGTGTGAAAAATATCCAATTTTCCTGACCCCGGGAGTGTGAAAAAAATCCAATTTTCCTGACCCCGGGAGTTTAAAAAAATCTGATTTTCCTCACCCCGGGAGTGTGATAATATCCGATTTTCCTGACCCCGGGAGTATGAAAATATCCAATTTTCCTGACCCCTGGAGTGTGAAAAATGTGATTTTCCTAACACCGGGAGTGTGAAAAAAATCAGAATTTCCTGACCCCGGGAGTGTGAAAAAAATGTAATTTTCTTGACCCCGGGAGTGTGAAAAAAATCAGAATCTCCTGACCCCGGGAGTGTGAAAAAATGTGATTTTCTTGACCCCGGGAGTGTGAAAAAAATCAGAATCTCCTGACCCCGGGAGTGTGAAAAAAACCCAATTTTCCTGACCCCGGGAGTGTGAAAAATGTGATATTCCTAAAACCGGGAATGTGAAAAAATTTGGATTTTCCTGACCCCGGGAGTATGAAAAATACGATTTTCCTGACCCCGGGAGTGTGAAAATATCTGATTTTCCTGACCCCAGGATTATGAAAAAAATCCTATTTTCCTGACCCCGGGAGTGTGAAAAAAATCTGATTTTCCTGACCCCGGGAGTTGGAAAATATCTGATTTTCCTGACCCCGGGAGTGTGAAAAAAATCAGAATTTCCTGACACCGGGAGTGTGAAAAATATCCAATTTTCCTGACCCCGGGAGTGTGAAAAATATTCAATTTTCCTGACCCCGGATTAAAAAAATCTGATTTTCCTGACCCCGGGAGTGTGAAAATATCCGATTTTCCTGACCCCGGGAGTATGAAAATATCCACTTTTGCTGACCCCGGGAGTGTGAAAAAAATCAGAATCTCCTGACCCCGGGAGTGTGAAAAAAATCCAATTTTCCTGACCCCGGGAGTTTAAAAAAATCTGATTTTCTTGACCCCGGGAGTGTGAAAATATCCGATTTTCCTGACCCCGGGAGTATGAAAATATCCAATTTTCCTGACCCCGGGAGTGTGAAAAATGTGATTTTCCTAACACCGGGAGTGTGAAAAAATCAGAATTTCCTGACCCCGGGAGTGTGAAAAAATGTGATTTTCTTGACCCCCGGGAGTGTGAAAAAAATCAGAATCTCCTGACCCCGGGAGTGTGAAAAAATGTGATTTTCTTGACCCCGGGAGTGTGAAAAAAACACAATTTTCCTGACCCCGGGAGTGTGAAAAATGTGATTTTCCTAAAACCGGGAATGTGAAAAAATTTGGATTTTCCTGACCCCGGGAGTATGAAAAATACGATTTTCCTGACCCCGGCAGTCTGAAAAATGTGATTTTCCTGACCCCGGGAGTATGAAAAAAATCCTATTTTCCTGACCCCGGGAGTGTGAAAAAAATCAGAATCTCCTGACCCCGGGAGTTTAGAAAAATCTGATTTTCCTGACCCCGGGAGTGTGAAAATATCTGATTTTCCTGACCCCGGGAGTGTGAAAAAAATCAGAATTTCCTGACCCCGGGAGTGTGAAAAATATCCAATTTTCCTGACCCCGGGAGTGTGAAAAATATTCAATTTTCCTGACCCAGGGAGTTTAAAAAAATCTGATTTTCCTGACCCCGAGAGTGTGAAAATATCTGATTTTCCTGACCCCGGGAGTATGAAAATATCCAATTTTCCTGACCCCGGGAGTGTGAAAAAAATCAGAATCTCCTGACCCCGGGAGTGTGAAAAAATGTGATTCTCCTAAAACCGGGAATGTGAAAAAATTTGGATTTTCCTGACCCCGGGAGTCTGAAAAATGCGATTTTCCTGACCCCGGGAGTATGAAAATATCCAATTTTCCTGACCCCGGGAGTGTGCAAAAATCCAATTTTCCTGACCCTGGGAGTATGAAAAAAATCTGATTTTCCTGACCCCGTGAGTGTGAAAATATCTGATTTTCCTGACCCCGGGAGTGTGAAAAATATCGGAATTTCCTGACCCCGGGAGTGTGAAAAAAGGTGATTTTCTTGACCCCGGGAGTGTGAAAAAAATTAAATTCTCCTGACCCCGGGAGTGTGAAAAAATCCAATTTTCCTGACCCCGGGTGTGTGAAAAATGTGATTTTCCTAACATTGGCGCGTGAAAAAAATCAGAATTTCCTGACCCCGGGAGTGTGAAAAAATGTGATTTTCTTGACCCCGGGAGTGTGAAAAAAATCTGAATCTCCTGACCCCGGGAGTGTGAAAAAATGTGATTTTCTTGACCCCGGGCGTGTGAAAAATGTGATTTTCCTAAAACCGGGAATGTGAAAAAAATCCTATTTTCCTGACCCCGGGTGTATGAAAAATACGATTTTCCTGACCCCGGGAGTCTGAAAAATGTGATTTTCCTGACCCCGGGAGTATGAAAAAAATCCTATTTTCCTGACCCCGGGAGTTTAAAAAAATCTGATTTTCCTGACCCCGGGAGTGTGAAAATATCTGATTTTCCTGACCCCGGGAGTGTGAAAAAAATCAGAATTTCCTGACCCCGGGAGTGTGAAAAATATCCAATTTTCCTGACCCCGGGAGTGTGAAAAAAATCCAATTTTCCTGACCCCGGGAGTTTAAAAAAATCTGATTTTCCTGACCCCGGGAGTGTGATAATATCCGATTTTCCTGACCCAGGGAGTATGAAAATATCCAATTTTCCTGACCCCTGGAGTGTGAAAAATGTGATTTTCCTAACACCGGGAGTGTGAAAAAAATCAGAATTTCCTGACCCCGGGAGTGTGAAAAAAATGTAATTTTCTTGACCCCGGGAGTGTGAAAAATATCGGAATTTCCTGACCCCGGGAGTGTGAAAAAAGGTGATTTTCTTGACCCCGGGAGTGTGAAAAAAATTAAATTCTCCTGACCCCGGGAGTGTGAAAAAATCCAATTTTCCTGACCCCGGGTGTGTGAAAAATGTGATTTTCCTAACATTGGCGCGTGAAAAAAATCAGAATTTCCTGACCCCGGGAGTGTGAAAAAATGTGATTTTCTTGACCCCGGGAGTGTGAAAAAAATCTGAATCTCCTGACCCCGGGAGTGTGAAAAAATGTGATTTTCTTGACCCCGGGCGTGTGAAAAATGTGATTTTCCTAAAACCGGGAATGTGAAAAAAATCCTATTTTCCTGACCCCGGGTGTATGAAAAATACGATTTTCCTGACCCCGGGAGTCTGAAAAATGTGATTTTCCTGACCCCGGGAGTATGAAAAAAATCCTATTTTCCTGACCCCGGGAGTTTAAAAAAATCTGATTTTCCTGACCCCGGGAGTGTGAAAATATCTGATTTTCCTGACCCCGGGAGTGTGAAAAAAATCAGAATTTCCTGACCCCGGGAGTGTGAAAAATATCCAATTTTCCTGACCCCGGGAGTGTGAAAAAAATCCAATTTTCCTGACCCCGGGAGTTTAAAAAAATCTGATTTTCCTGACCCCGGGAGTGTGATAATATCCGATTTTCCTGACCCAGGGAGTATGAAAATATCCAATTTTCCTGACCCCTGGAGTGTGAAAAATGTGATTTTCCTAACACCGGGAGTGTGAAAAAAATCAGAATTTCCTGACCCCGGGAGTGTGAAAAAAATGTAATTTTCTTGACCCCGGGAGTGTGAAAAAAATCAGAATCTCCTGACCCCGGGAGTGTGAAAAAATGTGATTTTCTTGACCCCGGGAGTGTGAAAAAATCAGAATCTCCTGACCCCGGGAGTGTGAAAAAAACCCAATTTTCCTGACCCCGGGAGTGTGAAAAATGTGATATTCCTAAAACCGGGAATGTGAAAAAATTTGGATTTTCCTGACCCCGGGAGTATGAAAAATACGATTTTCCTGACCCTGGGAGTGTGAAAATATCTGATTTTCCTGACCCCAGGATTATGAAAAAAATCCTATTTTCCTGACCCCGGGAGTGTGAAAAAAATTAGAATCTCCTGACCCCGGGAGTTTAAAAAAATCTGATTTTCCTGACCCCAGGAGTTGGAAAATATCTGATTTTTCTGACCCCGGGAGTGTGAAAAAAATCAGAATTTCCTGAACCTGGGAGTGTGAAAAATATCCAATTTTCCTGACCCCGGGTGTATGAAAAATACGATTTTCCTGACCCCGGGAGTCTGAAAAATGTGATTTTCCTGACCCCGGGAGTATGAAAAAAATCCTATTTTCCTGACCCCGGGAGTTTAAAAAAATCTGATTTTCCTGACCCCGGGAGTGTGAAAATATCTGATTTTCCTGACCCCGGGAGTGTGAAAAAAATCAGAATTTCCTGACCCCGGGAGTGTGAAAAATATCCAATTTTCCTGACCCCGGGAGTGTGAAAAAAATCCAATTTTCCTGACCCCGGGAGTTTAAAAAAATCTGATTTTCCTGACCCCGGGAGTGTGATAATATCCGATTTTCCTGACCCAGGGAGTATGAAAATATCCAATTTTCCTGACCCCTGGAGTGTGAAAAATGTGATTTTCCTAACACCGGGAGTGTGAAAAAAATCAGAATTTCCTGACCCCGGGAGTGTGAAAAAAATGTAATTTTCTTGACCCCGGGAATGTGAAAAAAATCAGAATCTCCTGACCCCGGGAGTGTGAAAAAATGTGATTTTCTTGACCCCGGGAGTGTGAAAAAATCAGAATCTCCTGACCCCGGGAGTGTGAAAAAAACCCAATTTTCCTGACCCCGGGAGTGTGAAAAATGTGATATTCCTAAAACCGGGAATGTGAAAAAATTTGGATTTTCCTGACCCCGGGAGTATGAAAAATACGATTTTCCTGACCCTGGGAGTGTGAAAATATCTGATTTTCCTGACCCCAGGATTATGAAAAAAATCCTATTTTCCTGACCCCGGGAGTGTGAAAAAAATTAGAATCTCCTGACCCCGGGAGTTTAAAAAAATCTGATTTTCCTGACCCCAGGAGTTGGAAAATATCTGATTTTTCTGACCCCGAGAGTGTGAAAAAAATCAGAATTTCCTGACCCCGGGAGTGTGAAAATATCTGATTTTCCTGATCCCGGGAGTGTGAAAAAAATCAGAATTTCCTGAACCTGGGAGTGTGAAAAATATCCAATTTTCCTGACCCCGGGAGTGTGAAAAATATTCAATTTTCCTGACCCCGGGAGTTTAAAAAAATCTGATTTTCCTGACCCCGGGAGTGTGAAAACATCCGATTTTCCTGACCCCGGGATTATGAAAATATCCAATTTTCCTGACCCCGGGATTGTGAAAAAAATCAGAATCTCCTGACCCCGGGAGTTTAAAAAAATCTGATTTTCCTGACCCCGGGAGTGTGAAAATATCTGATTTTCCTGACCCCGGGAGTGTGAAAAAAATCAGAATTTCCTGACCCCGGGAGTGTGAAAAATATCCAATTTTCCTGACCCCGGGAGTGTGAAAAATATTCAATTTTCCTGACCCCGGGAGTTTAAAAAAATCTGATTTTCCTGACCCCGGGAGTGTGAAAATATCTGATTTTCCTGACCCCGGGAGTATGAAAATATCCAATTTTCCTGACCCCGGGAGTGTGAAAAAAATCAGAATCTCCTGACCCCGGGAGTGTGAAAAAATGTGATTTTCTTGACCCCGGGAGTGTTAAAAAAACCCAATTTTCCTGACCCCGGGAGTGTGAAAAATATGATTCTCCTAAAACCGGGAATGTGAAAAAATTTGGATTTTCCTGACCCCGGGAGTCTGAAAAATGCGATTTTCCTGACCCCGGGAGTATGAAAATATCCAATTTTCCTGACCCCGGGAGTGTGCAAAAATCCAATTTTCCTGACCCTGGGAGTATGAAAAAAATCTGATTTTCCTGACCCCGGGAGTGTGAAAATATCTGATTTTCCTGACCCCGGGAGTGTGAAAAATATCGGAATTTCCTGACCCCGGGAGTGTGAAAAAAGGTGATTTTCTTGACCCCGGGAGTGTGAAAAAAATTAAATTCTCCTGACCCCGGGAGTGTAAAAAAAATCCAATTTTCCTGACCCCGGGTGTGTGAAAAATGTGATTTTCCTAACATTGGCGCGTGAAAAAAATCAGAATTTCCTGACCCCGGGAGTGTGAAAAAATGTGATTTTCTTGACCCCGGGAGTGTGAAAAAAATCAGAATCTCCTGACCCCGGGAGTGTGAAAAAATGTGATTTTCTTGACCCCGGGCGTGTGAAAAATGTGATTTTCCTAAAACCGGGAATGTGAAAAAAATTGGATTTTCCTGACCCCGGGAGTGTGATAATATCCGATTTTCCTGACCCAGGGAGTATGAAAATATCCAATTTTCCTGACCCCTGGAGTGTGAAAAATGTGATTTTCCTAACACCGGGAGTGTGAAAAAAATCAGAATTTCCTGACCCCGGGAGTGTGAAAAAAATGTAATTTTCTTGACCCCGGGAGTGTGAAAAAAATCAGAATCTCCTGACCCCGGGAGTGTGAAAAAATGTGATTTTCTTGACCCCGGGAGTGTGAAAAAATCAGAATCTCCTGACCCCGGGAGTGTGAAAAAAACCCAATTTTCCTGACCCCGGGAGTGTGAAAAATGTGATATTCCTAAAACCGGGAATGTGAAAAAATTTGGATTTTCCTGACCCCGGGAGTATGAAAAATACAATTTTCCTGACCCTGGGAGTGTGAAAATATCTGAGTTTCCTGACCCCAGGATTATGAAAAAAATCCTATTTTCCTGACCCCGGGAGTGTGAAAAAAATTAGAATCTCCTGACCCCGGGAGTTTAAAAAAATCTGATTTTCCTGACCCCAGGAGTTGGAAAATATCTGATTTTTCTGACCCCGGGAGTGTGAAAAAAATGAGAATTTCCTGACCCCGGGAGTGTGAAAAATATCCAATTTTCCTGACCCCGGGAGTGTGAAAAAAATCCAATTTTCCTGACCCCGGGAGTTTAAAAAAATCTGATTTTCCTGACCCCGGGAGTGTGATAATATCCGATTTTCCTGACCCAGGGAGTATGAAAATATCCAATTTTCCTGACCCCTGGAGTGTGAAAAATGTGATTTTCCTAACACCGGGAGTGTGAAAAAAATCAGAATTTCCTGACCCCGGGAGTGTGAAAAAAATGTAATTTTCTTGACCCCGGGAGTGTGAAAAAAATCAGAATCTCCTGACCCCGGGAGTGTGAAAAAATGTGATTTTCTTGACCCCGGGAGTGTGAAAAAATCAGAATCTCCTGACCCCGGGAGTGTGAAAAAAACCCAATTTTCCTGACCCCGGGAGTGTGAAAAATGTGATATTCCTAAAACCGGGAATGTGAAAAAATTTGGATTTTCCTGACCCCGGGAGTATGAAAAATACGATTTTCCTGACCCTGGGAGTGTGAAAATATCTGATTTTCCTGACCCCAGGATTATGAAAAAAATCCTATTTTCCTGACCCCGGGAGTGTGAAAAAAATTAGAATCTCCTGACCCCGGGAGTTTAAAAAAATCTGATTTTCCTGACCCCAGGAGTTGGAAAATATCTGATTTTTCTGACCCCGGGAGTGTGAAAAAAATCAGAATTTCCTGAACCTGGGAGTGTGAAAAATATCCAATTTTCCTGACCCCGGGTGTATGAAAAATACGATTTTCCTGACCCCGGGAGTCTGAAAAATGTGATTTTCCTGACCCCGGGAGTATGAAAAAAATCCTATTTTCCTGACCCCGGGAGTTTAAAAAAATCTGATTTTCCTGACCCCGGGAGTGTGAAAATATCTGATTTTCCTGACCCCGGGAGTGTGAAAAAAATCAGAATTTCCTGACCCCGGGAGTGTGAAAAATATCCAATTTTCCTGACCCCGGGAGTGTGAAAAAAATCCAATTTTCCTGACCCCGGGAGTTTAAAAAAATCTGATTTTCCTGACCCCGGGAGTGTGATAATATCCGATTTTCCTGACCCAGGGAGTATGAAAATATCCAATTTTCCTGACCCCTGGAGTGTGAAAAATGTGATTTTCCTAACACCGGGAGTGTGAAAAAAATCAGAATTTCCTGACCCCGGGAGTGTGAAAAAAATGTAATTTTCTTGACCCCGGGAATGTGAAAAAAATCAGAATCTCCTGACCCCGGGAGTGTGAAAAAATGTGATTTTCTTGACCCCGGGAGTGTGAAAAAATCAGAATCTCCTGACCCCGGGAGTGTGAAAAAAACCCAATTTTCCTGACCCCGGGAGTGTGAAAAATGTGATATTCCTAAAACCGGGAATGTGAAAAAATTTGGATTTTCCTGACCCCGGGAGTATGAAAAATACGATTTTCCTGACCCTGGGAGTGTGAAAATATCTGATTTTCCTGACCCCAGGATTATGAAAAAAATCCTATTTTCCTGACCCCGGGAGTGTGAAAAAAATTAGAATCTCCTGACCCCGGGAGTTTAAAAAAATCTGATTTTCCTGACCCCAGGAGTTGGAAAATATCTGATTTTTCTGACCCCGGGAGTGTGAAAAAAATCAGAATTTCCTGACCCCGGGAGTGTGAAAATATCTGATTTTCCTGATCCCGGGAGTGTGAAAAAAATCAGAATTTCCTGAACCTGGGAGTGTGAAAAATATCCAATTTTCCTGACCCCGGGAGTGTGAAAAATATTCAATTTTCCTGACCCCGGGAGTTTAAAAAAATCTGATTTTCCTGACCCCGGGAGTGTGAAAACATCCGATTTTCCTGACCCCGGGATTATGAAAATATCCAATTTTCCTGACCCCGGGATTGTGAAAAAAATCAGAATCTCCTGACCCCGGGAGTTTAAAAAAATCTGATTTTCCTGACCCCGGGAGTGTGAAAATATCTGATTTTCCTGACCCCGGGAGTGTGAAAAAAATCAGAATTTCCTGACCCCGGGAGTGTGAAAAATATCCAATTTTCCTGACCCCGGGAGTGTGAAAAATATTCAATTTTCCTGACCCCGGGAGTTTAAAAAAATCTGATTTTCCTGACCCCGGGAGTGTGAAAATATCTGATTTTCCTGACCCCGGGAGTATGAAAATATCCAATTTTCCTGACCCCGGGAGTGTGAAAAAAATCAGAATCTCCTGACCCCGGGAGTGTGAAAAAATGTGATTTTCTTGACCCCGGGAGTGTTAAAAAAACCCAATTTTCCTGACCCCGGGAGTGTGAAAAATATGATTCTCCTAAAACCGGGAATGTGAAAAAATTTGGATTTTCCTGACCCCGGGAGTCTGAAAAATGCGATTTTCCTGACCCCGGGAGTATGAAAATATCCAATTTTCCTGACCCCGGGAGTGTGCAAAAATCCAATTTTCCTGACCCTGGGAGTATGAAAAAAATCTGATTTTCCTGACCCCGGGAGTGTGAAAATATCTGATTTTCCTGACCCCGGGAGTGTGAAAAATATCGGAATTTCCTGACCCCGGGAGTGTGAAAAAAGGTGATTTTCTTGACCCCGGGAGTGTGAAAAAAATTAAATTCTCCTGACCCCGGGAGTGTGAAAAAAATCCAATTTTCCTGACCCCGGGTGTGTGAAAAATGTGATTTTCCTAACATTGGCGCGTGAAAAAAATCAGAATTTCCTGACCCCGGGAGTGTGAAAAAATGTGATTTTCTTGACCCCGGGAGTGTGAAAAAAATCAGAATCTCCTGACCCCGGGAGTGTGAAAAAATGTGATTTTCTTGACCCCGGGCGTGTGAAAAATGTGATTTTCCTAAAACCGGGAATGTGAAAAAAATTGGATTTTCCTGACCCCGGGAGTGTGATAATATCCGATTTTCCTGACCCAGGGAGTATGAAAATATCCAATTTTCCTGACCCCTGGAGTGTGAAAAATGTGATTTTCCTAACACCGGGAGTGTGAAAAAAATCAGAATTTCCTGACCCCGGGAGTGTGAAAAAAATGTAATTTTCTTGACCCCGGGAGTGTGAAAAAAATCAGAATCTCCTGACCCCGGGAGTGTGAAAAAATGTGATTTTCTTGACCCCGGGAGTGTGAAAAAATCAGAATCTCCTGACCCCGGGAGTGTGAAAAAAACCCAATTTTCCTGACCCCGGGAGTGTGAAAAATGTGATATTCCTAAAACCGGGAATGTGAAAAAATTTGGATTTTCCTGACCCCGGGAGTCTGAAAAATGCGATTTTCCTGACCCCGGGAGTATGAAAATATCCAATTTTCCTGACCCCGGGAGTGTGCAAAAATCCAATTTTCCTGACCCTGGGAGTATGAAAAAAATCTGATTTTCCTGACCCCGGG
This sequence comes from Bradypodion ventrale, assembly GCA_035047345.1. Classification (NCBI taxonomy): domain Eukaryota; kingdom Metazoa; phylum Chordata; class Lepidosauria; order Squamata; family Chamaeleonidae; genus Bradypodion; species Bradypodion ventrale. The sequence continues at coordinate 132,464,452 of JAWDJE010000004.1, read as the reverse complement.
AGTGTGAAAATATCTGATTTTCCTGACCCCGGGAGTGTGAAAAATATCGGAATTTCCTGACCCCGGGAGTGTGAAAAAAGGTGATTTTCTTGACCCCGGGAGTGTGAAAAAAATTAAATTCTCCTGACCCCGGGAGTGTGAAAAAAATCCAATTTTCCTGACCCCGGGTGTGTGAAAAATGTGATTTTCCTAACATTGGCGCGTGAAAAAAATCAGAATTTCCTGACCCCGGGAGTGTGAAAAAATGTGATTTTCTTGACCCCGGGAGTGTGAAAAAAATCAGAATCTCCTGACCCCGGGAGTGTGAAAAAATGTGATTTTCTTGACCCCGGGCGTGTGAAAAATGTGATTTTCCTAAAACCGGGAATGTGAAAAAAATTGGATTTTCCTGACCCCGGGAGTGTGATAATATCCGATTTTCCTGACCCAGGGAGTATGAAAATATCCAATTTTCCTGACCCCTGGAGTGTGAAAAATGTGATTTTCCTAACACCGGGAGTGTGAAAAAAATCAGAATTTCCTGACCCCGGGAGTGTGAAAAAAATGTAATTTTCTTGACCCCGGGAGTGTGAAAAAAATCAGAATCTCCTGACCCCGGGAGTGTGAAAAAATGTGATTTTCTTGACCCCGGGAGTGTGAAAAAATCAGAATCTCCTGACCCCGGGAGTGTGAAAAAAACCCAATTTTCCTGACCCCGGGAGTGTGAAAAATGTGATATTCCTAAAACCGGGAATGTGAAAAAATTTGGATTTTCCTGACCCCGGGAGTATGAAAAATACAATTTTCCTGACCCTGGGAGTGTGAAAATATCTGAGTTTCCTGACCCCAGGATTATGAAAAAAATCCTATTTTCCTGACCCCGGGAGTGTGAAAAAAATTAGAATCTCCTGACCCCGGGAGTTTAAAAAAATCTGATTTTCCTGACCCCAGGAGTTGGAAAATATCTGATTTTTCTGACCCCGGGAGTGTGAAAAAAATGAGAATTTCCTGACCCCGGGAGTGTGAAAATATCTGATTTTCCTGATCCCGGGAGTGTGAAAAAAATCAGAATTTCCTGAACCTGGGAGTGTGAAAAATATCCAATTTTCCTGACCCCGGGAGTGTGAAAAATATTCAATTTTCCTGACCCCGGGAGATAAAAAAATCTGATTTTCCTGACACCGGGAGTGTGAAAACATCCGATTTTCCTGACCCCGGGAGTATGAAAATATCCAATTTTCCTGACCCCGGGAGTGTGAAAAATGTGATTTTCCTAACACCGGGAATGTGAAAAAATTTGGAATTTCCTGACCCCGGGAGTATGAAAAATGCGATTTTCCTGAACCCGGGAGTATGAAAATATCCAATTTTCCTGACCCCGGGATTGTGAAAAAAATCAGAATCTCCTGACCCCGGGAGTTTAAAAAAATCTGATTTTCCTGACCCCGGGAGTGTGAAAATATCTGATTTTCCTGACCCCGGGAGTGTGAAAAAAATCAGAATTTCCTGACCCCGGGAGTGTGAAAAATATCCAATTTTCCTGACCCCGGGAGTGTGAAAAATATTCAATTTTCCTGACCCCGGGAGTTTAAAAAAATCTGATTTTCCTGACCCCGGGAGTGTGAAAATATCTGATTTTCCTGACCCCGGGAGTATGAAAATATCCAATTTTCCTGACCCCGGGAGTGTGAAAAAAATCAGAATCTCCTGACCCCGGGAGTGTGAAAAAATGTGATTTTCTTGACCCCGGGAGTGTTAAAAAAACCCAATTTTCCTGACCCCGGGAGTGTGAAAAATATGATTCTCCTAAAACCGGGAATGTGAAAAAATTTGGATTTTCCTGACCCCGGGAGTCTGAAAAATGCGATTTTCCTGACCCCGGGAGTATGAAAATATCCAATTTTCCTGACCCCGGGAGTGTGCAAAAATCCAATTTTCCTGACCCTGGGAGTATGAAAAAAATCTGATTTTCCTGACCCCGGGAGTGTGAAAATATCTGATTTTCCTGACCCCGGGAGTGTGAAAAATATCGGAATTTCCTGACCCCGGGAGTGTGAAAAAAGGTGATTTTCTTGACCCCGGGAGTGTGAAAAAAATTAAATTCTCCTGACCCCGGGAGTGTGAAAAAAATCCAATTTTCCTGACCCCGGGTGTGTGAAAAATGTGATTTTCCTAACATTGGCGCGTGAAAAAAATCAGAATTTCCTGACCCCGGGAGTGTGAAAAAATGTGATTTTCTTTACCCCGGGAGTGTGAAAAAAATCAGAATCTCCTGACCCCGGGAGTGTGAAAAAATGTGATTTTCTTGACCCCGGGCGTGTGAAAAATGTGATTTTCCTAAAACCGGGAATGTGAAAAAAATTGGATTTTCCTGACCCCGGGTGTATGAAAAATACGATTTTCCTGACCCCGGGAGTCTGAAAAATGTGATTTTCCTGACCCCGGGAGTATGAAAAAAATCCTATTTTCCTGACCCCGGGAGTTTAAAAAAATCTGATTTTCCTGACCCCGGGAGTGTGAAAATATCTGATTTTCCTGACCCCGTGAGTGTGAAAAAAATCAGGATTTCCTGACCCCGGGAGTGTGAAAAATATCCAATTTTCCTGACCCCGGGAGTGTGAAAAAAATCCAATTTTCCTGACCCCGGGAGTTTAAAAAAATCTGATTTTCCTGACCCCGGGTGTGTGATAATATCCGATTTTCCTGACCCCGGGAGTATGAAAATATCCAATTTTCCTGACCCCTGGAGTGTGAAAAATGTGATTTTCCTAACACCAGGAGTGTGAAAAAAATCAGAATTTCCTGACCCCGGGAGTGTGAAAAAAATGAAATTTTCTTGACCCCGGGAGTGTGAAAAAAATCAGAATCTCCTGACCCCGGGAGTGTGAAAAAATGTGATTTTCTTGACCCCGGGAGTGTGAAAAAAATCAGAATCTCCTGACCCCGGGAGTGTGAAAAAAACCCAATTTTCCTGACCCCGGGAGTGTGAAAAATGTGATATTCCTAAAACCGGGAATGTGAAAAAATTTGGATTTTCCTGACCCCAGGAGTATGAAAAATACGATTTTCCTGACCCCGGGAGTGTGAAAATATCTGATTTTCCTGACCCCAGGATTATGAAAAAAATCCTATTTTCCTGACCCCGGGAGTGTGAAAAAAATTAGAATCTCTAGACACCGTGAGTTTAAAAAAATCTGATTTTCCTGACCCCGGGAGTGCGAAAATATCCGATTTTCCTGACCCCGGGAGTATGAAAATATCCAATTTTCCTGACCCCTGGAGTGTGAAAAATGTGATTTTCCTAACACCGGGAGTGTGAAAAAAATCAGAACTTCCTGACCCCGGGAGTGTGAAAAAAATGTAATTTTCTTGACCCCGGGAGTGTGAAAAAAATCAGAATCTCCTGACCCCGGGAGTGTGAAAAAATGTGATTTTCTTGACCCCGGGAGTGTGAAAAAAATCAGAATCTCCTGACCCCGGGAGTGTGAAAAAAACCCAATTTTCCTGACCCCGGGAGTGTGAAAAATGTGATATTCCTAAAACCGGGAATGTGAAAAAATTTGGATTTTCCTGACCCCGGGAGTATGAAAAATACGATTTTCCTGACCCCGGGAGTGTGAAAATATCTGATTTTCCTGACCCCAGGATTATGAAAAAAATCCTATTTTCCTGAGCCCGGGAGTGTGAAAAAAATCAGAATCTCTAGACACCGGGAGTTTAAAAAAATCTGATTTTCCTGACCCCGGGAGTGTGAAAATATCCGATTTTCCTGACCCCGGGAGTGTGAAAAAAATCAGAATTTCCTGACCCCGGGAGTGTGAAAAATATCCAATTTTCCTGAGCCCGGGAGTGTGAAAAAAATCAGAATCTCCTCACCCCGGGAGTGTGAAAATATCCGATTTTCCTGACCCCGGGAGTATGAAAATATCCAATTTTCCTGACCCCGGGAGTGTGAAAAATGTGCTTTTCCTAACACGAGGAATGTGAAAAAATTTGGAATTTCCTGACCCCGGGAGTATGAAAAATTCGATTTTCCTGTCCCCGGGAGTCTGAAAAATTCGATTTTCCTGACCCCGTGAGTATGAAAAATGCGATTTTCCTGACCCCGGGAGTATGAAAATATCCAATTTTCCTGACCCCGGGAGTGTGAAAAAAATCCAATTTTCCTGACCCTGTGAGTATGAAAAAAATCTGATTTTCCTGACCCCGGGAGTGTGAAAATATCTGATTTTCCTGACCCCGGGAGTGTGAAAAATATCAGAATTTCCTGACCCCGGGAGTGTGAAAAAAAGTGATTTTCTTGACCCCGGGAGTGTGAAAATAATAAAATTTTCCTGACCCCGGGAGTCTGATAAATGCGATTTTCCTGACCCCGGGAGTATGAAAATATCCAATTTTCCTGACCCCGGGAGTGTGAAAAAAATCCAATTTTCCTGACCCTGGGAGTATGAAAAAAATCTGATTTTCCTGACCCCGGGAGTGTGAAAATATCCAATTTTCCTGACCCCGGGAGTGTGAAAAAAATAAAATTCTCCTGACCCCGGGAGTGTGAAAATATCCGATTTTCCTGACCCCGGGAGTATGAAAATATCCAATTTTCCTGACCCCGGGAGTGTGAAAAATGTGATTTTCCTAACACCGGGAGTGTGAAAAAAAATCAGAATTTCCTGACCCCGGGAGTGTGAAAAAATGTGATTTTCTTGACCCCGGGAGTGTGAAAAAAATCAGAATCTCCTGACTCCGGGAGTGTGAAAAAATGTGATTTTCTTGACCCCGGGAGTGTGAAAAAAACCCAATTTTCCTGACCCCGGGAATGTGAAAAATGTGATTTTCCTAAAACCGGGAATGTGAAAAAATTTGGATTTTCCTGACCCCGGGAGTATGAAAAATACGATTTTCCTGACCCCGGGAGTCTGAAAAATGTGATTTTCCTGACCCCGGGATTATGAAAAAAATACTATTTTCCTGAGCCCGGGAGTGTGAAAAAAATCAGAATCTCCTGACCCCGGGAGTTTAAAAAAACAGGATTTTCCTGACCCCGGGAGTGTGAAAAATATCCAATTTTCCTGACCCCGGGAGTGTGAAAAATATTCAATTTTCCTGACCCCGGGAGTTTAAAAAAATCTGATTTTCCTGACCCCGGGAGTGTGAAAATATCCGATTTTCCTGACCCCGGGAGTATGAAAATATCCAATTTTCCTGACCCCAGGAGTGTGAAAAATGTGCTTTTCCTAACACCGGGAATGTGAAAAAATTTGGAATTTCCTGACCCCGGGAGTATATAAAATGCGATTTTCCTGACCCCGGGAGTATGAAAATATCCAATTTTCCTGACCCCGGGAGTGTGAAAAATATCAGAATTTCCTGACCCCGGGACTGTGAAAAAATGTGATTTTCTTGACCCCGGGAGTGTGAAAAAAATTAAATTCTCCTGACCCCGGGAGTGTGAAAAAAATCCAATTTTCCTAACCCCGGGTGTATGAAAAATGTGATTTTCCTAACACTGGGTGTGTGAAAAAAATCAGCATTTCCTGACACCGGGAGTGTGAAAAAATGTGATTTTCTTGACCCCGGGAGTGTGAAAAAAATCAGGATCTCCTGACCCCGGGAGTGTGAAAAAATGTGATTTTCTTGACCCCGGGAGTGTGAAAAAAACCCAATGTTCCTAACCCCGGGAGTGTGGAAAATGTGATTTTCCTAACACCGGGAATGTGAAAAAAATTGGTTTTTCCTGACCCCGGGAGTATGAAAAATACGATTTTCCTGACCCCGGGAGTCTGAAAAATGTGATTTTCCTGACCCCGGGAGTATGAAAAAAATCCTATTTTCCTGACCCCGGGAGTTTAAAAAAATCTGATTTTCCTGACCCCTGGAGTGTGAAAAAATGTGATTTTCTTGACCCCGGGAGTGTGAAAAAAAAACCAATTTTCCTGACCCCGGGAGTGTGAAAAATGTGATTTTCCTAAAACCGGGAATGTGAAAAAATTTGGATTTTCCTGACCCCGGGAGTATGAAAAATACGATTTTCCTGACCCCGGGAGTATGAAAAATGTGATTTTCCTGACCCCGGGATTATGAAAAAAATCCTATTTTCCTGAGCCCGGGAGTGTGAAAAAAATCAGAATCTCCTGACCTCGGGAGTTTAAAAAAATCTGATTTTCCTGACCCCGGGAGTGTGAAAATATCTGATTTTCCTGATCCCGGGAGTGTGAAAAAAATCAGAATTTCCTGAACCTGGGAGTGTGAAAAATATCCAATTTTCCTGACCCCGGGAGTGTGAAAAATATTCAATTTTCCTGACCCCGGGAGTTTAAAAAAATCTGATTTTCCTGACCCCGGGAGTGTGAAAATATCCGATTTTCCTGACCCCGGGAGTATGAAAATATCCAATTTTCCTGACCCCGGGAGTGTGAAAAATGTGATTTTCCTAACACCGGGAATGTGAAAAAATTTGGAATTTCCTGACCCCGGGAGTATGAAAAATGCGATTTTCCTGAACCCGGGAGTATGAAAATATCCAATTTTCCTGACCCCGGGATTGTGAAAAAAATCAGAATCTCCTGACCCCGGGAGTTTAAAAAAATCTGATTTTCCTGACCCCGGGAGTGTGAAAATATCTGATTTTCCTGACCCCGGGAGTGTGAAAAAAATCAGAATTTCCTGACGCCGGGAGTGTGAAAAATATCCAATTTTCCTGACCCCGGGAGTGTGAAAAATATTCAATTTTCCTGACCCCGGGAGTTTAAAAAAATCTGATTTTCCTGACCCCGGGAGTGTGAAAATATCTGATTTTCCTGACCCCGGGAGTATGAAAATATCTAATTTTCCTGACCCCGGGAGTGTGAAAAAAAATCAGAATCTCCTGACCCCGGGAGTGTGAAAAAATGTGATTTTCTTGACCCCGGGAGTGTTAAAAAAACCCAATTTTCCTGACCCCGGGAGTGTGAAAAATGTGATTCTCCTAAAACCGGGAATGTGAAAAAATTTGGATTTTCCTGACCCCGGGAGTCTGAAAAATGCGATTTTCCTGACCCCGGGAGTATGAAAATATCCAATTTTCCTGACCCCGGGAGTGTGCAAAAATCCAATTTTCCTGACCCTGGGAGTATGAAAAAAATCTGATTTTCCTGACCCCGGGAGTGTGAAAATATCTGATTTTCCTGACCCCGGGAGTGTGAAAAATATCGGAATTTCCTGACCCCGGGAGTGTGAAAAAAGGTGATTTTCTTGACCCCGGGAGTGTGAAAAAAATTAAATTCTCCTGACCCCGGGAGTGTGAAAAAAATCCAATTTTCCTGACCCCGGGTGTGTGAAAAATGTGATTTTCCTAACATTGGCGCGTGAAAAAAATCAGAATTTCCTGACCCCGGGAGTGTGAAAAAATGTGATTTTCTTGACCCCGGGAGTGTGAAAAAAATCAGAATCTCCTGACCCCGGGAGTGTGAAAAAATGTGATTTTCTTGACCCCGGGAGTGGAAAAAAACCCAATTTTCCTGACCCCGGGAGTGTGAAAAATGTGATTTTCCTAAAACCGGGAATGGGAAAAAATTTGGATTTTCCTGACCCCGGGAGTATGAAAAATACGATTTTCCTGACCCCGGGAGTCTGAAAATGTGATTTTCCTAAAACCGGGAATGTGAAAAAAATCCTATTTTCCTGACCCCGGGAGTTTAAAAAAATCTGATTTTCCTGACCCCGGGAGTGTGAAAATATCTGATTTTCCTGACCCCGGGTGTATGAAAAATACGATTTTCCTGACCCCGGGAGTCTGAAAAATGTGATTTTCCTGACCCCGGGAGTATGAAAAAAATCCTATTTTCCTGACCCCGGGAGTTTAAAAAAATCTGATTTTCCTGACCCCGGGAGTTTAAAAAAATCTGATTTTCCTGACCCCGGGAGTGTGAAAATATCTGATTTTCCTGACCCCGGGTGTATGAAAAATACGATTTTCCTGACCCCGGGAGTCTGAAAAATGTGATTTTCCTGACCCCGGGAGTATGAAAAAAATCCTATTTTCCTGACCCCGGGAGTTTAAAAAAATCTGATTTTCCTGACCCCGGGAGTGTGAAAATATCTGATTTTCCTGACCCCGGGAGTGTGAAAAAAAATCAGAATTTCCTGACCCCGGGAGTGTGAAAAATATCCAATTTTCCTGACCCCGGGAGTGTGAAAAAAATCCAATTTTCCTGACCCCGGGAGTTTAAAAAAATCTGATTTTCCTGACCCCGGGAGTGTGATAATATCCGATTTTCCTGACCCCGGGAGTATGAAAATATCCAATTTTCCTGACCCCTGGAGTGTGAAAAATGTGATTTTCCTAACACCGGGAGTGTGAAAAAAATCAGAATTTCCTGACCCCGGGAGTGTGAAAAAAATGTAATTTTCTTGACCCCGGGAGTGTGAAAAAAATCAGAATCTCCTGACCCCGGGAGTGTGAAAAAATGTGATTTTCTTGACCCCGGGAGTGTGAAAAAAATCAGAATCTCCTGACCCCGGGAGTGTGAAAAAAACCCAATTTTCCTGACCCCGGGAGTGTGAAAAATGTGATATTCCTAAAACCGGGAATGTGAAAAAATTTGGATTTTCCTGACCCCGGGAGTATGAAAAATACGATTTTCCTGACCCTGGGAGTGTGAAAATATCTGATTTTCCTGACCCCAGGATTATGAAAAAAATCCTATTTTCCTGACCCCGGGAGTGTGAAAAAAATTAGAATCTCCTGACCCCGGGAGTTTAAAAAAATCTGATTTTCCTGACCCCAGGAGTTGGAAAATATCTGATTTTCCTGACCCCGGGAGTGTGAAAAAAATCAGAATTTCCTGACCCCGGGAGTGTGAAAATATCTGATTTTCCTGACCCCAGGATTATGAAAAAAATCCTATTTTCCTGACCACGGGAGTGTGAAAAAAATTAGAATCTCCTGACCCCGGGAGATTAAAAAAATCTGATTTTCCTGACCCCGGGAGTGTGAAAATATCAGATTTTCCTGACCCCGGGAGTATGAAAATATCCACTTTTGCTGACCCCAGGAGTGTGAAAAAAATCAGAATCTCCTGACCCCGGGAGTGTGAAAAAAATCCAATTTTCCTGACCCTGGGAGTTTAAAAAAATCTGATTTTCTTGACCCCGGGAGTGTGAAAATATCCGATTTTCCTGACCCCGGGAGTATGAAAATATCAAATTTTCCTGACCCCGGGAGTGTGAAAAAAATCCAATTTTCCTGACCCCGGGAGTTTAAAGAAATCTGATTTTCCTGACCCCGGGAGTGTGAAAATATCCGATTTTCCTGACCCCGGGAGTATGAAAATATCCAATTTTCCTGACCCCGGGAGTGTGAAAAATGTGATTTTCCTAACACCGGGAGTGTGAAAAAAAATCAGAATTTCCTGACCCCGGGAGTGTGAAAAAATGTGATTTTCTTGACCCCGGGAGTGTGAAAAAAATCAGAATCTCCTGACTCCGGGAGTGTGAAAAAATGTGATTTTCTTGACCCCGGGAGTGTGAAAAAAACCCAATTTTCCTGACCCCGGGAATGTGAAAAATGTGATTTTCCTAAAACCGGGAATGTGAAAAAATTTGGATTTTCCTGACCCCGGGAGTATGAAAAATACGATTTTCCTGACCCCGGGAGTCTGAAAAATGTGATTTTCCTGACCCCGGGATTATGAAAAAAATACTATTTTCCTGAGCCCGGGAGTGTGAAAAAAATCAGAATCTCCTGACCCCGGGAGTTTAAAAAAACAGGATTTTCCTGACCCCGGGAGTGTGAAAAATATCCAATTTTCCTGACCCCGGGAGTGTGAAAAATATTCAATTTTCCTGACCCCGGGAGTTTAAAAAAATCTGATTTTCCTGACCCCGGGAGTCTGAAAATGTGATTTTCCTAAAACCGGGAATGTGAAAAAAATCCTATTTTCCTGACCCCGGGAGTTTAAAAAAATCTGATTTTCCTGACCCCGGGAGTGTGAAAATATCTGATTTTCCTGACCCCGGGTGTATGAAAAATACGATTTTCCTGACCCCGGGAGTCTGAAAAATGTGATTTTCCTGACCCCGGGAGTATGAAAAAAATCCTATTTTCCTGACCCCGGGAGTTTAAAAAAATCTGATTTTCCTGACCCCGGGAGTTTAAAAAAATCTGATTTTCCTGACCCCGGGAGTGTGAAAATATCTGATTTTCCTGACCCCGGGTGTATGAAAAATACGATTTTCCTGACCCCGGGAGTCTGAAAAATGTGATTTTCCTGACCCCGGGAGTATGAAAAAAATCCTATTTTCCTGACCCCGGGAGTTTAAAAAAATCTGATTTTCCTGACCCCGGGAGTGTGAAAATATCTGATTTTCCTGACCCCGGGAGTGTGAAAAAAAATCAGAATTTCCTGACCCCGGGAGTGTGAAAAATATCCAATTTTCCTGACCCCGGGAGTGTGAAAAAAATCCAATTTTCCTGACCCCGGGAGTTTAAAAAAATCTGATTTTCCTGACCCCGGGAGTGTGATAATATCCGATTTTCCTGACCCCGGGAGTATGAAAATATCCAATTTTCCTGACCCCTGGAGTGTGAAAAATGTGATTTTCCTAACACCGGGAGTGTGAAAAAAATCAGAATTTCCTGACCCCGGGAGTGTGAAAAAAATGTAATTTTCTTGACCCCGGGAGTGTGAAAAAAATCAGAATCTCCTGACCCCGGGAGTGTGAAAAAATGTGATTTTCTTGACCCCGGGAGTGTGAAAAAAATCAGAATCTCCTGACCCCGGGAGTGTGAAAAAAACCCAATTTTCCTGACCCCGGGAGTGTGAAAAATGTGATATTCCTAAAACCGGGAATGTGAAAAAATTTGGATTTTCCTGACCCCGGGAGTATGAAAAATACGATTTTCCTGACCCTGGGAGTGTGAAAATATCTGATTTTCCTGACCCCAGGATTATGAAAAAAATCCTATTTTCCTGACCCCGGGAGTGTGAAAAAAATTAGAATCTCCTGACCCCGGGAGTTTAAAAAAATCTGATTTTCCTGACCCCAGGAGTTGGAAAATATCTGATTTTCCTGACCCCGGGAGTGTGAAAAAAATCAGAATTTCCTGACCCCGGGAGTGTGAAAATATCTGATTTTCCTGACCCCAGGATTATGAAAAAAATCCTATTTTCCTGACCACGGGAGTGTGAAAAAAATTAGAATCTCCTGACCCCGGGAGATTAAAAAAATCTGATTTTCCTGACCCCGGGAGTGTGAAAATATCAGATTTTCCTGACCCCGGGAGTATGAAAATATCCACTTTTGCTGACCCCAGGAGTGTGAAAAAAATCAGAATCTCCTGACCCCGGGAGTGTGAAAAAAATCCAATTTTCCTGACCCTGGGAGTTTAAAAAAATCTGATTTTCTTGACCCCGGGAGTGTGAAAATATCCGATTTTCCTGACCCCGGGAGTATGAAAATATCAAATTTTCCTGACCCCGGGAGTGTGAAAAAAATCCAATTTTCCTGACCCCGGGAGTTTAAAGAAATCTGATTTTCCTGACCCCGGGAGTGTGAAAATATCCGATTTTCCTGACCCCGGGAGTATGAAAATATCCAATTTTCCTGACCCCGGGAGTGTGAAAAATGTGATTTTCCTAACACCGGGAGTGTGAAAAAAAATCAGAATTTCCTGACCCCGGGAGTGTGAAAAAATGTGATTTTCTTGACCCCGGGAGTGTGAAAAAAATCAGAATCTCCTGACTCCGGGAGTGTGAAAAAATGTGATTTTCTTGACCCCGGGAGTGTGAAAAAAACCCAATTTTCCTGACCCCGGGAATGTGAAAAATGTGATTTTCCTAAAACCGGGAATGTGAAAAAATTTGGATTTTCCTGACCCCGGGAGTATGAAAAATACGATTTTCCTGACCCCGGGAGTCTGAAAAATGTGATTTTCCTGACCCTGGGATTATGAAAAAAATACTATTTTCCTGAGCCCGGGAGTGTGAAAAAAATCAGAATCTCCTGACCCCGGGAGTTTAAAAAAACAGGATTTTCCTGACCCCGGGAGTGTGAAAAATATCCAATTTTCCTGACCCCGGGAGTGTGAAAAATATTCAATTTTCCTGACCCCGGGAGTTTAAAAAAATCTGATTTTCCTGACCCCGGGAGTGTGAAAATATCCGATTTTCCTGACCCCGGGAGTATGAAAATATCCAATTTTCCTGACCCCAGGAGTGTGAAAAATGTGCTTTTCCTAACACCGGGAATGTGAAAAAATTTTGAATTTCCTGACCTCGGGAGTATATAAAATGCGATTTTCCTGACCCCGGGAGTATGAAAATATCCAATTTTCCTGACCCCGGGAGTGTGAAAAATATCAGAATTTCCTGACCCCGGGACTGTGAAAAAATGTGATTTTCTTGACCCCGGGAGTGTGAAAAAAATTAAATTCTCCTGACCCCGGGAGTGTGAAAAAAATCCAATTTTCCTAACCCCGGGTGTATGAAAAATGTGATTTTCCTAACACTGGGTGTGTGAAAAAAATCAGCATTTCCTGACACCGGGAGTGTGAAAAAATGTGATTTTCTTGACCCCGGGAGTGTGAAAAAAATCAGGATCTCCTGACCCCGGGAGTGTGAAAAAATGTGATTTTCTTGACCCCGGGAGTGTGAAAAAAACCCAATGTTCCTAACCCCGGGAGTGTGGAAAATGTGATTTTCCTAACACCGGGAATGTGAAAAAAATTGGTTTTTCCTGACCCCGGGAGTATGAAAAATACGATTTTCCTGACCCCGGGAGTCTGAAAAATGTGATTTTCCTGACCCCGGGAGTATGAAAAAAATCCTATTTTCCTGACCCCGGGAGTTTAAAAAAATCTGATTTTCCTGACCCCTGGAGTGTGAAAAAATGTGATTTTCTTGACCCCGGGAGTGTGAAAAAAAAACCAATTTTCCTGACCCCGGGAGTGTGAAAAATGTGATTTTCCTAAAACCGGGAATGTGAAAAAATTTGGATTTTCCTGACCCCGGGAGTATGAAAAATACGATTTTCCTGACCCCGGGAGTATGAAAAATGTGATTTTCCTGACCCCGGGATTATGAAAAAAATCCTATTTTCCTGAGCCCGGGAGTGTGAAAAAAATCAGAATCTCCTGACCTCGGGAGTTTAAAAAAATCTGATTTTCCTGACCCCGGGAGTGTGAAAATATCTGATTTTCCTGATCCCGGGAGTGTGAAAAAAATCAGAATTTCCTGAACCTGGGAGTGTGAAAAATATCCAATTTTCCTGACCCCGGGAGTGTGAAAAATATTCAATTTTCCTGACCCCGGGAGTTTAAAAAAATCTGATTTTCCTGACCCCGGGAGTGTGAAAATATCCGATTTTCCTGACCCCGGGAGTATGAAAATATCCAATTTTCCTGACCCCGGGAGTGTGAAAAATGTGATTTTCCTAACACCGGGAATGTGAAAAAATTTGGAATTTCCTGACCCCGGGAGTATGAAAAATGCGATTTTCCTGAACCCGGGAGTATGAAAATATCCAATTTTCCTGACCCCGGGATTGTGAAAAAAATCAGAATCTCCTGACCCCGGGAGTTTAAAAAAATCTGATTTTCCTGACCCCGGGAGTGTGAAAATATCTGATTTTCCTGACCCCGGGAGTGTGAAAAAAATCAGAATTTCCTGACGCCGGGAGTGTGAAAAATATCCAATTTTCCTGACCCCGGGAGTGTGAAAAATATTCAATTTTCCTGACCCCGGGAGTTTAAAAAAATCTGATTTTCCTGACCCCGGGAGTGTGAAAATATCTGATTTTCCTGACCCCGGGAGTATGAAAATATCTAATTTTCCTGACCCCGGGAGTGTGAAAAAAAATCAGAATCTCCTGACCCCGGGAGTGTGAAAAAATGTGATTTTCTTGACCCCGGGAGTGTTAAAAAAACCCAATTTTCCTGACCCCGGGAGTGTGAAAAATGTGATTCTCCTAAAACCGGGAATGTGAAAAAATTTGGATTTTCCTGACCCCGGGAGTCTGAAAAATGCGATTTTCCTGACCCCGGGAGTATGAAAATATCCAATTTTCCTGACCCCGGGAGTGTGCAAAAATCCAATTTTCCTGACCCTGGGAGTATGAAAAAAATCTGATTTTCCTGACCCCGGGAGTGTGAAAATATCTGATTTTCCTGACCCCGGGAGTGTGAAAAATATCGGAATTTCCTGACCCCGGGAGTGTGAAAAAAGGTGATTTTCTTGACCCCGGGAGTGTGAAAAAAATTAAATTCTCCTGACCCCGGGAGTGTGAAAAAAATCCAATTTTCCTGACCCCGGGTGTGTGAAAAATGTGATTTTCCTAACATTGGCGCGTGAAAAAAATCAGAATTTCCTGACCCCGGGAGTGTGAAAAAATGTGATTTTCTTGACCCCGGGAGTGTGAAAAAAATCAGAATCTCCTGACCCCGGGAGTGTGAAAAAATGTGATTTTCTTGACCCCGGGAGTGGAAAAAAACCCAATTTTCCTGACCCCGGGAGTGTGAAAAATGTGATTTTCCTAAAACCAGGAATGGGAAAAAATTTGGATTTTCCTGACCCCGGGAGTATGAAAAATACGATTTTCCTGACCCCGGGAGTCTGAAAATGTGATTTTCCTAAAACCGGGAATGTGAAAAAAATCCTATTTTCCTGACCCCGGGAGTTTAAAAAAATCTGATTTTCCTGACCCCGGGAGTGTGAAAATATCTGATTTTCCTGACCCCGGGTGTATGAAAAATACGATTTTCCTGACCCCGGGAGTCTGAAAAATGTGATTTTCCTGACCCCGGGAGTATGAAAAAAATCCTATTTTCCTGACCCCGGGAGTTTAAAAAAATCTGATTTTCCTGACCCCGGGAGTTTAAAAAAATCTGATTTTCCTGACCCCGGGAGTGTGAAAATATCTGATTTTCCTGACCCCGGGTGTATGAAAAATACGATTTTCCTGACCCCGGGAGTCTGAAAAATGTGATTTTCCTGACCCCGGGAGTATGAAAAAAATCCTATTTTCCTGACCCCGGGAGTTTAAAAAAATCTGATTTTCCTGACCCCGGGAGTGTGAAAATATCTGATTTTCCTGACCCCGGGAGTGTGAAAAAAAATCAGAATTTCCTGACCCCGGGAGTGTGAAAAATATCCAATTTTCCTGACCCCGGGAGTGTGAAAAAAATCCAATTTTCCTGACCCCGGGAGTTTAAAAAAATCTGATTTTCCTGACCCCGGGAGTGTGATAATATCCGATTTTCCTGACCCCGGGAGTATGAAAATATCCAATTTTCCTGACCCCTGGAGTGTGAAAAATGTGATTTTCCTAACACCGGGAGTGTGAAAAAAATCAGAATTTCCTGACCCCGGGAGTGTGAAAAAAATGTAATTTTCTTGACCCCGGGAGTGTGAAAAAAATCAGAATCTCCTGACCCCGGGAGTGTGAAAAAATGTGATTTTCTTGACCCCGGGAGTGTGAAAAAAATCAGAATCTCCTGACCCCGGGAGTGTGAAAAAAACCCAATTTTCCTGACCCCGGGAGTGTGAAAAATGTGATATTCCTAAAACCGGGAATGTGAAAAAATTTGGATTTTCCTGACCCCGGGAGTATGAAAAATACGATTTTCCTGACCCTGGGAGTGTGAAAATATCTGATTTTCCTGACCCCAGGATTATGAAAAAAATCCTATTTTCCTGACCCCGGGAGTGTGAAAAAAATTAGAATCTCCTGACCCCGGGAGTTTAAAAAAATCTGATTTTCCTGACCCCAGGAGTTGGAAAATATCTGATTTTCCTGACCCCGGGAGTGTGAAAAAAATCAGAATTTCCTGACCCCGGGAGTGTGAAAATATCTGATTTTCCTGACCCCAGGATTATGAAAAAAATCCTATTTTCCTGACCACGGGAGTGTGAAAAAAATTAGAATCTCCTGACCCCGGGAGATTAAAAAAATCTGATTTTCCTGACCCCGGGAGTGTGAAAATATCAGATTTTCCTGACCCCGGGAGTATGAAAATATCCACTTTTGCTGACCCCAGGAGTGTGAAAAAAATCAGAATCTCCTGACCCCGGGAGTGTGAAAAAAATCCAATTTTCCTGACCCTGGGAGTTTAAAAAAATCTGATTTTCTTGACCCCGGGAGTGTGAAAATATCCGATTTTCCTGACCCCGGGAGTATGAAAATATCAAATTTTCCTGACCCCGGGAGTGTGAAAAAAATCCAATTTTCCTGACCCCGGGAGTTTAAAGAAATCTGATTTTCCTGACTCTGGGAGTGTGAAAATATCCGATTTTCCTGACCCCGGGAGTATGAAAATATCCAATTTTCCTGACCCCGGGAGTGTGAAAAATGTGATTTTCCTAACACCGGGAGTGTGAAAAATGTGATTTTCCTGACCCCGGGAGTATGAAAAAAATCCTATTTTCCTGACCCCGGGAGTGTGAAAAAAATCAGAATCTCCTGACCCCGGGAGTTTAAAAAAATCTGATTTTCCTGACCCCGGGAGTGTGAAAATATCTGATTTTCCTGACCCCGGGAGTGTGAAAAAAATCAGAATTTCCTGACCCCGGGAGTGTGAAAAATATCCAATTTTCCTGACCCCGGGAGTGTGAAAAATATTCAATTTTCCTGACCCAGGGAGTTTAAAAAAATCTGATTTTCCTGACCCCGGGAGTGTGAAAATATCTGATTTTCCTGACCCCGGTAGTATGAAAATATCCAATTTTCCTGACCCCGGGAGTGTGAAAAAAATCAGAATCTCCTGACCCCGGGAGTGTGAAAAAATGTGATTCTCCTAAAACCGGGAATGTGAAAAAATTTGGATTTTCCTGACCCCGGGAGTCTGAAAAATGCGATTTTCCTGACCCCGGGAGTATGAAAATATCCAATTTTCCTGACCCCGGGAGTGTGCAAAAATCCAATTTTCCTGACCCTGGGAGTATGAAAAAAATCTGATTTTCCTGACCCCGTGAGTGTGAAAATATCTGATTTTCCTGACCCCGGGAGTGTGAAAAATATCGGAATATCCTGACCCCGGGAGTGTGAAAAAATGTGATTTTCTTGACCCCGGGCGTGTGAAAAATGTGATTTTCCTAAAACCGGGAATGTGAAAAAAATTGGATTTTCCTGACCCCGGGTGTATGAAAAATACGATTTTCCTGACCCCGGGAGTCTGAAAAATGTGATTTTCCTGACCCCGGGAGTATGAAAAAAATCCTATTTTCCTGACCCCGGGAGTTTAAAAAAAATCTGATTTTCCTGACCCCGGGAGTGTGAAAATATCTGATTTTCCTGACCCCGGGAGTGTGAAAAAAATCAGAATTTCCTGACCCCGGGAGTGTGAAAAATAATCAATTTTCCTGACCCCGGGAGTGTGAAAAAAATCCAATTTTCCTGACCCCGGGAGTTTAAAAAAATCTGATTTTCCTGACCCCGGGAGTGTGAAAATATCCGATTTTCCTGACCCCGGGAGTATGAAAATATCCAATTTTCCTGACCCCTGTAGTGTGAAAAATGTGATTTTCCTAACACCGGGAGTGTGAAAAAATTTGGATTTTCCTGACCCCGGGAGTATGAAAAATACGATTTTCCTGACCCCGGGAGTCTGAAAAATGTGATTTTCCTGACCCCAGGAGTATGAAAAAAATCCTATTTTCCTGACCCCGGGAGTTTAAAAAAATCTGATTTTCCTGACCCCGGGAGTGTGAAATTATCTGATTTTCCTGACCCCGGGAGTGTGAAAAAAATCAGAATTTCCTGACCCCGGGAGTGTGAAAAATATCCAATTTTCCTGACCCCGGGAGTGTGAAAAAAATCCTATTTTCCTGACCCCGGGAGTTTAAAAAAATCTGATTTTCCTGACCCCGGGAGTGTGAAATTATCTGATTTTCCTGACCCCGGGAGTGTGAAAAAAATCAGAATTTCCTGACCCCGGGAGTGTGAAAAATATCCAATTTTCCTGACCCCGGGAGTGTGATAATATCCGATTTTCCTGACCCCGGGAGTATGAAAATATCCAATTTTCCTGACCCCTGGAGTGTGAAAAATGTGATTTTCCTAACACCGGGAGTGTGAAAAAAATCAGAATTTCCTGACCCCGGGAGTGTGAAAAAAATGTAATTTTCTTGACCCCGGGAGTGTGAAAAAAATCAGAATCTCCTGACCCCGGGAGTGTGAAAAAATGTGATTTTCTTGACCCCGGGAGTGTGAAAAAAATCAGAATCTCCTGACCCCGGGAGTGTGAAAAAAACCCAATTTTCCTGACCCCGGGAGTGTGAAAAATGTGATATTCCTAAAACCGGGAATGTGAAAAAATTTGGATTTTCCTGACCCCGGGAGTATGAAAAATACGATTTTCCTGACCCCGGGAGTGTGAAAATATCTGATTTTCCTGACCCCAGGATTATGAAAAAAATCCTATTTTCCTGACACCGGGAGTGTGAAAAAAATCTGATTTTCCTGACCCCGGGAGTTGGAAAATATCTGATTTTCCTGACCCCGGGAGTGTGAAAAAAATCAGAATTTCCTGACCCCGGGAGTGTGAAAAATATCCAATTTTCCTGACCCCGGGAGTGTGAAAAATATTCAATTTTCCTGACCCCGGATTAAAAAAATCTGATTTTCCTGACCCCGGGAGTGTGAAAATATCCGATTTTCCTGACCCCGGGAGTATGAAAATATCCACTTTTGCTGAACCCGGGAGTGTGAAAAAAATCAGAATCTCCTGACCCCGGGAGTGTGAAAAAAATCCAATTTTCCTGACCCCGGGAGTTTAAAAAAATCTGATTTTCTTGACCCCGGGAGTGTGAAAATATCCGATTTTCCTGACCCCGGGAGTATGAAAATATCCAATTTTCCTGACCCCGGGAGTGTGAAAAAAATCCAATTTTCCTGACCCCGGGAGTTTAAAGAAATCTGATTTTCCTGACTCTGGGAGTGTGAAAATATCCGATTTTCCTGACCCCGGGAGTATGAAAATATCCAATTTTCCTGACCCCGGGAGTGTGAAAAATGTGATTTTCCTAACACCGGGAGTGTGAAAAAAATCAGAATTTCTTGACCCCGGGAGTGTGAAAAATATCCAATTTTCCTGACCCCGGGAGTGTGAAAAAAATCCTATTTTCCTGACCCCGGGAGTTTAAAAAAATCTGATTTTCCTGACCCCGGGAGTGTGAAATTATCTGATTTTCCTGACCCCGGGAGTGTGAAAAAAATCAGAATTTCCTGACCCCGGGAGTGTGAAAAATATCCAATTTTCCTGACCCCGGGAGTGTGATAATATCCGATTTTCCTGACCCCGGGAGTATGAAAATATCCAATTTTCCTGACCCCTGGAGTGTGAAAAATGTGATTTTCCTAACACCGGGAGTGTGAAAAAAATCAGAATTTCCTGACCCCGGGAGTGTGAAAAAAATGTAATTTTCTTGACCCCGGGAGTGTGAAAAAAATCAGAATCTCCTGACCCCGGGAGTGTGAAAAAATGTGATTTTCTTGACCCCGGGAGTGTGAAAAAAATCAGAATCTCCTGACCCCGGGAGTGTGAAAAAAACCCAATTTTCCTGACCCCGGGAGTGTGAAAAATGTGATATTCCTAAAACCGGGAATGTGAAAAAATTTGGATTTTCCTGACCCCGGGAGTATGAAAAATACGATTTTCCTGACCCCGGGAGTGTGAAAATATCTGATTTTCCTGACCCCAGGATTATGAAAAAAATCCTATTTTCCTGACACCGGGAGTGTGAAAAAAATCTGATTTTCCTGACCCCGGGAGTTGGAAAATATCTGATTTTCCTGACCCCGGGAGTGTGAAAAAAATCAGAATTTCCTGACCCCGGGAGTGTGAAAAATATCCAATTTTCCTGACCCCGGGAGTGTGAAAAATATTCAATTTTCCTGACCCCGGATTAAAAAAATCTGATTTTCCTGACCCCGGGAGTGTGAAAATATCCGATTTTCCTGACCCCGGGAGTATGAAAATATCCACTTTTGCTGAACCCGGGAGTGTGAAAAAAATCAGAATCTCCTGACCCCGGGAGTGTGAAAAAAATCCAATTTTCCTGACCCCGGGAGTTTAAAAAAATCTGATTTTCTTGACCCCGGGAGTGTGAAAATATCCGATTTTCCTGACCCCGGGAGTATGAAAATATCCAATTTTCCTGACCCCGGGAGTGTGAAAAAAATCCAATTTTCCTGACCCCGGGAGTTTAAAGAAATCTGATTTTCCTGACTCTGGGAGTGTGAAAATATCCGATTTTCCTGACCCCGGGAGTATGAAAATATCCAATTTTCCTGACCCCGGGAGTGTGAAAAATGTGATTTTCCTAACACCGGGAGTGTGAAAAAAATCAGAATTTCCTGACCCCGGGAGTGTGAAAAAATGTGATTTTCTTGACCCCCGGGAGTGTGAAAAAAATCAGAATCTCCTGACCCCTGGAGTGTGAAAAAATGTGATTTTCTTGACCCCCGGGAGTGTGAAAAAAATCAGAATCTCCTGACCCCTGGAGTGTGAAAAAATGTGATTTTCTTGACCCCGGGAGTGTGAAAAAAACACAGTTTTCCTGACCCCGGGAGTGTGAAAAATGTGATTTTCCTAAAACAGGGAATGTGAAAAAATTTGGATTTTCCTGACCCCGGGAGTATGAAAAATACGATTTTCCTGACCCCGGGAGTCTGAAAAATGTGATTTTCCTGACCCCGGGAGTATGAAAAATACGATTTTCCTGACCCCGGGAGTCTGAAAAATGTGATTTTCCTGACCCCAGGAGTATGAAAAAAATCCTATTTTCCTGACCCCGGGAGTTTAAAAAAATCTGATTTTCCTGACCCCGGGAGTGTGAAATTATCTGATTTTCCTGACCCCGGGAGTGTGAAAAAAATCAGAATTTCCTGACCCCGGGAGTGTGAAAAATATCCAATTTTCCTGACCCCGGGAGTGTGAAAAAAATCCTATTTTCCTGACCCCGGGAGTTTAAAAAAATCTGATTTTCCTGACCCCGGGAGTGTGAAATTATCTGATTTTCCTGACCCCGGGAGTGTGAAAAAAATCAGAATTTCCTGACCCCGGGAGTGTGAAAAATATCCAATTTTCCTGACCCCGGGAGTGTGATAATATCCGATTTTCCTGACCCCGGGAGTATGAAAATATCCAATTTTCCTGACCCCTGGAGTGTGAAAAATGTGATTTTCCTAACACCGGGAGTGTGAAAAAAATCAGAATTTCCTGACCCCGGGAGTGTGAAAAAAATGTAATTTTCTTGACCCCGGGAGTGTGAAAAAAATCAGAATCTCCTGACCCCGGGAGTGTGAAAAAATGTGATTTTCTTGACCCCGGGAGTGTGAAAAAAATCAGAATCTCCTGACCCCGGGAGTGTGAAAAAAACCCAATTTTCCTGACCCCGGGAGTGTGAAAAATGTGATATTCCTAAAACCGGGAATGTGAAAAAATTTGGATTTTCCTGACCCCGGGAGTATGAAAAATACGATTTTCCTGACCCCGGGAGTGTGAAAATATCTGATTTTCCTGACCCCAGGATTATGAAAAAAATCCTATTTTCCTGACACCGGGAGTGTGAAAAAAATCCAATTTTCCTGACCCCGGGTGTGTGAAAAATGTGATTTTCCTAACATTGGCGCGTGAAAAAAATCAGAATTTCCTGACCCCGGGAGTGTGAAAAAATGTGATTTTCTTGACCCCGGGAGTGTGAAAAAAATCAGAATCTCCTGACCCCGGGAGTGTGAAAAAATGTGATTTTCTTGACCCCGGGAGTGGAAAAAAACCCAATTTTCCTGACCCCGGGAGTGTGAAAAATGTGATTTTCCTAAAACCGGGAATGGGAAAAAATTTGGATTTTCCTGACCCCGGGAGTATGAAAAATACGATTTTCCTGACCCCGGGAGTCTGAAAATGTGATTTTCCTAAAACCGGGAATGTGAAAAAAATCCTATTTTCCTGACCCCGGGAGTTTAAAAAAATCTGATTTTCCTGACCCCGGGAGTGTGAAAATATCTGATTTTCCTGACCCCGGGTGTATGAAAAATACGATTTTCCTGACCCCGGGAGTCTGAAAAATGTGATTTTCCTGACCCCGGGAGTATGAAAAAAATCCTATTTTCCTGACCCCGGGAGTTTAAAAAAATCTGATTTTCCTGACCCCGGGAGTTTAAAAAAATCTGATTTTCCTGACCCCGGGAGTGTGAAAATATCTGATTTTCCTGACCCCGGGTGTATGAAAAATACGATTTTCCTGACCCCGGGAGTCTGAAAAATGTGATTTTCCTGACCCCGGGAGTATGAAAAAAATCCTATTTTCCTGACCCCGGGAGTTTAAAAAAATCTGATTTTCCTGACCCCGGGAGTGTGAAAATATCTGATTTTCCTGACCCCGGGAGTGTGAAAAAAAATCAGAATTTCCTGACCCCGGGAGTGTGAAAAATATCCAATTTTCCTGACCCCGGGAGTGTGAAAAAAATCCAATTTTCCTGACCCCGGGAGTTTAAAAAAATCTGATTTTCCTGACCCCGGGAGTGTGATAATATCCGATTTTCCTGACCCCGGGAGTATGAAAATATCCAATTTTCCTGACCCCTGGAGTGTGAAAAATGTGATTTTCCTAACACCGGGAGTGTGAAAAAAATCAGAATTTCCTGACCCCGGGAGTGTGAAAAAAATGTAATTTTCTTGACCCCGGGAGTGTGAAAAAAATCAGAATCTCCTGACCCCGGGAGTGTGAAAAAATGTGATTTTCTTGACCCCGGGAGTGTGAAAAAAATCAGAATCTCCTGACCCCGGGAGTGTGAAAAAAACCCAATTTTCCTGACCCCGGGAGTGTGAAAAATGTGATATTCCTAAAACCGGGAATGTGAAAAAATTTGGATTTTCCTGACCCCGGGAGTATGAAAAATACGATTTTCCTGACCCTGGGAGTGTGAAAATATCTGATTTTCCTGACCCCAGGATTATGAAAAAAATCCTATTTTCCTGACCCCGGGAGTGTGAAAAAAATTAGAATCTCCTGACCCCGGGAGTTTAAAAAAATCTGATTTTCCTGACCCCAGGAGTTGGAAAATATTTGATTTTCCTGACCCCGGGAGTGTGAAAAAAATCAGAATTTCCTGACCCCGGGAGTGTGAAAATATCTGATTTTCCTGACCCCAGGATTATGAAAAAAATCCTATTTTCCTGACCACGGGAGTGTGAAAAAAATTAGAATCTCCTGACCCCGGGAGATTAAAAAAATCTGATTTTCCTGACCCCGGGAGTGTGAAAATATCAGATTTTCCTGACCCCGGGAGTATGAAAATATCCACTTTTGCTGACCCCAGGAGTGTGAAAAAAATCAGAATCTCCTGACCCCGGGAGTGTGAAAAAAATCCAATTTTCCTGACCCTGGGAGTTTAAAAAAATCTGATTTTCTTGACCCCGGGAGTGTGAAAATATCCGATTTTCCTGACCCCGGGAGTATGAAAATATCAAATTTTCCTGACCCCGGGAGTGTGAAAAAAATCCAATTTTCCTGACCCCGGGAGTTTAAAGAAATCTGATTTTCCTGACTCTGGGAGTGTGAAAATATCCGATTTTCCTGACCCCGGGAGTATGAAAATATCCAATTTTCCTGACCCCGGGAGTGTGAAAAATGTGATTTTCCTAACACCGGGAGTGTGAAAAATGTGATTTTCCTGACCCCGGGAGTATGAAAAAAATCCTATTTTCCTGACCCCGGGAGTGTGAAAAAAATCAGAATCTCCTGACCCCGGGAGTTTAAAAAAATCTGATTTTCCTGACCCCGGGAGTGTGAAAATATCTGATTTTCCTGACCCCGGGAGTGTGAAAAAAATCAGAATTTCCTGACCCCGGGAGTGTGAAAAATATCCAATTTTCCTGACCCCGGGAGTGTGAAAAATATTCAATTTTCCTGACCCAGGGAGTTTAAAAAAATCTGATTTTCCTGACCCCGGGAGTGTGAAAATATCTGATTTTCCTGACCCCGGTAGTATGAAAATATCCAATTTTCCTGACCCCGGGAGTGTGAAAAAAATCAGAATCTCCTGACCCCGGGAGTGTGAAAAAATGTGATTCTCCTAAAACCGGGAATGTGAAAAAATTTGGATTTTCCTGACCCCGGGAGTCTGAAAAATGCGATTTTCCTGACCCCGGGAGTATGAAAATATCCAATTTTCCTGACCCCGGGAGTGTGCAAAAATCCAATTTTCCTGACCCTGGGAGTATGAAAAAAATCTGATTTTCCTGACCCCGTGAGTGTGAAAATATCTGATTTTCCTGACCCCGGGAGTGTGAAAAATATCGGAATATCCTGACCCCGGGAGTGTGAAAAAATGTGATTTTCTTGACCCCGGGCGTGTGAAAAATGTGATTTTCCTAAAACCGGGAATGTGAAAAAAATTGGATTTTCCTGACCCCGGGTGTATGAAAAATACGATTTTCCTGACCCCGGGAGTCTGAAAAATGTGATTTTCCTGACCCCGGGAGTATGAAAAAAATCCTATTTTCCTGACCCCGGGAGTTTAAAAAAAATCTGATTTTCCTGACCCCGGGAGTGTGAAAATATCTGATTTTCCTGACCCCGGGAGTGTGAAAAAAATCAGAATTTCCTGACCCCGGGAGTGTGAAAAATAATCAATTTTCCTGACCCCGGGAGTGTGAAAAAAATCCAATTTTCCTGACCCCGGGAGTTTAAAAAAATCTGATTTTCCTGACCCCGGGAGTGTGAAAATATCCGATTTTCCTGACCCCGGGAGTATGAAAATATCCAATTTTCCTGACCCCTGTAGTGTGAAAAATGTGATTTTCCTAACACCGGGAGTGTGAAAAAATTTGGATTTTCCTGACCCCGGGAGTATGAAAAATACGATTTTCCTGACCCCGGGAGTCTGAAAAATGTGATTTTCCTGACCCCAGGAGTATGAAAAAAATCCTATTTTCCTGACCCCGGGAGTTTAAAAAAATCTGATTTTCCTGACCCCGGGAGTGTGAAATTATCTGATTTTCCTGACCCCGGGAGTGTGAAAAAAATCAGAATTTCCTGACCCCGGGAGTGTGAAAAATATCCAATTTTCCTGACCCCGGGAGTGTGAAAAAAATCCTATTTTCCTGACCCCGGGAGTTTAAAAAAATCTGATTTTCCTGACCCCGGGAGTGTGAAATTATCTGATTTTCCTGACCCCGGGAGTGTGAAAAAAATCAGAATTTCCTGACCCCGGGAGTGTGAAAAATATCCAATTTTCCTGACCCCGGGAGTGTGATAATATCCGATTTTCCTGACCCCGGGAGTATGAAAATATCCAATTTTCCTGACCCCTGGAGTGTGAAAAATGTGATTTTCCTAACACCGGGAGTGTGAAAAAAATCAGAATTTCCTGACCCCGGGAGTGTGAAAAAAAATGTAATTTTCTTGACCCCGGGAGTGTGAAAAAAATCAGAATCTCCTGACCCCGGGAGTGTGAAAAAATGTGATTTTCTTGACCCCGGGAGTGTGAAAAAAATCAGAATCTCCTGACCCCGGGAGTGTGAAAAAAACCCAATTTTCCTGACCCCGGGAGTGTGAAAAATGTGATATTCCTAAAACCGGGAATGTGAAAAAATTTGGATTTTCCTGACCCCGGGAGTATGAAAAATACGATTTTCCTGACCCCGGGAGTGTGAAAATATCTGATTTTCCTGACCCCAGGATTATGAAAAAAATCCTATTTTCCTGACACCGGGAGTGTGAAAAAAATCTGATTTTCCTGACCCCGGGAGTTGGAAAATATCTGATTTTCCTGACCCCGGGAGTGTGAAAAAAATCAGAATTTCCTGACCCCGGGAGTGTGAAAAATATCCAATTTTCCTGACCCCAGGAGTGTGAAAAATATTCAATTTTCCTGACCCCGGATTAAAAAAATCTGATTTTCCTGACCCCGGGAGTGTGAAAATATCCGATTTTCCTGACCCCGGGAGTATGAAAATATCCACTTTTGCTGACCCCGGGAGTGTGAAAAAAATCAGAATCTCCTGACCCCGGGAGTGTGAAAAAAATCCAATTTTCCTGACCCCGGGAGTTTAAAAAAATCTGATTTTCTTGACCCCGGGAGTGTGAAAATATCCGATTTTCCTGACCCCGGGAGTATGAAAATATCCAATTTTCCTGACCCCGGGAGTGTGAAAAAAATCCAATTTTCCTGACCCCGGGAGTTTAAAGAAATCTGATTTTCCTGACTCTGGGAGTGTGAAAATATCCGATTTTCCTGACCCCGGGAGTATGAAAATATCCAATTTTCCTGACCCCGGGAGTGTGAAAAATGTGATTTTCCTAACACCGGGAGTGTGAAAAAAATCAGAATTTCCTGACCCCGGGAGTGTGAAAAAATGTGATTTTCTTGACCCCCGGGAGTGTGAAAAAAATCAGAATCTCCTGACCCCTGGAGTGTGAAAAAATGTGATTTTCTTGACCCCCGGGAGTGTGAAAAAAATCAGAATCTCCTGACCCCTGGAGTGTGAAAAAATGTGATTTTCTTGACCCCGGGAGTGTGAAAAAAACACAATTTTCCTGACCCCGGGAGTGTGAAAAATGTGATTTTCCTAAAACAGGGAATGTGAAAAAATTTGGATTTTCCTGACCCCGGGAGTATGAAAAATACGATTTTCCTGACCCCGGGAGTCTGAAAAATGTGATTTTCCTGACCCCGGGAGTATGAAAAATACGATTTTCCTGACCCCGGGAGTCTGAAAAATGTGATTTTCCTGACCCCAGGAGTATGAAAAAAATCCTATTTTCCTGACCCCGGGAGTTTAAAAAAATCTGATTTTCCTGACCCCGGGAGTGTGAAATTATCTGATTTTCCTGACCCCGGGAGTGTGAAAAAAATCAGAATTTCCTGACCCCGGGAGTGTGAAAAATATCCAATTTTCCTGACCCCGGGAGTGTGAAAAAAATCCTATTTTCCTGACCCCGGGAGTTTAAAAAAATCTGATTTTCCTGACCCCGGGAGTGTGAAATTATCTGATTTTCCTGACCCCGGGAGTGTGAAAAAAATCAGAATTTCCTGACCCCGGGAGTGTGAAAAATATCCAATTTTCCTGACCCCGGGAGTGTGATAATATCCGATTTTCCTGACCCCGGGAGTATGAAAATATCCAATTTTCCTGACCCCTGGAGTGTGAAAAATGTGATTTTCCTAAC
The DNA here is from genome assembly GCA_035047345.1 of Bradypodion ventrale. Classification (NCBI taxonomy): domain Eukaryota; kingdom Metazoa; phylum Chordata; class Lepidosauria; order Squamata; family Chamaeleonidae; genus Bradypodion; species Bradypodion ventrale. The sequence goes on along the minus strand of JAWDJE010000004.1, from coordinate 132,437,327 downwards.
ACCGGGAGTGTGAAAAAAATCAGAATTTCCTGACCCCGGGAGTGTGAAAAAAATGTAATTTTCTTGACCCCGGGAGTGTGAAAAAAATCAGAATCTCCTAACCCCGGGAGTGTGAAAAAATGTGATTTTCTTGACCCCGGGAGTGTGAAAAAAATCAGAATCTCCTGACCCCGGGAGTGTGAAAAAAACCCAATTTTTCTGACCCCGGGAGTGTGAAAAATGTGATATTCCTAAAACCGGGAATGTGAAAAAATTTGGATTTTCCTGACCCCGGGAGTATGAAAAATACGATTTTCCTGACCCCGGGAGTGTGAAAATATCTGATTTTCCTGACCCCAGGATTATGAAAAAAATCCTATTTTCCTGACACCGGGAGTGTGAAAAAAATCTGATTTTCCTGACCCCGGGAGTTGGAAAATATCTGATTTTCCTGACCCCGGGAGTGTGAAAAAAATCAGAATTTCCTGACCCCGGGAGTGTGAAAAATATCCAATTTTCCTGACCCCGGGAGTGTGAAAAAAACACAATTTTCCTGACCCCGGGAGTGTGAAAAATGTGATTTTCCTAAAACAGGGAATGTGAAAAAATTTGGATTTTCCTGACCCCGGGAGTATGAAAAATACGATTTTCCTGACCCCGGGAGTCTGAAAAATGTGATTTTCCTGACCCCGGGAGTATGAAAAATACGATTTTCCTGACCCCGGGAGTCTGAAAAATGTGATTTTCCTGACCCCAGGAGTATGAAAAAAATCCTATTTTCCTGACCCCGGGAGTTTAAAAAAATCTGATTTTCCTGACCCCGGGAGTGTGAAATTATCTGATTTTCCTGACCCCGGGAGTGTGAAAAAAATCAGAATTTCCTGACCCCGGGAGTGTGAAAAATATCCAATTTTCCTGACCCCGGGAGTGTGAAAAAAATCCTATTTTCCTGACCCCGGGAGTTTAAAAAAATCTGATTTTCCTGACCCCGGGAGTGTGAAATTATCTGATTTTCCTGACCCCGGGAGTGTGAAAAAAATCAGAATTTCCTGACCCCGGGAGTGTGAAAAATATCCAATTTTCCTGACCCCGGGAGTGTGATAATATCCGATTTTCCTGACCCCGGGAGTATGAAAATATCCAATTTTCCTGACCCCTGGAGTGTGAAAAATGTGATTTTCCTAACACCGGGAGTGTGAAAAAAATCAGAATTTCCTGACCCCGGGAGTGTGAAAAAAATGTAATTTTCTTGACCCCGGGAGTGTGAAAAAAATCAGAATCTCCTAACCCCGGGAGTGTGAAAAAATGTGATTTTCTTGACCCCGGGAGTGTGAAAAAAATCAGAATCTCCTGACCCCGGGAGTGTGAAAAAAACCCAATTTTCCTGACCCCGGGAGTGTGAAAAATGTGATATTCCTAAAACCGGGAATGTGAAAAAATTTGGATTTTCCTGACCCCGGGAGTATGAAAAATACGATTTTCCTGACCCCGGGAGTGTGAAAATATCTGATTTTCCTGACCCCAGGATTATGAAAAAAATCCTATTTTCCTGACACCGGGAGTGTGAAAAAAATCTGATTTTCCTGACCCCGGGAGTTGGAAAATATCTGATTTTCCTGACCCCGGGAGTGTGAAAAAAATCAGAATTTCCTGACCCCGGGAGTGTGAAAAATATCCAATTTTCCTGACCCCGGGAGTGTGAAAAATATTCAATTTTCCTGACCCCGGATTAAAAAAATCTGATTTTCCTGACCCCGGGAGTGTGAAAATATCCGATTTTCCTGACCCCGGGAGTATGAAAATATCCACTTTTGCTGACCCCGGGAGTGTGAAAAAAATCAGAATCTCCTGACCCCGGGAGTGTGAAAAAAATCCAATTTTCCTGACCCCGGGAGTTTAAAAAAATCTGATTTTCTTGACCCCGGGAGTGTGAAAATATCCGATTTTCCTGACCCCGGGAGTATGAAAATATCCAATTTTCCTGACCCCGGGAGTGTGAAAAAAATCCAATTTTCCTGACCCCGGGAGTTTAAAGAAATCTGATTTTCCTGACTCTGGGAGTGTGAAAATATCCGATTTTCCTGACCCCGGGAGTATGAAAATATCCAATTTTCCTGACCCCGGGAGTGTGAAAAATGTGATTTTCCTAACACCGGGAGTGTGAAAAAAATCAGAATTTCCTGACCCCGGGAGTGTGAAAAAATGTGATTTTCTTGACCCCCGGGAGTGTGAAAAAAATCAGAATCTCCTGACCCCTGGAGTGTGAAAAAATGTGATTTTCTTGACCCCCGGGAGTGTGAAAAAAATCAGAATCTCCTGACCCCTGGAGTGTGAAAAAATGTGATTTTCTTGACCCCGGGAGTGTGAAAAAAACACAATTTTCCTGACCCCGGGAGTGTGAAAAATGTGATTTTCCTAAAACAGGGAATGTGAAAAAATTTGGATTTTCCTGACCCCGGGAGTATGAAAAATACGATTTTCCTGACCCCGGGAGTCTGAAAAATGTGATTTTCCTGACCCCGGGAGTATGAAAAAAATCCTATTTTCCTGACCCCGGGAGTGTGAAAAAAATCAGAATCTCCTGACCCCGGGAGTTTAAAAAAATCTGATTTTCCTGACCCCGGGAGTGTGAAAATATCTGATTTTCCTGACCCCGGGAGTGTGAAAAAAATCAGAATTTCCTGACCCCGGGAGTGTGAAAAATATCCAATTTTCCTGACCCCCGGGAGTGTGAAAAATATTCAATTTTCCTGACCCAGGGAGTTTTAAAAAATCTGATTTTCCTGACCCCAGGAGTGTGAAAATATCTGATTTTCCTGACCCCGGGAGTATGAAAATATCCAATTTTCCTGACCCCGGGAGTGTGAAAAAAATCAGAATCTCCTGACCCCGGGAGTGTGAAAAAATGTGATTCTCCTAAAACCGGGAATGTGAAAAAATTTGGATTTTCCTGACCCCGGGAGTCTGAAAAATGCGATTTTCCTGACCCCGGGAGTATGAAAATATCCAATTTTCCTGACCCCGGGAGTGTGCAAAAATCCAATTTTCCTGACCATGGGAGTATGAAAAAAATCTGATTTTCCTGACCCCGTGAGTGTGAAAATATCTCATTTTCCTGACCCCGGGAGTGTGAAAAATATCGGAATTTCCTGACCCCGGGAGTGTGAAAAAAGGTGATTTTCTTGACCCCGGGAGTGTGAAAAAAATTAAATTCTCCTGACCCCGGGAGTGTGAAAAAATCCAATTTTCCTGACCCCGGGTGTGTGAAAAATGTGATTTTCCTAACATTGGCGCGTGAAAAAAATCAGAATTTCCTGACCCCGGGAGTGTGAAAAAAATCAGAATCTCCTGACCCCGGGAGTGTCAAAAAATGTGATTTTCTTGACCCCGGGCGTGTGAAAAATGTGATTTTCCTAAAACCGGGAATGTGAAAAAAATCCTATTTTCCTGACCCCGGGTGTATGAAAAATACGATTTTCCTGACCCCGGGAGTCTGAAAAATGTGATTTTCCTGACCCCGGGAGTATGAAAAAAATCCTATTTTCCTGACCCCGGGAGTTTAAAAAAATCTGATTTTCCTGACCCCGGGAGTGTGAAAATATCTGATTTTCCTGACCCCGGGAGTGTGAAAAATATCAGAATTTCCTGACCCCGGGAGTGTGAAAAATATCCAATTTTCCTGACCCCGGGAGTGTGAAAAAAATCCAATTTTCCTGACCCCGGGAGTTTAAAAAAATCTGATTTTCCTGACCCCGGGAGTGTGATAATATCCGATTTTCCTGACCCCGGGAGTATGAAAATATCCAATTTTCCTGACCCCTGGAGTGTGAAAAATGTGATTTTCCTAACACCGGGAGTGTGAAAAAAATCAGAATTTCCTGACCCCGGGAGTGTGAAAAAAATGTAATTTTCTTGACCCCGGGAGTGTGAAAAAAATCAGAATCTCCTGACCCCGGGAGTGTGAAAAAAACCCAATTTTCCTGACCCCGGGAGTGTGAAAAAAATCAGAATCTCCTGACCCCGGGAGTGTGAAAAAAACCCAATTTTCCTGACCCCGGGAGTGTGAAAAATGTGATATTCCTAAAACCGGGAATGTGAAAAAATTTGGATTTTCCTGACCCCGGGAGTATGAAAAATACTATTTTCCTGACCCCGGGAGTGTGAAAATATCTGATTCTCCTGACCCCAGGATTATGAAAAAAATCCTATTTTCCTGACCCCGGGAGTGTGAAAAAAATTAGAATCTCCTGACCCCGGGAGTTTAAAAAAATCTGATTTTCCTGACCTCAGGAGTTGGAAAATATCTGATTTTCATGACCCCGGGAGTGTGAAAAAAATCTGAATTTCCTGACCCCGGGAGTGTGAAAATATCTGATTTTCCTGACCCCAGGATTATGAAAAAAATCCTATTTTCCTGACCCCGGGAGTGTGAAAAATATTAGAATCTCCTGACCCCGGGAGATTAAAAAAATCTGATTTTTCTAACATTGGCGCGTGAAAAAAATCAGAATTTCCTGATCCCGGGAGTGTGAAAAAAATCAGAATCTCCTGACCCCGGGAGTGTCAAAAAATGTGATTTTCTTGACCCCGGGCGTGTGAAAAATGTGATTTTCCTAAAACCGGGAATGTGAAAAAAATTGGATTTTCCTGACCCCGGGTGTATGAAAAATACGATTTTCCTGACCCCGGGAGTCTGAAAAATGTGATTTTCCTGACCCCGGGAGTATGAAAAAAATCCTATTTTCCTGACCCCGGGAGTTTAAAAAAATCTGATTTTCCTGACCCCGGGAGTGTGAAAATATCTGATTTTCCTGACCCCGGGAGTGTGAAAAAAATCAGAATTTCCTGACCCCGGGAGTGTGAAAAATAATCAATTTTCCTGACCCCGGGAGTGTGAAAAAAATCCAATTTTCCTGACCCCGGGAGTTTAAAAAAATCTGATTTTCCTGACCCCGGGAGTGTGAAAATATCCGATTTTCCTGACCCCGGGAGTATGAAAATATCCAATTTTCCTGACCCCTGGAGTGTGAAAAATGTGATTTTCCTAACACCGGGAGTGTGAAAAAAATCAGAATTTCCTGACCCCGGGAGTGTGAAAAAATGTGATTTTCTTGACCCCGGGAGTGTGAAAAAAATCAGAATCTCCTGACCCCGGGAGTGTGAAAAAATGTGATTTTCTTGACCCCGGGAGTGGAAAAAAACCCAATTTTCCTGACCCCGGGAGTGTGAAAAAAATCCTATTTTCCTGACCCCGGGAGTTTAAAAAAATCTGATTTTCCTGACCCCGGGAGTGTGAAAATATCTGATTTTCCTGACCCCGGGAGTGTGAAAAAAATCAGAATTTCCTGACCCCGGGAGTGTGAAAAATATCCAATTTTCCTGACCCCGGGAGTGTGAAAAAAATCCAATTTTCCTGACCCCGGGAGTTTAAAAAAATCTGATTTTCCTGACCCCGGGAGTGTGATAATAGCCGATTTTCCTGACCCCAGGAGTATGAAAATATCCAATTTTCCTGACCCCTGGAGTGTGAAAAATGTGATTTTCTTGACCCCGGGCGTGTGAAAAATGTGATTTTCCTAAAACCGGGAATGTGAAAAAAATCCTATTTTCCTGACCCCGGGTGTATGAAAAATACGATTTTCCTGACCCCGGGAGTCTGAAAAATGTGATTTTCCTGACCCCGGGAGTATGAAAAAAATCCTATTTTCCTGACCCCGGGAGTTTAAAAAAATCTGATTTTCCTGACCCCGGGAGTGTGAAAATATCTGATTTTCCTGACCCCGGGAGTGTGAAAAAAATCAGAATTTCCTGACCCCGGGAGTGTGAAAAATATCCAATTTTCCTGACCCCAGGAGTGTGAAAAAAATCCAATTTTCCTGACCCCGGGAGTTTAAAAAAATCTGATTTTCCTGACCCCGGGAGTGTGATAATATCCGATTTTCCTGACCCCGGGAGTATGAAAATATCCAATTTTCCTGACCCCTGGAGTGTGAAAAATGTGATTTTCCTAACACCGGGAGTCTGAAAAAAATCAGAATTTCCTGACCCCGGGAGTGTGAAAAAAATGTAATTTTCTTGACCCCGGGAGTGTGAAAAAAATCAGAATCTCCTGACCCCGGGAGTGTGAAAAAATGTGATTTTCTTGACCCCGGGAGTGTGAAAAAAATCAGAATCTCCTGACCCCGGGAGTGTGAAAAAAACCCAATTTTCCTGACCCCGGGAGTGTGAAAAATGTGATATTCCTAAAACCGGGAATGTTAAAAAATTTGGATTTTCCTGACCCCGGGAGTATGAAAAATACGATTTTCCTGACCCCGGGAGTGTGAAAATATCTGATTTTCCTGACCCCAGGATTATGAAAAAAATCCTATTTTCCTGACACCGGGAGTGTGAAAAAAATCTGATTTTCCTGACCCCGGGAGTTGGAAAATATCTGATTTTCTTGACCCCGGGAGTGTGAAAAAAATCAGAATTTCCTGACCCCGGGAGTGTGAAAAATATCCAATTTTCCTGACCCCGGGAGTGTGAAAATATCCGATTTTCCTGACCCCGGGAGTATGAAAATATCCACTTTTGCTGACCCCGGGAGTGTGAAAAAAATCAGAATCTCCTGACCCCGGGAGTGTGAAAAAAATCCAATTTTCCTGACCCCGGGAGTTTAAAAAAATCTGATTTTCTTGACCCCGGGAGTGTGAAAATATCCGATTTTCCTGACCCCGGGAGTATGAAAATATCCAATTTTCCTGACCCCGGGAGTGTGAAAAAAATCCAATTTTCCTGACCCCGGGAGTTTAAAGAAATCTGATTTTCCTGACTCTGGGAGTGTGAAAATATCCGATTTTCCTGTCCCCGGGAGTATGAAAATATCCAATTTTCCTGACCCCGGGAGTGTGAAAAATGTGATTTTCCTAACACCGGGAGTGTGAAAAAAATCAGAATTTCCTGACCCCGGGAGTGTGAAAAATGTGATTTTCCTAAAACCGGGAATGTGAAAAAATTTGGATTTTCCTGACCCCGGGAGTATGAAAAATACGATTTTCCTGACCCCGGGAGTCTGAAAAATGTGATTTTCCTGACCCCGGGAGTATGAAAAAAATCCTATTTTCCTGACCCCGGGAGTGTGAAAAAAATCAGAATCTCCTGACCCCGGGAGTTTAAAAAAATCTGATTTTCCTGACCCCGGGAGTGTGAAAATATCTGATTTTCCTGACCCCGGGAGTGTGAAAAAAATCAGAATTTCCTGACCCCGGGAGTGTGAAAAATATCCAATTTTCCTGACCCCGGGAGTGTGAAAAATATTCAATTTTCCTGACCCAGGGAGTTTAAAAAAATCTGATTTTCCTGACCCCGGGAGTGTGAAAATATCTGATTTTCCTGACCCCGGGAGTATGAAAATATCCAATTTTCCTGACCCCGGGAGTGTGAAAAAAATCAGAATCTCCTGACCCCGGGAGTGTGAAAAAATGTGATTCTCCTAAAACCGGGAATGTGAAAAAATTTGGATTTTCCTGACCCCGGGAGTCTGAAAAATGCGATTTTCCTGACCCCGGGAGTATGAAAATATCCAATTTTCCTGACCCCGGGAGTCTGAAAAATGTGATTTTCCTGACCCCGGGAGTATGAAAAAAATCCTATTTTCCTGACCCCGGGAGTTTAAAAAAATCTGATTTTCCTGACCCCGGGAGTTTAAAAAAATCTGATTTTCCTGACCCCGGGAGTGTCAAAAAATGTGATTTTCTTGACCCCGGGCGTGTGAAAAATGTGATTTTCCTAAAACCGGGAATGTGAAAAAAATCCTATTTTCCTGACCCCGGGTGTATGAAAAATACGATTTTCCTGACCCCGGGAGTCTGAAAAATGTGATTTTCCTGACCCCGGGAGTATGAAAAAAATCCTATTTTCCTGACCCCGGGAGTTTAAAAAAATCTGATTTTCCTGACCCCGGGAGTGTGAAAATATCTGATTTTCCTGACCCCGGGAGTGTGAAAAATATCAGAATTTCCTGACCCCGGGAGTGTGAAAAATATCCAATTTTCCTGACCCCGGGAGTGTGAAAAAAATCCAATTTTCCTGACCCCGGGAGTTTAAAAAAATCTGATTTTCCTGACCCCGGGAGTGTGATAATATCCGATTTTCCTGACCCCGGGAGTATGAAAATATCCAATTTTCCTGACCCCTGGAGTGTGAAAAATGTGATTTTCCTAACACCGGGAGTGTGAAAAAAATCAGAATTTCCTGACCCCGGGAGTGTGAAAAAAATGTAATTTTCTTGACCCCGGGAGTGTGAAAAAAATCAGAATCTCCTGACCCCGGGAGTGTGAAAAAATGTGATTTTCTTGACCCCGGGAGTGTGAAAAAAATCAGAATCTCCTGACCCCGGGAGTGTGAAAAAAACCCAATTTTCCTGACCCCGGGAGTGTGAAAAATGTGATATTCCTAAAACCGGGAATGTGAAAAAATTTGGATTTTCCTGACCCCGGGAGTATGAAAAATACTATTTTCCTGACCCCGGGAGTGTGAAAATATCTGATTCTCCTGACCCCAGGATTATGAAAAAAATCCTATTTTCCTGACCCCGGGAGTGTGAAAAAAATTAGAATCTCCTGACCCCGGGAGTTTAAAAAAATCTGATTTTCCTGACCCCAGGAGTTGGAAAATATCTGATTTTCCTGACCCCGGGAGTGTGAAAAAAATCTGAATTTCCTGACCCCGGGAGTGTGAAAATATCTGATTTTCCTGACCCCAGGATTATGAAAAAAATCCTATTTTCCTGACCCCGGGAGTGTGAAAAATATTAGAATCTCCTGACCCCGGGAGATTAAAAAAATCTGATTTTCCTAACATTGGCGCGTGAAAAAAATCAGAATTTCATGATCCCGGGAGTGTGAAAAAAATCAGAATCTCCTGACCCCGGGAGTGTCAAAAAATGTGATTTTCTTGACCCCGGGCGTGTGAAAAATGTGATTTTCCTAAAACCGGGAATGTGAAAAAAATTGGATTTTCCTGACCCCGGGTGTATGAAAAATACGATTTTCCTGACCCCGGGAGTCTGAAAAATGTGATTTTCCTGACCCCGGGAGTATGAAAAAAATCCTATTTTCCTGACCCCGGGAGTTTAAAAAAATCTGATTTTCCTGACCCCGGGAGTGTGAAAATATCTGATTTTCCTGACCCCGGGAGTGTGAAAAAAATCAGAATTTCCTGACCCCGGGAGTGTGAAAAATAATCAATTTTCCTGACCCCGGGAGTGTGAAAAAAATCCAATTTTCCTGACCCCGGGAGTTTAAAAAAATCTGATTTTCCTGACCCCGGGAGTGTGAAAATATCCGATTTTCCTGACCCCGGGAGTATGAAAATATCCAATTTTCCTGACCCCTGGAGTGTGAAAAATGTGATTTTCCTAACACCGGGAGTGTGAAAAAAATCAGAATTTCCTGACCCCGGGAGTGTGAAAAAATGTGATTTTCTTGACCCCGGGAGTGTGAAAAAAATCAGAATCTCCTGACCCCGGGAGTGTGAAAAAATGTGATTTTCTTGACCCCGGGAGTGGAAAAAAACCCAATTTTCCTGACCCCGGGAGTGTGAAAAAAATCCTATTTTCCTGACCCCGGGAGTTTAAAAAAATCTGATTTTCCTGACCCCGGGAGTGTGAAAATATCTGATTTTCCTGACCCCGGGAGTGTGAAAAAAATCAGAATTTCCTGACCCCGGGAGTGTGAAAAATATCCAATTTTCCTGACCCCGGGAGTGTGAAAAAAATCCAATTTTCCTGACCCCGGGAGTTTAAAAAAATCTGATTTTCCTGACCCCGGGAGTGTGATAATAGCCGATTTTCCTGACCCCAGGAGTATGAAAATATCCAATTTTCCTGACCCCTGGAGTGTGAAAAATGTGATTTTCTTGACCCCGGGCGTGTGAAAAATGTGATTTTCCTAAAACCGGGAATGTGAAAAAAATCCTATTTTCCTGACCCCGGGTGTATGAAAAATACGATTTTCCTGACCCCGGGAGTCTGAAAAATGTGATTTTCCTGACCCCGGGAGTATGAAAAAAATCCTATTTTCCTGACCCCGGGAGTTTAAAAAAATCTGATTTTCCTGACCCCGGGAGTGTGAAAATATCTGATTTTCCTGACCCCGGGAGTGTGAAAAAAATCAGAATTTCCTGACCCCGGGAGTGTGAAAAATATCCAATTTTCCTGACCCCAGGAGTGTGAAAAAAATCCAATTTTCCTGACCCCGGGAGTTTAAAAAAATCTGATTTTCCTGACCCCGGGAGTGTGATAATATCCGATTTTCCTGACCCCGGGAGTATGAAAATATCCAATTTTCCTGACCCCTGGAGTGTGAAAAATGTGATTTTCCTAACACCGGGAGTCTGAAAAAAATCAGAATTTCCTGACCCCGGGAGTGTGAAAAAAATGTAATTTTCTTGACCCCGGGAGTGTGAAAAAAATCAGAATCTCCTGACCCCGGGAGTGTGAAAAAATGTGATTTTCTTGACCCCGGGAGTGTGAAAAAAATCAGAATCTCCTGACCCCGGGAGTGTGAAAAAAACCCAATTTTCCTGACCCCGGGAGTGTGAAAAATGTGATATTCCTAAAACCGGGAATGTTAAAAAATTTGGATTTTCCTGACCCCGGGAGTATGAAAAATACGATTTTCCTGACCCCGGGAGTGTGAAAATATCTGATTTTCCTGACCCCAGGATTATGAAAAAAATCCTATTTTCCTGACACCGGGAGTGTGAAAAAAATCTGATTTTCCTGACCCCGGGAGTTGGAAAATATCTGATTTTCTTGACCCCGGGAGTGTGAAAAAAATCAGAATTTCCTGACCCCGGGAGTGTGAAAAATATCCAATTTTCCTGACCCCGGGAGTGTGAAAATATCCGATTTTCCTGACCCCGGGAGTATGAAAATATCCACTTTTGCTGACCCCGGGAGTGTGAAAAAAATCAGAATCTCCTGACCCCGGGAGTGTGAAAAAAATCCAATTTTCCTGACCCCGGGAGTTTAAAAAAATCTGATTTTCTTGACCCCGGGAGTGTGAAAATATCCGATTTTCCTGACCCCGGGAGTATGAAAATATCCAATTTTCCTGACCCCGGGAGTGTGAAAAAAATCCAATTTTCCTGACCCCGGGAGTTTAAAGAAATCTGATTTTCCTGACTCTGGGAGTGTGAAAATATCCGATTTTCCTGTCCCCGGGAGTATGAAAATATCCAATTTTCCTGACCCCGGGAGTGTGAAAAATGTGATTTTCCTAACACCGGGAGTGTGAAAAAAATCAGAATTTCCTGACCCCGGGAGTGTGAAAAATGTGATTTTCCTAAAACCGGGAATGTGAAAAAATTTGGATTTTCCTGACCCCGGGAGTATGAAAAATACGATTTTCCTGACCCCGGGAGTCTGAAAAATGTGATTTTCCTGACCCCGGGAGTATGAAAAAAATCCTATTTTCCTGACCCCGGGAGTGTGAAAAAAATCAGAATCTCCTGACCCCGGGAGTTTAAAAAAATCTGATTTTCCTGACCCCGGGAGTGTGAAAATATCTGATTTTCCTGACCCCGGGAGTGTGAAAAAAATCAGAATTTCCTGACCCCGGGAGTGTGAAAAATATCCAATTTTCCTGACCCCGGGAGTGTGAAAAATATTCAATTTTCCTGACCCAGGGAGTTTAAAAAAATCTGATTTTCCTGACCCCGGGAGTGTGAAAATATCTGATTTTCCTGACCCCGGGAGTATGAAAATATCCAATTTTCCTGACCCCGGGAGTGTGAAAAAAATCAGAATCTCCTGACCCCGGGAGTGTGAAAAAATGTGATTCTCCTAAAACCGGGAATGTGAAAAAATTTGGATTTTCCTGACCCCGGGAGTCTGAAAAATGCGATTTTCCTGACCCCGGGAGTATGAAAATATCCAATTTTCCTGACCCCGGGAGTCTGAAAAATGTGATTTTCCTGACCCCGGGAGTATGAAAAAAATCCTATTTTCCTGACCCCGGGAGTTTAAAAAAATCTGATTTTCCTGACCCCGGGAGTTTAAAAAAATCTGATTTTCCTGACCCCGGGAGTGTCAAAAAATGTGATTTTCTTGACCCCGGGCGTGTGAAAAATGTGATTTTCCTAAAACCGGGAATGTGAAAAAAATCCTATTTTCCTGACCCCGGGTGTATGAAAAATACGATTTTCCTGACCCCGGGAGTCTGAAAATGTGATTTTCCTGACCCCGGGAGTATGAAAAAAATCCTATTTTCCTGACCCCGGGAGTTTAAAAAAATCTGATTTTCCTGACCCCGGGAGTGTGAAAATATCTGATTTTCCTGACCCCGGGAGTGTGAAAAATAT